>CM075003.1:5869407-5881050 GCA_037576675.1 Pangasius sanitwongsei | reverse complement strand
CATTCCCGTTTCATGTCAAAAGGACGAGTCTGGGCCTCCAGTCGCTCCTTGTCTGACTTGCGCAGAAAAGGTGCTGCAGCACCAAACTCCTCCATTATTGCGTCACCCATCCTGAAATCTTGGGACTGTCCTACCTGCTTTCAAGCCTTCAAGTTCTCTCTTTGTTCATCCAAGTTGATGTTATGCTAACAATGAAAGGAAGAATTGATCAGCTTTGAGTAGGTTATTACTTCTTTGTCACACTACTAAAATGATTGTGGTTAAATTACAATAACACCACATTCCAGGCCCACAATATACGAGATCATAATAAATCTCAATGTTCTTTAAATGTTCTTTAAATAAAATAAACATAAAGTAATTTAATGCTTCACAAGAAGCTTACTCCTCCTGCTAGGATCTTGTCTTCTCCACTTACCTTCAGGAAGTGGAGTGGTGTGTCCCTGTAACACTCCATGCCCCCTTTTTAAAGGGAATCAGTCATCCTAAAAAGGTCATAGAAGGATGACCAACAATGCTCTAGCTAATTTGAACATAAAACCCCCCTTCTCCCCCAACTGATTGGAGGAGGTTTCCAAAGGATTGACATATATGGTATTTGTTAGCAACAGGTTTCAAGAAGGAAATAACTCAGATTTCTATAGAAACATCATTACCACCATCCTTCATAGGAACTCCTTTTACGATGTTATGACAGGTTAACAAGAACAACACTGGAAGGATGAGGTCCATTTAGACAGTCTTCTCAATGTAGGCTAATTTTCTCAATTCCAATTATTTCAAATGTTTACTGTTTTATTGACATATTTGCCTGATTATTGTTGTGTCTGATCATTTGATTAGTAGTATTTTAAGCATCATAAGGTGCTTGTTTTTTGTCCTCAGTACTTTCTCTGTAAGTTTTCTCAGAAGAGTACTGTAGTATAGCTGTCAAAGTTTCAAATCCTTATTTTGCTCTGTAATTAATTATTTAATGATTTTAAAACTTAGTGTATATCCATAATGTGTATATGCACAGAGCTATGTTAGCATTCTATTTTATATCAATTTCATCTTATGCATTAAAATGACAGTGGACATCATGGTATAAATGCTAATTCTATAGTAGAAGACAGCAACCTGTGTGACCTTAGGTTTGTGTGACCTTGTTACCAAGTACATTACTTTGCACTTTGCACATGATAACATAACTATTATCAATAACTTTGCAATATTGTTTTATATGACTGTCCATGTGGAGAGAATCATTACTATAATAAGTTAATGTTCGGTGTGTTTCTGCATAGAAGTGAAAATAATGTTGCAGGCATTTGGTTTAGGCATGAAATAAGATGTGTCAGGGTACTTACAGTATAGTACCTATATCAAACCTATAATGTATTCATTGTGAATTGTTATTCTTGGAGCATAGAGCTCAGTTGAGTTGAAAGTAAACTATGCCCATTCAGGATGGGTTGCCTTTTAGTTACCCTTTAGACACAATAATGTGTTTTGAAATAAACTCCTATTTTGCTTTTTAAGTTCATGTGTGTGACTTGGAAGTGAGTTTTTACATGAATAGTGTATCATATAATTTATCTCAGTAGCTTTAATTTAGCATATCTTTATCTTTATCATATCTTTTTCATATCTTTATCATATCTTTAATCAACTTTGTAATTTTTTGATAACGGGTAAAATAAAAAAGGACAAACCCAGCTACAATTACTAAACTATACTAAGAAGCAGACAATAGTGTGCTGATATTTTAGTAAATCCAGTCATGCTTCTCAAAGTCAGAGGTCAAGAAAACTGCCAAGATGATATATACATTTTGAGAACCCCTAGCAGGTGCTAAAGTATTATTGTAAGGACCTCTGACTTCTTGAAGATGCTGAGGACTAACACCTTCACACTATTTACCCCAGCCCCTGACTTCCTGGAACATTCCATTTTAAACACAATAGTACCACATAAGAGGCCCATTCTCAGCTGTGTAGGTCTCTCAAGTAGTCAGCACCCCCACTGTGCAAGGCCACCAACACAACCATCTGTACATCTTAATCAATGGGTGGGCTATTGTTGGTGGTACAGTAGGTCATCATGTCACGATTTTCATGAACACATGGTATGGAAACTTTAGAATCCTTTTAGGAATTTTAGGAATTCTTTATATAACTTAACTGACATGTGAAGTTCGTCAGCACTAGAAAGAATTCTAACAGTTGTGTAGGTTAGCTGCCAGAGTGTTCTGAAGCTTCTTCTGCTTTTGGGTTACACAATATATATAATCAGTTAGTTGTTATTTCCAGTCATAGTTTAATTTAAGGGTCTTTATCTTTTAATATGTGTTTAAAGTAATGCCTTCTCTTCATTTGCAGAACATGTTTTAAGTGTGAAGTGCCTCCAGATTATAAATTGCAACTAAAGTTGTAGCTTCCGCTGAACTAATGAAATTTATCAAGCAAATGTGGCAAGTAATTCAAAATATTCTTAATATATATAAAAAAAAGGTTCACCTTAACATCCAAGGACAGGTCCAGATTTATATTTCTCACTCTTCTAACTACATGCAGTGCTAAACTTAGTGTTAGTTTAAAAGAAGGTATTAAGTAATTTATAGTAGTTATTAACTAATATGCCTTAAGATGGCCAATATTAAGATGAAAGTTTAATGGGTTACAAACTGACAAGTTTAAAATGTATCCAATTTGCTGTTAACACTTTCAGAACTGTGAATTCATTAAGATTTCACACATGCATTATAATGCATTATAATGTATTCCTTTACCAAAAAGCCTTTAAAAGTTCTTTTTGTATTTTATCACAAAAATGTCACATTGTTTTTGCTAATGAATCTCTTCAGTATATGATGATGTTAGGCCAGTATTTTAACTTTAACTGTTCCTTCACCACAGTGTCTTCAATCGCTCCAGTTTTATTTCTTCAATTCAATTTTATTTGTATAGAGCGTCACAAAGCAGCTTTACAGAAATTAATAAATTCAGGATGTAAATTTATCCCTAATGAGCAAGCCAGAAGCAAGGAGAAACTCCCTGAAACACATGAAACCTTGAAACCTTGAGAGGAACCAGATTCAAAAGGGAACCGACCTTCATCTGGGTGACACGGGATAGTGTGTTTGTAAATACTTTCCCTTCTATAACCATGTACTATATGGTCAAATGTGAAATTGTGTAACCAGGAACTTCATTATAGTTTTAACATGAAGTCTATTTTGTCCAAGTCATCAATTGTTCACTGATGGAGACTTGAGTGCAAAACTGTTTATGGCAATTGCAGTCGTAAAGCTATCGTAGCAATTGTAGTCTTAAGCCATCGTAGCGAAACTGCAAAAAAAAAAAATTCTTCTTTTTCACAAGAGCTCGGTCTGTTAAAGCAGCATTTTTGTTAATTAATCACACTCTCTATATATATAATGTTATGCCAATATTTTATCTTATTCTCTTCCTTCACCAAATGAAATTTCAAATATTCCAGTTTTAGGTCTTCTCTTTCACAAGAGCCTTGTCTATTAAACCAGTATTTTTGTTAAGTAATTACACTCGGTATATAATGTTATGTCAACTTATTTTCTTAAGTGCCAAAAGGATATAGGCACCTACATGATCATAAGATTCACGAGATAAATAAAATGAGTAGATGGAGCAAATTTACTGCTGCTCATATGAGAGCCTATATTAAGAGTACTGGCATGCAGCAGGACTGTTTGCATCTTTGACCCTGAATGTATGTTGTTGTCCAGCTGGTGGCAAAGATTTGTTTCCTTCGTATTGTTTCCTTCCTTTTGTCCTTGAGGACGAAGATAAACCTGTGAAATTCCTCCTGAGTGCCTCTCTCTTGTTGAGAAGGGCAGCTATGCTGGTGTGGTACACTGAGATTTGAGCGTCAGCAGATGGTGTGTCCCTGAAGGTGCCACATTAATCACAGCATATTGTCACTTACAAATTCTGCGTCCCTTTTTGAAACCTGCAGGCTACTTAAGTTACAAAGGTTATTGAGCTAAAGTACGCAATACCATTTGAACATTTTGAGGTCTAGGACACATAATGCACAAAGTGTTATAAATGGTGTGATAATTGTTATAAATGCTAAATTGTCTGCAATACTTTATCCCAGAAGGGAAAATAAAATTGATCTGAGTAAATTTAGTAACAATTATTTCTTTAAATAAAACGCCATGATCAACAAAGATATATTTGTGAAGTGTATTAACTGTGAGAAAGACTCTTACTGCATGTAAGACTGCTGCTGTGCTTCTGTACTGCTTCTCATGTGCTCTCAAACGGCATGTCTCAGCAGTTGGGAAATTTAATGGCTAAAATAGCATAATAGCATAATGCAAAGACCTATACATCAGTTCTGTTCCTGGGAACGTATGGAAGACGGTATGTTCCCAATGCAAGCAGGTCTTAATATAACCGAGCAGGTGAAGGTTGCAACAGGCCACTTTTTTGACGTACACATCTCAACCCTCCTACGCACACACACCCACACCCACAGAGCTGATCTTTGTGCTCTTTCACGCCACTGTGTCACTTTAAGTATGCCTCACCCTCCTGTTTTACTCCTAAGAGTGACACATACAGCAGGACATCGGTGCTGTAAGGGGTAAGTTGGACCTTATTACTATTTTCTTTATTAATAGGGCACGTCATTTCAAGCTATTAATATATGATAAATGTTTTATATACCTCATTTTTGGCTGTTTACTGCTTGTTTGACTAATATTTTCATTTATAAATTACTTTATATTTTACCAGGTTTATACCTGTAATCATTCTAATGCTTTGATTCTAATGTGTTGCTTTAAGTATTCTGTGCAAAATTGGTTCATTGTCATAATCAAAATACATTACATTTGCACCCAGTACATTTAGAACGTGAATTTTTTTCATCTAATTCATCCTGAGTATCACACTGGCAGCAGAATTGTCAGATGGTTACTGTAATTAATATTTATAGTGTTATTACTGTAATGTTTACAGTAATGGCACGTACTGTATTCTATTTTTAAAGAGTGCACAACTGGATGTTTACAGGCCTACATATTAGTAGTAGTATTTTACTGTAAAAAAAAATCTCTGCTACAAATTTAGAGTTGTATTTTATTGCAAAATCTTAAATTAAATCTGATAATGTGTTTATATAAGCAATCATTTCAGTTTACGTAAGAACACATAAGATTTATCACTTGTAAATCCTGTTACTCTAAAATAATAGAAGTTGCGTATTTGATCAAATTTCCTGACAAAATAATAGAAGAAATGAAAAATGGAAAATGAAACGTTTCACAGTGATCCTGTATGATTTACAGTGTTAATATAAGTATTTACTGCAATTACTGTAGCTATAAAGTAAGCTTCTTTGATACAGTGTTGTAAACATTTTCCCAAAATACCAGACCAGCTACAGTATCGAACTGTAAAACATATTTAAAGTAATGTACAGGTTTGAGCACAGTATATTATCGTAGAAATTACAGAAATGGTTTACACTGTAACATTCTAACCATTTATCAATGTCATACCCTACATCATACCATAATGGATGCTATTTTGATTAACTGATTTAGTGTGGTGTACTAACGATTTTTCTGATTAAACAAAAGGTCTATTCATGCAGACACATGCACGCATTCTGCAAATTGCAAAGCACTTGATATTGCTTGATGCCTTTGATACAGTATCTTCTTCCACAGAGACTACTTGAGCTTTCAGATCATATCAATTGCTAATTCTAATGTCTCCTTCTGAGAAATTTGTATTTGTGTTTTTGCTTTTTTTTGTACATCAGTGTGCTCTTTTTTCTTTGTCTTCCTGTATCTGTTTCTGTTGTTTTCTTTGTTACAAAACATGTTCTTGTTTAATTTTGTAAGTGACCTTGACATTTGAAAAGCTGGGGTATTATTATTATTATTATTATTATTATTATTATTATTATTATTATTATTATTATTATTATTATTGTTGTTGTTGTTGTTGTTGTTGTTGTTAATTTTAATTTTAAGTTTTTTAATTACTTAATTTATTAATCATTTTAATTAAGATATTACATATCTTTCTTTCTTTCTTTCTTTCTTTCTTTCTTTCTTTCTTTCTTTCTTTCTTTCAAAACACATGTTCCTAAAATTTTAATGCAATGCTGTGAACTTAACATTCAGTGAAAATGATATAAAATTGGGTACTTCATAGAAAATGATTAAGAATCTCACCATATATTATGCAGTAGATCACTTTTTGGTCAGTAATTAATTTTATGCATACTTTCTGCTATTTTATTGTTTCAGTTATTGTTTCAGAGCTCTTTTTCTTAATTCTAATAGTTTCTCATATACAGTGGGGTCCAAAAGTCTGAGACCACAGGAAATAAACAGAATGTTTTATAATATTTAAAACAAAGAAAGTAAATGTTCAATATCTTAATATTTTATTTTAATATTTAATATTCTAGACTCTGCACTTTTTCTAGGTCCCTATTCAAATGTAAGCAAATTAGCGATTTTGATCATGTTAATTGCTTTGTACAAAAGGTCAGATTTTCCTCAGGCCTTATCTCTTCTATTGAAACAGGTGACACTCTGATGGATTTGATCTAAAATGGATCATAAGATTTTGCACAAACTTGTGGAGTCCATGCCAGCTTGAGAATACACTGTCATTAAAGCAAAAAGGAGAACATACCAAATTCTATGAAACTCTGAAATTCATGTAAATATTTCAATATTTCAAAGTTTTCACTTTTCACTCAATTTGTTGTAAATAATATAATTTGTAATGAAAATTGTTGTATTAAATTAGAAAAGAATGCGAAATACAAGCATTTTCACTAGAGTTCTCAGACTTTTAGACTAGACACTGCACATAGATTATTTTTAAAATAATAAATTATGGAATACTAAGTACTAAGTAAGGTTGACTTAATATGTGGTGCCTTTTTTGATGCTTTTATTTATTTATTTATTTGTTTGTTTGTTTGTTTATTTATTTATTTATTTATTTAGACTAATACAGTAAGGATTAGCATAAGCTACTTAAGTTGTAGTAACTATGATGAGGTGCAGTATTGAATTAATGTACAGTAATACACAGTCACAAAGCAGTGTTCATTTGCACATTGATTTTATTCTATCCAACTACAGGCAAACTCATGAAGGGTCACAGAAGCCAAGCTTTTGAGAAAGGTTCACACGAGAGCTTCACTCTTCATCATGCCCTTTCTGTAACACAGAAAAATGAAGAAAGGTATGCAGGTTAAAGTTCAAATGGATTTTTGTTATGATGTTCGGCTAATATTCAATTTGTGTAAAGCATGTATTAGACATATAATCAATTATTTTATAGTTTCGTGACAGGAGTTTTCTACTCCTGTTTCTATTAGTTAGTCTGTTTCTATTAGTTTCTATTATGCAATGTTTGATATAGTTTAGAAATATGACCTTCAGCTAGTGAACTGCTGACAGAAAATTTCTAAACCTGATAAAACATTTATGAAATTTGTGAGCATTTCCTATTTAAAATAAACATTGTCTGACTATTGTTTTTGCACCTTGTTTCCTTGCAATCAACTCATTCACTCACCTTGGAGCCTGTGTCACGGCTTTTGGCTCTCAGCTTGTTCACCTGGGATTCAGCAATATCAGCTCTTTCCTCTGCCTCGTCCAGCTCATGCTGGAGCTTACGGAACTTGGTCAGATTGGAATTTGCCTGCTCCTCCTGTGAAATAAAAGGTGCATATTTGGAGCGACAGAATCAGAGGAAACAAATACATATGACAAAAAGGCAACAGGTACTTAAAACATTACTTACAGCTTCCTCTGCAGTTCTCTTGTAGGACTTGACTTTCAACTGCAGTTTATCTACCAGGTCCTGGAGACGTGCCAGATTCTTACGGTCTTCCTCAGTCTGTAAGAGAGAAAAAGTGACACCTACATGTTGCAGTACCTGCCCAGTCCACTAGAGTTTTCAGAGTTTTCGTCTTCTGAGTTCAAGTATTTAAGACATGTACTTTAGGTGCTTAAGTACCTCTAAACTCCTTAGGCTGTGTCTTTAAAAACATCTTTCATTATTTTGCCTCTGACTTCATTGGTTCATTTGACATAACATTTTCTATTGTATTTATACAAAAAACAGGGACCAACCTGGTAAGTGAGTTCCTTGATTCGTCTCTCGTATTTACGAATACCTTTCACAGAATCACTGGCCTTTCTCTGTTCTACCTCCACCTCATTTTCAAGCTCTCTCACCTAAAAGAGAAATAAATCAGTCCAGTGTAAATCTTACTTAGACCAACCCAATAATAATACTCTAGAATAATTATTTTTATAAAATTTACATTGTTTTTTTTTTTGTTACTTACTCTAGCCTCCAGCTTCTGGACCTGCTTCTTGCCACCTTTCATGGCGATTTGCTCAGCTTCATCCAGACGGTGTTGGAGGTCTTTAATGGTCTGCTCCATGTTCTTCTTCATGCGCTCCAGGTGAGCACTGGTGTCCTGCTCCTTCTTCAGCTCTTCTGCCATCATGGCAGCATCAGTGATGGCTTTCTTGGCTTTTTCCTCAGCATTCCTGCACTCTTGGACAGACTCCTCTACCTCAGTCTGCAGCTGAGTAGTGTCTGCCTCTAGTTTCTTCTTCTGGTTCAGCAAGCTAGTGTTCTACAGTTATATACAGTTATATAGTTATAGTTAAAATATTCTATAGTTCATATTCCACCATATCCAAATTGGAATCCGCATACTACCTGAGAGTGCAGTAGCTGAACCCTCTCACTGACATCCAGCAATTCTTGCTCAGCCAGTTTGCGGCCTCTCTCGGTCTGCTCTACCAGGGATCTCAGTTCATCCAGTTCAGCCTGCAGCAGGTTGTTGCGTCTCTCCACAATAGCAGTGTTCTCTTTGAGATCATCATTAGTACGGAGAGCATCATCCAGATGCAGTTGAGTATCCTACAAAAAGTCCACAGTGAAGCCACTAAAGAATCTCTCATTCAGTAAGAAAGAGATTTACTTTTAGAGCAGATGACTTATCCAGAGTGAATTGTTACTTTTAAGCCTTTTCGATTTTTTTGTTATTGGAATACCTTCATATGTCCATGGAGACTCTTGAGTTGTTTCTGGGCCTCTGAAGCCTGCCTGTTAGCCTGGCTGAGCTGGATCTCCATCTCGTTTAGGTCCCCCTCCATCTTCTTTTTCAGCCTCAGGGCCTCATTTCTGCTGCGAGTCTCAGATTCTAGAGAGCTTTGCAGGGTGTCCACCACTCTTTGTTGGTTTCTCTTGGCCTGCTCCATCTCTTCATCTTTTTCAGCCAGTTTACGTTCAATGTCGGCCTTCACCTGGTTGAACTCCAGTTGGGCCCGCAAGATCTTTCCTTCTTCATGCTCAAGGGAAGCCTAATAGATAAAATAATAATTAGCTGCTTCATTCACATCCCAGCAACTTATATTTTATCCCAAGGGAATACAATGTAAAGTGAATTCTTGCATATATTAGGCAGATATAAATCTTTATATATGCACAAAATAGTGAGTGCACCTCAGCCTCCTCCAGAGCAGATTGAATCTCAGCCTTTTCCTGCTCCAGCTGTTTACGGATTTTCTCCAGTTCATGGATGCTCTTGCTGCCCTCACCAATTTGCTCAGTGAGGTCAGAAATTTCCTCTGTTTAACAAAGAAAGGTTTGTCAAAATGTTTTTTTTGTAGGATAAGTAATAACCATTAATGTGTCACACAAACATAGCAACCTTGGAGGTTTTTGTTCTCCCTCTTAATGGTCTCCAGATGTTCAAGGGACTCCTCATATGAGTTCTTCAGTTTGAAGAGCTCAGTGCTTAGAGATCTGGCCTCCTTTTGGGAGCTCTCTAGCTCAGACTGCGACTCTTCATATTTCTGCTTCCACTCAGCCAGGATCTATTTTTTACCAAAAGGTTAAATTACACATGGTCTTTTAAGCCTGGTGGTACCTTATAGTTAGATTCATTTGGCTCCATTTCCTTGTCAAGATTTACCTTATGACATGCATTTTCTTGGAACTAACAGTGAGTTGTATTTTGTAACCTTCATGATAGTAAAATCCTGCATGAATGTGTCTATAACTAGAGACATGCAGCATTTTAAGTGGAAATTCTCAAACCACAACAGTTCTCTATCGAGATGTCCCTATAGGTGTAATTAAAATATCCCCATTTATTTTAACTACAGGTGAGTGCAACAAAAGTATAAACGGGTTCCTTTGGTGTGCTAAACATTCACTTAAAGTGCTGCATATATTTTTTCGTGTTAACAATATGCCATGTTTGACTGAAGATTATGAAGTTTGTAAAAAAAAGAAAAAGAAAAAAAAAGTGCCATTCATGGTGGGTTATTTATAAGTATCATACAGTCTGATGTCAGTTGGGAAATACTGACATTAATATAGAAGGAGTTACCTATTTATGCAACCTATATGCAAATGGAGGTTATCATATTGTCACCTTGTCAAAGTTTCTTTGCTTCTTATCCAGAGCAGCAGCAGCAGCATTAGACCTTTCCACATCAACCATGAGATCTTCAATCTCATTTTGCAGTCTGTGCTTTGTCTTCTCCAGAGAGGAGCATTTGGCATTTACAGCTTCCACAGCTTCCTCTGCTTCTTGTAGACGCTGAGCAAGTTTCTTCCTGGAAGAAAGAGAAGTGTACGTTTCTGGGCATTTCAGTGTGGGCTTTCTGTTCTATAGTAAATGCCATCTTAGTGTGCATAATGGCAGATTGTCACATGGGAATCCGAAAAGTCAGTAGGTTCTTACTTTGCATCCTCCAGCTCTTCTGTTCTCTGGATGGCATCAGTTTCATACTTGGTCCTCCACTGAGCTACCTCAGAGTTTGCTTTGGAGAGACTGCGCTGTAGCTCAGCCTTAGCCTCCTGCTCCTCCTCATACTGCTCCCTTAGTAGGTCAGAATCATGACGAGCCGACTGCACTGCATGAGCCAGGGCATTCTTTGCCTGGGAAAAAAAGGGTTTTGATTGTTTTTGTTTTTATTTAATTTTGCACTGTGTGAAAGGTTTTGAAGCACCAGTTGTAGAAATACCTTCACTTCCTCTTCAAGTTGTCTCTTAAGATCCTCGATCTGTTGGGTATAGGACTGCTTGCTTCTGGTCAGCTGAGAGACCAAGGAATCCTTCTCTTCCAGTTGTCTTGTGAGTTCACCTTGATTACGGATTGGTTTCATTTATATGTGTGTGTTATATGCAACACATAAAACACACACCCTCATCCCTTAGCTTAGTCCTTACCATTCTCTGTTTGCAGTTTAGCTTTTTGCATGCTGAAGTCATTGATGCTGCGTTGTCCTTCCTCAAATTTAGTCCTATACTCAGTCATCTGGTCCTCGAGAGTCCTGCACATCTTTTCAAGGTTTGTCTGGACCAAAGAGTAAAGAAAATCAATATTATGGAAACAAAAAAATGTGAAAAGCTGTATAATATTTGACAGCAAAGTGCTTACTTTGGCCTTGGTTTGCCTGGAATAATCAACATATTTTGATGTGTTCCTCTTAAAGATAAAATATACATGTGTATGTATATATAGAGTGCATAATTATTCATTGTTACCTTGGATTTAACAATTTGTTCCATGTTGGAGACCACATCATCCAGCTCCAGTCTCAGT
>CM075003.1:5826886-5853949 GCA_037576675.1 Pangasius sanitwongsei | reverse complement strand
TGCAGATCATCCAGTGTTTGCTGATGAGCTTCCTGGAGAGCTTTTTTCTCCTTGGTCAGCTTGGCAATGATTTCATCCAGAGCCGCCATTTCCTCAGTCAGGTTTTTAACCTATAAAAGGAAAATACTTTGTTGAATGTCTTCAAAAGACAGAAATTGCTCTAAATTGCTTCAAGCTTATTTATAGTAAACTTAAACCTTATTCTCAGTGGCATGCTTCTCCTTCTCCACTTTGGCTAGAGTAAGTTCCAGATCATCAATATCTTTCTTCAGTTCAGAGCATTCATCTTCCAGCTTTCTCTTCTTGGCTGTCAGCTCGGCATTCATTTCCTCTTCATCTTCCAGTCTCTCAGTCAACTCTTTGCATTTAGCTTCAAGTTGGATTTTGTTCTTAATCAGACCTTCACATCGCTCCTCAGCATCACAAAGATTGTCTTGCTCCTGTTTTGGAAAAAAAAAAAAAGACACCAATAATGTAAAATTTTTAATTCTGGTCTCTGGACCAGAATTCTGGACAACTGCATGATTTCCACATTTTTAAACCATAAACTCACAGCCTGGACTTGGAGTTGCAGGTCGTTCTTCTCTTGGAGAAGTGTGACCATTTTCTCCTCAAGTTCTTTTCTGCGGGCTTCAGATTTAGCATAGGCTTCTTTTAGTTTCAGGAATTCTTCCTTCATGTTGGCCATCTCTTTCTCTGCTTCAGCTGACCTTAACAGGGGTTTAATCTTGAAGTAGAGTTTCATCCAGGGCCAATTCTTGACACCCATGAAAGCACGGACATTCCACTGGATCACAAGCAAGGCATCCCTGCAATTCATTAAATGTTAAAATATATATATTTTTAAGTTATGGAAAATGCCTTGAGAAAATTAACACAATGTAGAGTCTTACCTGCGTTCAACCATCTTCTGGAACTCAACTCTTGAGAGAAGACCCCGAGCACAAGCCTGAAAACGAGTGATGATTAGGGCAAGACGATCATCTCTCATCTCTTCAAGGAGACCCAGGAGACCAGCTTTGAAGAACACCTTGAATAACAGCATATAATATCTCAATATGCATACTAAGTTTTATTTACTGTAGAATGACTTTAGCTTTCAGGTAGTATTGCAAAACTAATATGATTCTTAGTATTGAACCTTAGTGTGTCCAAACTTGTACTGATTATGGTCAATGTCCAGTGAAGCCAACAATTTCTCAGCTCCCTTCCTACTGTCAATGAATTGCCCTTCAGGAATAGCAGCAGGATTCAAAATACGATATCTGCAAATAAATTGTTTAAGAAATAATTAGAAATATTCAGGTATTTAAGAATAACTGATAGGCTATGGTTTAATGCACAATTATTAAAATTATTATTGGTAAATACATTAATTCTACTTGAAATTTGCAGATTTAGTCATGCCCCAAGATATAAATTGATTGGTCTTTACATCTACGTTTTTGTCTCTTATGAAGTATTTATTTGCTGAGTTGTATACTCCCATCCGAAAGTATTGGAATGGGGATGCCAATTCTTTTGTTTTTGCTATACACTAAAGACATTTGGGTCTGAGATGAAAAGATGAATATGAAACAATAGATCAGAATTTCAGAACATGGCACCTTTGGTGGCAGACCAGCCAATATTTAGGTGAGCAAAAGTATAGAAACAGAACTTCTTAAAGTAAATAACACTTAATATTTGGTTGCATATTCCTTGTCTGCAATAACTGCATCAAGCCAGTGACCCACTGACATCACCTATCTGTTGCAATCTTCTTTTATTCTGCTTTTCCAGGCTTGTACTGCAGCTTCTTTCAGTTGTTGTTTGTTTTGGGGTCTCTCCCTTCAGTCTCCTCTTCTTCAGGAGGTGAAATGCATGCTCAAATGGGTTAAGGTCTGCTGATTGACTTGTCCAGTCTAAAACCTTCCCCTGATATCAAGAAAGTCCTTTGTTGTGTTGGCAGTGAGTGAGTGAAGTGAGTGAGTGAGTGAAGTGACGTGTGGCCAAGTATGGTGACCCATACTCGGAATGTGTTTTGGGTCATTGTCTTGCTGCATGATGAAGTTCCTCCCAATTATATTGGATGCATTTCTCTGTAAATTGGCAGACAGAATGTTTCTGTAGATTTCTGAAATCATTCTTCTGCTACCATTATGAGTTACATCAATAAAGATTAGTGAGCCTGTTCCATTTATGACATTTGGCAGACACCCTTATCCAGAGCAACTTGCATTTTGTCTCATTTATACAACTGAGCAGTTTAAGGGCTCAGCAGTTGCAGCTTAGCAGTGCTGGGATTTGAATTCATGACCTTCCACTCAGTAGTCCAACATCTTAAACACTGAGCTAACACAGCCCCTTTCTAGAAGCAGCCATGCAAGCCCAAGCCATGACTCCACCTTGCTTGACCGATGAGCTCGTTTGTTTTGGATTATGACCATATCCTTTCTTTCTCCACACTTGGGCCTTTCAATCACTTTTGTAGAGGTTAATCTTGGTTCCAAATTTTTGTGGCTCATCTCTGTATTTCTTTGTGAATTCTAATCTGGCTTTCTGATTCTTATTGCTGATGAGTGGTTTGCATTTTGTGGTTATGGACCCTATATTTTTGCTCTCTAAGTCTTCTTCAAATTGTGGGTTGTGGTACCTTCACCTCTGCCCTGTGGAGGTTGTTGGTGATGTCACTGACTGTTGTTTTTGGGTTTTTCTTCACAGCTCTCACAGTGTTTCTCCCATCAACTGCTGTTGTTTTCCTTGGCCGACCTGTTCAATGTCTTGTTGTTAGTACACCAGTGGTTTACTTCTTTTTCAGAAAATTCCAAATTGTTGTATTTGCTATGCCCAAAGCTTGTGCAATGGCTCTGATCATTTTTCCCTCTTTTCTCAGCTTCAAAATGGCTTGCTTTTCTCCTATAGACAGCTTTCTGGTCTTCATGTTGGTTTATCCTTTTTAACAAAAAAGATGCAGTCTTCACAGGTGAAACCCAGGGCTCAAACCAAGTGTAGAAATTCAGAGCTATTAATTGTTTAAACAGTCTATCTAACAGGGAACACCTGGGCAACAAGAAACACCTGTTGGTCACATGTTCCAATATTTTTGATCACTTGAAAAATGGGGGGAATCAAACAAAAGGTGCCATAATCTATGTTGTTTAATACATCTAGAAGTAAATATCAGGTAATTTGAAATTTGAAATTCTGATCTATTGTCTCATATTCATCTTTTGATCTCAAACCCAAATGTCTTCAGTGTGTAGCAAAAACAAAAGAATTGGCTTTTCGGAGGGGACTGTGTATGAGCAAAATGTATATACTTTGTGCAACTGTGCAGAATTTCAACAAGTAAGGAACTTGATAGTAATTTCCTTATGCTAACATGTTACCTTTGCTTGAAGTCACCATAGAGGATCCTGTTAGGGAAGCCCTTTCTGCAGATTCTGATGCCCTCCAGCACACCATTACAGCGCAGCTGGTGCATTACTAGAGGATTCTCCATGGCCCCTGGAGTCTTTGTCTCATTGGGAATGATGCAGCGCACAAAATGAGGATGAGTTGATCTCAGGTTGGTCATCAGCTTGTTTAAATTCTCCTAAAGATGGAATAAGGAACATGGTCTCACACTTGCAAAGTTGTAAGAACTCACATGACTTGATTTGTATAAAAAGTTAAGTCTGGCATTAATGGCTGACCTTGACCAAATTTAACGTAATGGTACACCACTGATCACAGAAAAACTTTTTGTCTGTTTTATGTTCATAAACCATTAAACTTCTATACTATACTCTGGGTAACTATAAAACTACTGTCAAAATGACAAAGTACTGATTTGGTAATGTATTTGTACCTTATATCAGTATAGTCACTGTATGTCAAAATGTTGAGCTTTCTATATTTTTGAGATTTATACAACTTCTCACCCTATGGAGGGCAGACACAGTCTGGAAAGTAGAACCCTTTTTCTTCTTTTCCTTTTTTCCACTTGTTTCTGCCATGACTATTAGAATAAAATGCCTGATGATTAGAACAAAATGCATGATGACTAGGAAATGGTAATACATTCTTCAGCCATCTGAGTCATCTTACCTGAATCAGCACCAGCATAATTTGCAAAAAGGAGAGCGAGCAATTTCATGGTGGATTTCTGGTACAGCCCCACAACAGTTTCATTGAGTGGATCCTTGTTCTTCACCAGCCAGTTGTTAATGTTGTAGTCAACAGTGCCAGCATAGTGAATTAGGGAAAAGTGAGCCTCTGGTTTACCCTTCACAATCCTGGGCTTCTGGAAGTTAGCAGATTTGCCCAAGTGGTTGTCGTAAAGCTTAGCTTTGAATGTGGTATCACTGGCTTTGGGGAACATGCACTCCTCTTCAAGGATGGACATGATACCCATGGGCTACAGAGAATAGAATGAAAAAGCATGAGTTTCTCTAATTTCCAAAAGTTTCTGAAATCAAGTTGTTAGCTCAAATCCCACATCTCACCTTTTCAATGAGATCAATACAAGCCTGCAAGTCCATGCCGAAGTCAATGAATGTCCACTCAATACCCTCTTTCTTGTATTCTTCTTGCTCCAGCACAAACATGTGGTGGTTGAAGAACTGCTGCAACTTCTCATTAGTGAAGTTGATACACAACTGCTCAAAGGTGTTAAACTGTTAAGGAAAACATATAGTAATTAATAATGATGCACTCCTCATAAATCCTGATATAAAGCTCTTTAGCAGTAGAGATTTGTATAAGAGCAAGAAATTTGTACAAGAAAACGTACTTCAAAGATCTCAAAGCCAGCAATATCCAGCACACCAATGAAGTACTGGCGAGGCTGCTTGGTGTCCAGAGATTGGTTAATTCTCACAACCATCCAAAGGAACATCTTCTCATATACTGCCTTTGACAAAGCTCCAGTAGCATAGTATACCTATAGTACAGAATATGTATTCATTCTTTATAGAAATATTATTTTGATGATAGCCTTATAGATTGTATATCTGGTTGGTATCATTCATTTCTAACCTGCTGGACATTCTGGCCCCTAGTGACCCACTCATTTCCTACTTTGACTCTGGGGTGACACAGAGCTTTGATGAGATCAGCGGAGTTCAGGCCCATTAGATAAGCGGATTTGTCAGCATCTAAAATAGACCATTCCCATTATTATTCACACATTTCTTGCTTGTATAATCTGAGCGCACCCTTGTCAAATGGTGGGAATTACCATTTGGTCAGCTTTACTAGGTAGGTATTGTGCCTACACTACAAGGGCCTGCACTACTCTGGGTAAGCTAGACTCCTAACAAATAATGAGTGCAAGTTGGATTGCTTACTATAATGCTAATTTGCTAATAGTTGAACCTTTTCTTCTATCAGCACAAATCTAGTTGACTAAGAAGTGAATCATTACTAAATTTTAATTGTAAAAATGAATTGAAGTGACACATGTTGTCACACCTTCTTAATTTAAGCCATCTGATATAATATTTAATTTAGAATAATACAAATACAATAATACAAATAATCATATCCCAACTTGTTACTGCAAGAAAACGTTATTATTACAAAAAAGCATCTCTTTTCTGGGTAACACTTTACAATAACAGTACATGCATAATCATGCACTAATACCTGAATTAATACTTACTTATGAGCTAATAATGAGTTAAGGCATGTACTAATCACAAACTAATGAAGAGCTAACCTTAACTATGATGTGAGTCTTATGAATTCATGCATAAATAACAAACACCTTAAGTACATATTAGTATATGTTTGTAATATGTTTGTTAGATAATGTATCAATTAACACATGGGCTAAACTAAATCAAACATGCTTTATAAGAAAGAATATAAATTAAACATGCATAATTGTTTATATAATTCGCAATTTCATCTCAACCCGTTTTGCATCTGGGTGGCTAATTTCACCCTTGTTGGCAAAGGAGTGCCCCAAGCCCTAGCCACCCAGAGCACATACTATTACTACAGTGGGATTTGAAGAGAAATGGATGGAGAATGATGCAAAAACGAGTTGGTGTTTATTATTAGTGCGTCTTTCTACATGCGAAGGACTCTTAATTCCCAGTGTTTATACAGATGCAAAAATTGTTCACACTCCTTAGACAATTGTCTAATCCTAGCAGATCAAGTTGAATGACACGAGAAACTCTAGTTTACAGTATTTTAAATATCTACAGGCTGGGATTGTTATTACATACCCAAAACGCTGTCAGACTTTTATTTAAAAAACTGTGTCTTTGTGGAGTTGAGATGCAGGAATGGCCTTTGATGCAGGCTGCATTTCTTTAGATATATGGCACAAGCACCTGCATAAACACTGGGATTTGAGAATTCTTTGTAATGTGCATATAGTAATGACAATGCCATCTACAGCACTCAGTGACATTAACATCTCATTGTGGTTTAAGCCAAGCGTGAATTAAAATTTCAGAGATAACGATATATAACGAGATGCTTTTCCTGCCGTAACAAGATGCTTTTCTCAGAAGAATGAGATGTTTTCTTGTAATCACAAGAGATTTTCTTGTAATACCGAGATGCTGACGGGGATTTTTTCCTTGTGTAGCAGCAATGTGCTTCTTTATATGCTTTTCAGAGTGTGTAAATTACAAACCTTTGTTGCAATTATAACTAATCTCAACAAAGGGATTATATTAGAGAACCTGTAATTAAAGAAACAGTAATCGATTTTTACCAAAATGTAAACAATGCATTTATTTGATGTATCAAGATATACCCTCAGTGCCATCAGCCTCAGCCTGCTCCTCTCTCTGCTTCTGCTTGAACCTCATGTTGCCGTAGTGCATGATGGCACCAGTCAGCTTATAGATGCTGTTCTTTTCCTCTTGGGTGAAGCCCAGAATATCAAAAGCTTCCTACAGAAAAAAAAGCAAAGTGTCTCTCTTAAATACAAGTATGTCAGCTTGACTCAAGTTGCTCAAGAACATCAGCATAGACTGTACAGTTAAAATTGAATATACTTGCCCTTAGGAACCTACAGTTAACATCTTGTTACAATATCATTCATAATTCTGATTTTGGTTTTAGATAGCTTCTTTTTTTTTTTTTTTTTTTACATACATCAGTAGCCATCAGCTCATCAGCATCATTAATTGAGGCTACTTGAGTCTCTCCTTGGGAGATGTAGGCATAGTCATAAGGGTTAGCAGTAATAAGCAGCATTTCTGTCGAAGATGAAAAAAGAGAGAAATACATTTTTGTAAAGGTTATATAAAGTATGTGTACTGAACCACACAGAATGCATTATTAATATTGATATTTCTTGCTGACCTAGCAGCTCAGGTTTCTTCTGAGACAAGATCTGATAGAAGATATGGTAGTCTCTCTCAGCTTTGAGCTGGAAAGTCACACGGGATTTCTCTAGAAGATCTGTATCAGCCAGAATAACAAGAAAAACAGTGACCAAATTATTATTATGCTCATATAAAAAACAGACTGAGAGGTTATGTTTTTTTTTTTAAAATAAAAATGGTCATACATGTCTCTATATCAGCAGAGGCCAGTTTGCCAGTGGCACCAAAGTGGATCCGGATAAACTTGCCCTATTTGAAAAGGTAAACATTGCTTCGTCCCTTTTTCTTCTGAAGTTAGACATGATAATAGTCTTTACAAGCAATTATTAAACTTACAAATCTGGATGAGTTGTCATTTCTGATGGTCTTGGCATTTCCAAAAGCCTCCATAGCAGGGTTACACTGGATGATTTGATCCTCCAGAGTACCCTAGAAAGAGATAACAGAAGTGAACATGTGTGTTTTAGTTCATGTGTGAAAAACATCAGATTCAAAATGTCATGTCATGTTAATTCTCACATTCAGGAAACTTTTGAATAGTGACTGTGGAACAAGCCTTTGATCAAGGTTTTGGGCTGAAGTGTTTATCAGATCCAAATCATTTGAATACTTAAGCAATATCACACAAGTGCGGTTATACTGAATACCGGAACAGGTATGGTTTGGTGTAGGTATGAAGAAGTGGGCAGAGTGCTGTAGCTAATCACAGCCTTTCATATTTTAAGTCAAAAATTATATTCATGTAAAAATGTATCATTTGCCATGTCTGCTGATGATGTCGCTAACTCTACTCTAGTACTGTCTACAACTGTACTGCATTCCAGTTCGGTTATACTATAAGCACTCTTGGAATGCTGCTCGACCAATCAAATTAGAGGACCGGGAACTAAATGTTGTATAATAGTTAACCAATGTTGCTTCTGACATCTCATTAAAAACTGTTCAAAGTTTTCTAAAGATGAGAACTGGTATTGTTAAAATTAATACATGATTCCTTGACAGACTTGTGTGGAAAATGATCTCATTGATTTAAATATGACAGTGTGTAATTCACCCTCTTGTCATTGGGATCCCTCTTAAAACCACCAGCTGCGATGCTGGCGAAGTACTGGATGACTCTCTTGGTGTTCACAGTCTTCCCAGCACCGGATTCTCCACTATGAAAAGTTTTATTTTTAGTACAAAATCAATGTATTATTTAATAGAATAATATTTGAAGGCTTCATAGACAGACTAGTTTTGTTAATTACATTTAAAATCTTTTATATTTCAATAGTTATATCACAGCTTCTCAAAAAGAGGTAGACTTACGTGATAAGGATAGACTGGTTTTCCCTGTCTAAAATAAAAGTAAATCTGAGCTCAACACATCAAATACCTTTAGTTGTTAACAATGCAAATCAATCAGGGGAAAATAGGAATCAGGAATTTTTCTATCTAAACTAAATTTATTTTTATTTGAACATTGTACTAGGGTATGATTACCTGCAAGCATGTACTGGTAGGCGTTATCAGAAATGGAGAAGATGTGAGGAGGAGCTTCACTCCTCTTCTTGCCTCTGTAGGCAAGAACAACTTCCTGGTTGTACACTGGCAGCCACTTGTAGGGGTTGACAGTTACACAGAAAAGTCCTGAGTAGGTCTGTAGAGAAGGAAACCAAAGTTTACTGTCTTGAGAGCCATATAACATAAAAGTTATAGTCCGTATGAGTGGAGAAATTCGCATGCACAACTCACGTAGATCATCCAGGCTGCGTAACGCTCTTTGAGGTTAAACAGCACAGCAGGTTCATGCAGGAAGGTGAACATCGCCATGTCCTCGATTTTATCGAACTTTGGCGGGTTCTGAGGGTGAATATCTGCTTCCTTGACAGTCACAGTCTGTATGCAAGAGCATATTCCATTTTTGTCAGATATTGTCTTTTATAGTACTTTTTAATTCTTCTTTTTTTTTTTTTTTTTTAACAAAGAACACAATGCCTCTCAGTAAATGCTTACCTTTCCTCTCTCAGTTTCACAAGTAGCTCTCTCTCCATCACGACTGATAATTGTTCCTTTAACATATTCTTCTTCTTGATCAGGAACAAAACATTCCTTTTTCATGTCAAAGGGCCGAGTTTGGGCCTCAAGACGCTCTCTCTCTGACTTTCTCAGGTATGGGGCTGCAGCCCCAAACTCCGCCATCTGAGCATCCGTCATCTTTTAGCCTATGTATCAAAGATGCCAAGCTTTAGTTTATATGCATCAGAACCAAAGCCGGTCAAAGGGCTTTTGTAAATAGATATAAAGCACTGAACAGTAACTAGTATTATTGTTTTAACTTGCATTGCTTTAGACAGCATTGCCAAAAAGCATGAAGTCACTTCAAGCACACAGATGGTTAGTGCTTACCTCTGTACACCCTCTTAGCAAAAATGGATGGTATTGTTGCTCTGGAAACAGGCAATTAAAAAAATTCAGAATGACGCAGAAGTAGGCTTTTTAGCTTTTTACCATAGCCAGTTCATGGCTTTTGAAATTCAGCACTGGTCAAAACTTTTTTCCACCACAGTTTAATATGATGAATTTATGTTGCATTTGCTTTACATAAAACCGAATCATTTAGGATTGTGACACCTCAGCAGTTATAAGATAATGAACAATACTAATTAAAAGCTGCTAATAAAAGGTATGTTTACCTCTGGATGATTGAAGTTCAGAAATCAGCAATGTCCAGGCCATCGTCTCCCTCTTTTATAAAGCAAGCACCCTCTAAATATGGCATTTGGCATTGTTAGGTAGGAGTGCTATTTTGTTTGATTAAACTGCAGATGGGTGGGGTACAGTGACTTTTCTACATTATAGTGGTCATGGCGCATGGAGAGAAGGGAGAGGGTGGTCAAATTTGTGCCAACAACCAACCCACAATGGAAACCAAAGGCTATTTAACATGAATACATAGAGACTGGTGTATATTTATATATTATATTTTATATTTTGTACATGAGCATGATTTTTGTTGAAAATTACTATTCATGAAATCATCTTTTATTTGTTTATTTTCAGGCTGTGATACCCTGATGCTGGGGCAGTGCTACAATAAAGGTAGGAGCTTACAAATCAGTCACTGGTAATCTGTTTCTGTAAACTGATGTATTCAAGTTATGAGTGCAGGGCATCTTTTTCCATTTTAAACTAAAGAATTACTTAACACTGAATGCAGAACATGTCAAATGATTCATGCCACGCCTTCCTATGCTAATGCCTGTATATAAGTCCTTTAAAATAATTCAGATTTCTTGCACATTTTATTTAAGCAAAATAGGAAAAAGGTGATGATATTACAAGAAAAATCCAGCCAGTCTCACATGACTAATGTATTTAGACAGTGACTCATCAGGGATCAAATAATATGCCTTATACAGGAAACAAAAAACACTGCTGCATGTCTCAAATGTCTTTAGATATCTGTCATAGTTAGCAGCAGTTAGCAGGACTCGAGGTCCATCAACAGTTGTTGAAATGATTCCTCATCTCATTGGTACTTTGTTATCTCCACTCCTTTGTCCTTGAGTATATACAGATAATCCTGTAGCATTCCTGTCAGGTGACAGTGTTTGATTGAGTAGCACAGGTTTCTCCACACACAGTGGCACACCCATATTAGTCAAACTGTGGTCAGAGCCAGTGAAAGCTCTGACCATTGTAAAAGAAGGCAAATGTTATTAACTCCCCAATTCTTTATAAAGGTTACATATTTTCAGCAATATTTAATTTATGTAACATGCTTACTGGCATTTGTTAAACATTTAAATGAAAAAAAAAACCTTGACTGGAGTGTTTTTGCTGCCATGGTGGTACTAACTCCTCTCAAATATGGATTTATCCTGGTAATATTCTTGGACCCTGACCAATGGAGACTATAAAGCATTTCTGTATGTTGCTCTGGATTAGGTATTAGATATTATTGTGATCTGCTACGTGTGTGTGTGTGTGTGTGTGTGTGTTCTTATCACAGGCTGATAAACAATATGTGGTGTCTTGTGGCGTACCAGTTCTCTTCCCAAATTTGGTGTGGTGATGACATTTGGATTTGGATGCCCTTTTTGTATTACCAGGTATTTCGTCATGGCACTAGTAGGAATTATTTTCAAAGTCAATTGACTAAACATTTGCCTGTTTCTTTTTTTTGTGAGCGATGACACTTGGGAATGTGAAGAGCAAATGTCTGAACTTTGCTGGCACAAATATTATTCTAATAAACACCTGAACAATATATATACTCTATATATGTTGCATTTTATTGGGGAAATTGTTTCTTTTCTACATGCATTAGTACATTAAAATGAATAACAGTAGCCACCTAAAAACGCTACTCCGAAGTATGAGGATGTATTTATTTTTAGAATGAAACATCTAACAGGGTGAAGTAAGCCTGCATGCCTTACCAAGTGAGAGCAACAGAAACCCTACATGCTTTACCAAGTGATAACAACAACAAGGCAGAGGTCAGTCCACTTAATAGTGCAAGTGTCGGTGATGAGTATTAAACCTGCTCTCCTTAATACCCTCTTTAGCTTACAGGGAACTGTTCTATACATCCTTTGCCTGTCAAAGTAATATGATATAACCTTAATGAGCCACGCTGAGAGACCTAGGAAATACCTAGCCAGAATGAGCAGTCAAGTCAATTACACTGTTGACCAAATGGATTAACAAGAATGACGGAGTGTACTGGGGCTGCAAGGGTGTTTTGCTTGTAACAGAAGGCAAGCATTTTATTTTTCCATGGAAGAAGTAGTCCAAAGTAGTCCCTCACTTCAAAGGTGAAAAGGACATGTAAGGACTGTACCCCAAATACATGTTATACAGTGCATTCAGAAAATATTCAGACCCCTTCATTTTTTTCCACATTTTGTTATGTTGCAACCTTATGCTAAAATGCTTTAAATTATATTTTCACACACCAGTCTACACTCCATACCCCATAATGACAAAGCAAAAATCAGATTTGTGATAACTCTGCAAGTTTATTAAAAAGAAAAAACTGAAATATCACATTGACATAATTATTCAGACCTTTTGCTATGGCACTTGAAATTTAGCTCAGGTGCATCTCATTTCTCTGAATCATCTTTGAGATGTTTCTTCACTTTGATTGGAGTGAACCAGTGGCCAATTCAATTGATTGGACATGATTTGGAAAGGCACACAGCTGAAATTCATATTCAGAGCAAAAACCAAGCCATGAGTTGAAAAGAACTGCCTGCAGGGTTCAGAGACCGGATTGTGTTGAGGCACAGATCTGGGGAAGACTACAAAAAAAAATCTGCTGAAATTGAAGGTTCCCAAGAACACAGTGGCCTCCATAATTCTTAAACGGAAGAAGTTTGGAACAACCAGGACTCTTCCTAGAGCTGGCTGCCCAGCCAAACTCAGCAATCGGGGAGAAGAGTCTTGGTAAGAGAGATGACCAAGAGCACGATGGTCACCCTGGTTGAGTTCCAGAGATCATGTGTGGAGATGGGAGAAACTTGCAGAAGGTCAACCGTCACTAAAGCCCAGATCGGTGGAGTGTTGCAGGAATGGTTGACCATCAAGTTTTTCCCCATCTCCCATTACAAAGGCCCTTCTCTCCCTGAATGTGATATTTCAGTTTTTTTTTCTTATTTATTACATTTGCACAGTTGTCACAAATCTGGTTTTTGCTTGGTCATTATGGGGTGTGGAGTGTAGACTTATGTGAAAAAAAAATTAAAGCATTTTAGCGTAAGGTTGCAACATAACAAAATGTGAAAAATGAAGGGGCCTGAATAGTTTATGAATGCGCTGTATGCTTACTTATTTACAGAACAGGACAATTTCCTGCTAATCACTCACTGCTGTGTTACATTCATCAAAAAAAACCACAAAACCACAAAAACTGTAATGTATGTCAGTAAATGAGACAGCTATTTGTTTTTTTCAGACATGTAGCAAGCAAGAGAAAGAAAACAGTAAGGCAAAAGACCATAGTCCTACCCACTTCCTTTCTATTAGCTCACAAGATCAAGGTTTGCGAATTCATAGGTTAAAGTTCGCCTAGATAAAAATCGTTGCGAAGCGGAAGAAATAAACAAATGTGTCTTTCACAAAGTGAATTTGTCAGTGAATTGGCTTTTCCACTGTGAAGGGGATTTGCATTTGGCCTGACCACCGCTTTACCTGCAAAGCTTAGTTTTCATGTGTACCCAAGTCTTATTTTTCTAAAATAAGCCAGAATGTTATCTGACTAGTGGAGTCTCACAGCTGTTGATTACTATAATTCTCCCTATTGGTGAAATCATTTCCCCACTCTCTGAGATACTGAATCTCTCAGCCTGTCTACGTCACACCAAAATGGTTTGTTCTGTACCCACTTGCGTTCAAAACAGTCAGCCAGCCAGAGGTAGACCAGATGTGAGCCTAACACTCTGTTCTCTGCCTCTACAATGGTGTTACAAATAAACTATATCTTGCATAACGTGACATTGCTGATCTTTACCGCAAAGTCCCTGTGCAAGCTCAAGAAATTTGTGATCTCCTCTGTATTGCTGTATCAAGGAGTCAAAAATGGTAAATGCCACCTCTGTTCATTGCACTAATGGTGTATCACTTTTCTGCACAGTGACAGATACTCACTTTATATTTAGTTGATCATCCTCTGATTTGAATAATTATATGTTACAGTATGTGAGATGTGTGTATTGTTTGTATGCTCATGTTATTGAATGTATGCTAAGTAAAACTCTGTGTACTCAGTATATTTGGTGAATAAAAATATTCTGATTTTGACATGCCAATCTACCATGTTTATTGTTTGCTGTATTAGGAGGTAGCTTTTCCAAGAAACTGGCTACACAATGCTCAGTCAGAAATAGGGAGACAAACATAGCCACAACAGAGCCGACTGGCTGACTGACCACACCACATGAGAGAGAGAGAGAGAGGGCTGCTGCCCGAAATTGTAATGGGATGAATCACACCCTTGTCAAAATAGCACAATGCCATTGTTTATAAAGCCAGAAGCATTTATAGCGAGTTTTTACATTGTAGTAAAAATATGAAAAGGAATAGTACAAATGAAAATCCTTGGATAGGTAAAGTGATTCCTTCAAAATGCCTTCTGCAGCTTTAATTTTTATATACATACACAATATGCTTATTATAGAAACCAGTGGAGCTAATAAAGAAAGCACATGCTTGGTGCTTTATGGCATTTCAAAATAGATCACAAAGGTCCCATAGCAAAAAAGGGTGCCCAGCTATGTGCCAAAGGTTTTGGATGATCTTACTCAGTAATGCCACATAGCATATTGGAGCCCAGCAACTACTTCAGCTGTTTCAGATTATTCCAGTGTCCTAAACATGTGCTAAAGATCAAATGTGTGTTCAGAGAGCGCTCAATCAACACTGCTGTGATGTTTTAAACAGAACTAGTTGTGGGAGATGAGTATGTGAATACAATACTAAGGTATATTTCATTAATTCATTCATTCATTCATTCAGCCATTTATTTTCAGTAATCGCTTTAACCTGGTCAGGGTCGAGGAATTGTGGCGTGCTAATACAATACACACCAGTCCATCACAGGTCATATTACTTTACATTCATACAACGACAGAACCAACTTTCATTTTTAAAATTTTATTTTCAATTAAATTAGGTTAAAGATTTATTAACATAATTACAGCACATATTATTACTTGGTAAATAATCTTAAGCAATCAGTCATTAAAGTCTTATTACTACTGTCAAGTACTTTTTTGGAATTATCATAATAATCATTAATTGTCTTATTATTACTACCAACAGAGAAGTAAGTGCATTTTTTTTAAAACAAACTAACAAATTGACAGAGAGGTGATTCTAAGACAAGGCTGCATTATTCATTCCTTCAGTTTCTTTGGCCCATCTTCCATGCTTGTGCTCAGAGCATGACCACACAGAAATTCTAGCGCTTGTCCTTTCCTTCCCTGCACACTCATTAATACTGGGTGCAAGATTCAGTCCTGTTTCCCCAAAGCGTCTTTAAGAGTGCTACAGGCGCTATGTAACATGAATACTCCTTCTCTGTCAGCATGCCACAGTCCCTCATACACAAATCAGAATAATCAGTACCATAATGCCATTATAAACTACCCGTTGATAAATAACAGGAGAACTTGCAATGAAGTTTTTCTACTGTGCTGATGGGCCGGCAGGAGCATAATAGAATGTCTATTTCCTCTCTACCTTTTATATTCTATTTCAGTTCAGACAGAGTATATTTAGGGTATTTACAAAACAACTGTAGAATTTTGAGCCCTTGCCTGTATGAAGTGGGGCTGATGTACTTAGGGGATTTGTCACTCTGCTATATGGGCCATTCACACTTGTATTATGTCCATGATGGCAACTGTCTGGTGTGTTACTTTTTAGGGTTACCACCTGTTGCACGGTATATGAAACTGGCACTCACTGCTAGCTGTAGCTGAGCCCTGGGATACTACAGAGCACGGTTGGCTCTCTACACCGTTGAGTTTCTCACCCCTCGCACTTCAGCAGGACCTGCTGTAGCTCCATTTACGCATTAGGAATGAATACAGGATGGGAAGTTAAGAAGGCTTGTCCCATGCGTCCCCTCTCGTCCTCTGCCACACAGACATGGTGAGAGTCAGGGGAATGGCTGAGGTGGACAGGTGCATGTGTGTCTACAAAGAAGGCTAGGTCTCTGGATTTGGTGTGGCAAGCAAAGGAACGTTGTCCCTCCTCTTCCGGCCCAGCGGTGGGCGCCTGTATTGCTCACCATCAGCTAGTGTCTGTGGCAGGGGCTTCCGTTTGCTCTCCGGAAGCAGCAGAATGGACAGAACAGCCAACAGGGCAAGAGAAGAGTAGACTACATGGTGCAGGAAGTAGCCGTAATGGTTGCGTAGGTCCATCAGAGGAGAGCTAAGCCGACCCACGCAGCCAAGAGCCAGGATAGCACCCACCCCACTTCCCCTGGAAAGACCAGGAAAATGTGACGAGTTTAACATTTAGTTTAATTGCTGCAGAAATACCAATGTGTCCGAGCAGCAAATTGGATTTTAGAATCGCATTTGAATTGCTTTTATTTAATCAGTATTTACTTAATCAGTATAAGCTCCCCAGTTATTTACAATATAACTAATCACCATTCATTTATTTTTTGCCAAATGTTAAAAAGGATGGATCCATATAAAAAAGGACATTATGGCTTTGTAGAATTTTACATTATTCTGCTGGAACAAATGTCACCATTCAAATGCTTTTAAAAGATCTCATGTTCT
Source organism: Pangasius sanitwongsei (assembly GCA_037576675.1). NCBI lineage: Eukaryota > Metazoa > Chordata > Actinopteri > Siluriformes > Pangasiidae > Pangasius > Pangasius sanitwongsei. Next base: position 5,837,346 of record CM075003.1, on the reverse strand, counting down.
ACTTTGATTCACTTACTTCAAGCTTTCCTCAACCTAATGGCTAAATGACACTTGAGATAGGAAAAGGCCTCTGAGTAAATACATGTTAAGTAAATAGATCTAAGTCATCCTTAATTTACAAATTTTATAATTTAAAAAAAATTAACAGACTGCTTCTGTGGCTGAATGTGAAATTATGATTTATTGGGCATACAGTATAGTGTGCTCTATCAGTGTATAGTGTGTGTTCTGGAAGGCCATTATATTATACCTTATTTATTGACTATATATAGTGAATATGAAGGCATTCAGCCTAACCGTGAGTTGGAGAGGTTTGAATAAATGTAAAGTGTTACCTAATGATGGTGGGCATGATTTCAGCAGTAAACAGGACACACAGAGACGCAGCAGCCTGTGATGAGAACAGGCCCAGCACGGAGAACACTGTAATGGCTGACTCGCTCAGATCTACAGACAGAAACATACATCCATTAAGTCCACAAGCAGAAAAATGTTTAGAAAAACCATGTTAATACATCTTTAATATATCCAAATAGATCTAATAATATATTCAATTACTATAGAGCAATATATGTGTAATTTAATACTCCAGTAGGTATTTACCATTTGTGAGATACTACTGTACTACTGCTCTGCCACATGATGGCAACATAGTGCCAGTATGGATCCAGCCTCTTTAATATTTGGCAACCTAGTGCCAGGAATGTCCACAAAGCCATGTCAAATCTCTTTCTCAGAGTCAACATTTTCAATTTCAAAAACAACATTTCTACCAGCAGGATCTGCACTCACACTCCATCAGGCCCAGCAGGATGAGAGAGGCAAGCCCCGTCATTGTCATGGCCAGCAAGAGGATCCCACGGCGACCACACCGGTCCACTGTTGCCCAGAGCAACAGCCAAGCTCCACCTCCTGCACAGACAGACAGCAGGTAGGTCCAATAGAAACTGGAAGTAGTGCCTCGGACATCGCCCCTGAAGGAGCTGTAGCAGTGACTAATGCCATGAGAGATGAACCTGAGAGAGCGAGTAAGAAAAGGAAAGAGAGAAATGATGGATTGAGTCTACATAAAGCAAATTTCTATTCTCTTATTCTGTAATTTATACTGGGACTATCTTAATAATAGGTGTGTCCTGGAGATCTGGGGCCAATCCCAGGGACGCCATTCCACTACAGGTCGCAGGCCACCATGCGCACACACACATTCACATACCCATTCACACCTATTACATTTAGAGTAGCCTATCCACCTATAGGCATGTATATGGGAGGTGGGAGGAAACTGGAGAACCCAGAGGAAACCCACAGGGTAAAACATGCACAGAAACCCCACACACACCATAACCTGAGCTCAGGATCTGTTACCCTAGAGCTATGAGTTGTCAACATTACCCGCTGAGCCGCATAAACTAGAAAGGTAGACATTTAATTTTGACTTACGAGGTAAAGCCCAACACACACATGTTTTTCCAGATGTTTCGACTCTGGAGTAGCTCTGGGAAGGACAAGTGAGGACGACCAGGCTGCGGGGACTCCGACTCCAGCTCTACAGGGACATCATAACAGGTCACATTTATACTCCAAATGGTCAAGCATGCTACATTTCTTAATCCCACGACAAAACATGAAGACTCAGACTGTCACAGAGAAACAGTTCTAAATGGCTATGCTCCAAAGCATTAGTGAAAACCAATCTGTAGTTATTTAGCATGTGCTGAGTGACTTCAGTGTTTTCACTGTAAACTAGTCAGGTGGTGAGTGGTGCTCATGAACAGACCTGTGAAGCCATCATCTTCTCTTTGTCGCTCACTGTGTTCACTGAATGAGTTCATGTCACCTGCTCTCTCTGAGAGCAATAACCAGCGTGGAGACTCTGGAAAGACACCTGGAATACTAAGGACAGGCAAACAGATATGACTGTTTGTTGACAAGTTGTTTAAAACAAAAAGTGGAACAACATAATTGACACATTAATGCTAGCAGAGAGGTCTGGCAGCCATAGAAACCAAGCTGATGCACTGTTACAGGCAGGTCCTAATGGACACTCGCTAATGTCTTCATGTTTCTGAGGGAATGTCAAATCAATAAGATTTAATGACTCTCAAGATGTAGTCAGTTTGTATTCATCTCTTTATCTGCAATGACTGTTTTATGCTTGTCGAGTTGCTCTGTCAGGACCCTGTATAGCCAGTACCTCCCTTTCTTTAAAGCTGACCAACTCCAATCCTAACCACTATAAACTGAACAGTTGCAAAAGTTCAGAGCTGTAACATTTCCCAGCAGTCCCTCACCCATAGCAGAGGAAGAGAGAAAGAGGTGCTGCTCCGGTTCCTATCAACCCCCTCCATGTCGGGCATCCAACAGCTACTCCCAGCAATAAGAGCTCCCCGGCAACTGTTGTCAGTCCCGCAATCATGGTCACCAGGAGACGCAGTGAAGGATCACACAGTTCCAAACCTTTCATTAAGCAGCGGTACAGCACCCAAAGCAAATACAAAGATCCATTGTCATAAACACAGCAATAAAGAATTTAAATGAAAAAAAAAAATGTATGCACATAGTGTCATAAGTATACTAATACCACAGCACTGCTGAATGCTTGATTCTGATTGGTCAAAAAGGGCTGATTAATTTTCTGTAACCAAATGAAGTGCTCCTTTTTTAAGTTATAGCCACAGGGACTTGCATGGTGGATGCTCCACATAAACAGATTTTAAAATTATATAATCATTGATTTGGTGAAGTTTTCTGTAAGGAGACATTTATTTAACATTTTTGAAGGTGTCTCCAGTGTCAGTACTTTGCAATAGGGCTGCATGATATCGAAGAAAAAAATACTATATGCGATATGCGGTACAATAATGCTATAAGTGTGTAAAGTCAGTTTACATTACATTTTATATATATATTTAAAAACTGAAAATGACATAACCAACATACATGCTTCAAGTTCTTTCGAGGAAAAGAAAGCATTGTCTGCTATCTGCGTTGCCCTAAAACTTTGACTTTTTTTTTGAAGTATTAAAATCATTCCGTTATCGCAAACCCTTCCGTTATGCATATCGCGATATTTACATTTGCGATATTTCGATAATTTTGAGATATTGTGCAGTCCTACTTTGTAATAGCCAAGGTAAAGAGGTAAAGCTGTAACAGGAAAGTTATTAATTGTTATTAATTTAAGGGAGAGAAAAAAGAGAGGATGGTAGGGGAACGAGTGTTTATACAGTAGCTGCTGTAATGAAAGTGAGAACAGGAACTAACTTGTTTCGTAGACGTTCCAAAACTTTAAATGCTACTATAAGCAGATAAAAATTGTGTCCTTTGCTAATTAATTAAAAATATTGTAATCATTGACAGGTATAAAAAAAAAACATGCTGTTATTTGAAAATAATGAACTTCAGGGTGGTATCACAGGCTGCATCACACCATCCCTGCATTGATTACTGTCCTACAACATCACATCCTGAAGTGTTTTATTCCTTATTCATAAAAATGCGTTTCAGCTCATGCTTCTGATAGCATCTCCTCTCATGAATTAATGTTTCAACCATCAACAGAAGAACCAATGGCCTCTGCGTTTTAGCTACACTCATACACGCCAGACTTACTCGTTTGATGAATGTCTCTTTCAAGATGCACTCTACTTACGTGCAATATATAGCACGAGATAAACACCAGCAGTGGCTGCGGCCAAGCAGAACCGCATGGCGATGAACATAGGGGGTGAGGGAGACACACACACCAGTATGCCAAAAACCACAGACAAAGTGAGAGAGATTAGCAGGGTCTTCAGCCGGCCCAGTCTGAGGAAGGGACAAACCATCACAGAGACATTCTACACCAGGACATTTAGCCAAAACCACTGTTTCTATACTGACTGATTAATAATTGTAATGTCAACATTGTTTTTAGCCATTATTGTGCATTATTATAATGTACTGTACTGTGCAAAAGTGCAAAGAAATGCTGTAGAGCAAAGATGCCTTCAAAAATAATGAAATCAAAATTTTCTACATTAAAAAAATACCATAAAGAAAAGTAAAAAATGAAACAATGTCAATACCGGTCTGACGATCCTTCGCATAAAAAAAATAGTAGTCTGAGGTACAATTTGTGCAGTTTTATAAGGAAATGAGCTGTAGGTTTTACTGAGCATCTTGCAGAAGCAGCCGCAGTTCTTCTGGAGACTTTGACTGTCGCACTCGCTTCTTATTTTTGCAGCAAAACCCAGCAGCCTTCATTATGTTTTTTTGTCTGAAAAGTGTCTCTTATGTAATACACTGCTTTCTTTACTGACATACAAACATTTTTCTGTAACATTTAATTTTGTGCTGGAAAACTAACGTTTGGAAATCTAAAATGTTTTTGTACTGAGTCAATAATGTAGAAGTCATAAAATAAAAATCTATAACAAAGTTTGAAAAAAAAAAGAGGGTGGCTAAGACTTTTGCACAGTACTGTACCTCATTCTATATAACTATATATTAATGTCCAGCATGCTAAACACAAGGTAATTAGAGATGAGCTTCTCACCGGTCAGCAGCATATCCCAGGCCCAGGCAGCCTATGAGGATACCCAGTATGAAGCACACTTCCTCGACTGGGACCAGCCAATACTGAGAGCACACCAGATTCCACTGCCAAGACAGGAGTCATGCAGACAGGAAGTCAGGAAATGACAGTTTCATGAAAAAGATGACATGGTAATGTAGTGCTGCTATTTTAATTGGAAATTACAGTGCATAAAAGACTATATAAAGCCCAAAAAAAAAAAACACTGCTATATACAACAAAACTACAATTCCCTTCCTCCATTTAGCTGAACAATCTCATTTCAGTCAGTTAATTAAAAAAAAAAAAAAAAGAATATATCAAATCTAAATCAAAACAACAACAAGCTGAATTGATTCTACTTTTTTAGAGATGCCATAAATCAACTGAGAATAATTCACGGCTCCAAGCATGGCATGATATTATTGCTTAATCAACCAGATAATACATAGTTCTCGCTGTACTCAGTGGTATGTTTGGGGCGATCGGGAAAAATGCAAGGCATGTGGAAAAGTCTGGGTGGAAACCCGTCAAACAAGTTCTAAAGCAGTTTACAATGCATTTATTAATTATGATGAGAGTGCAACTCGTGCTGTGTTTAGTTTCTTTCTGCCTGTCCACACCCTGAAAATGGCAGTGACACTAAACCTTGTTCAAAATGCTTAAAGAGTATCCACACAAATATGCTCTTCCAGCAGCGACTGAAATGCTGACGTTTCACTTTAAGGCATTACTGCAAGTCTCTTAAGAGTGTTCAACTCCCATAATATCCACAGTGGTTGCTAAGTGATGTATGAAGCAAATTATATTCAAGTTTTCATAATCTGTGACTGTGCTTATGCCCTGTGCTTTAAGTCTCTTAGCAGGCAGCGGGGAAAACATGCTAGAAATGCACAGGCTAAACACCACAGGATGCTGAGCAAAGCAGTACACTTCAGTAAGACACAGAATCTTCCCATAGTACACAGAAATACACACACAAACATGCAAGCTAACAACATACTTCAGAGAGGTTTGTGTACTCATTGTGTTGTCATACTTTACACTTCCAATCTTCCGTACACTCGGAGAATGAACATGTGTACTGTTTGTTTTAGTAGGCTCCGATTTTCAAACTAACATAATCCTCACAGCGTGCCAAGTACCAGCTACTGACCTTGGCAAGTGGTGGATTAATTCAAGTGCAGAAAAATCCCAAAAGTTGAAGACAGAATAATAGGTAAACCCAGGAGTATGTCATTATGGTTTTAACTGCAAAGAGAATTATGATTAACAAATGCTAATGAGTGGAAGACAGGCTTCCAACACACCACTGCTGGAGAAGGGACACTCTGTGTGGAATAAAGCATGAGAAAACACCAGGCTATTGTCAAATTGGTTACTCTCAAAATTTGGCAATAATATGTGTATGGGTCACAGACAAAAAATATTAATTTCACGGCTTTATCCTAGACAGTGGGATGTATACCCGTAGTATATTTATATAAGAATAATGTCAAACATACATGAGAGAAAAGAAATCCTGCTCAATAATATATCATTCAGAATGACACATACTTGTCAAAAATCATATGAAGCATAGTTTTAGCTGTACTACTTGGAAGATGTGTATAAATGAAAATCTCACTCTAAGATTTGTTCATCATCAATAAAAATTATTGTCAAACCGTTATATTTTCCTATTATAACTACAACTTCAACTTTCTGGTGTGTAAGATGTTATTTAAATTTAATAAAAGATGATTCATTGTAAGCCATTGTAATTACGAAAATTGTACCTCAGTGACAATGTTATTCCTCAGGCCTTCAGTGACATTAAAGTCCCATCCAGCTTCACAGTCCACTACACCAGAGCGAGTGCCGTTAACGAACAGGTACTGGGTGCACTGGGAGAGCCCCCCACTGTCGCCTTCCCTAGTACCCTTCTCCCAGGGCAGCGAGGCATTTAGCATCTCATCCGTGGGGTTGGACACCGACAGGTGACAATGATGGGGTGATGCCAGGGTCAACAGCGGGTCAGAAGACAGCAGGAAGGCCAAAAAGAGGTTAGGCAAGATGGAAAGCACAATGAAAAGCCTCTGTTTCTTCCGTCCCAGGGCCATCACCATTACCTCACCTGTAGGGGGCAGCGAGGGAGGCACCGGGACAGTAGAGGGTGCAGGAGAGGATGGGGCAGGGGACGAGGGCAGAGAGGGAGGGGGAGGAGGGCAAGGACAAGGGGAAGCCAGAGGAGAGGGTGGGGACGTCATAGCTCAAGGTGAGAGGTCAGTGAAAAGCCGTCTGCTGTGTGGTATGGAGTCCGGTGATTCGCACTTGGCTTTGGCTTCACCCTTTAATGTTGGCGTAAGAACAGGGGAAATAGAGAAAAAGAATGAAAGAGAGAAAGACAGAATTTTAGATTTTGGTTTCTATCTCATCCTTCTCTCTTCTTCTGTCCAAAGACGAGAAACTAACTAATGTCTAACATGGCAAAAATGAGAAACGTAAACTGAAATCATTGCTGTTACATACTGTTATATCAGAAACACTGAATCACCTTTCAAAATTATCTTTGGCAAAAAAACCTAACAAACACTCCCTGAAATCCTGCCCTCTCTACACACCTAATAATCTATTATTACCCCTGCCTTGGGAATCAATGAAACCATGGTTCATTCTGACCGGGGGGGAAAAAGGCAGACGTCAGATACAGTGTCCTACACACCTGGAATAATCTTCAGAGGCCCTTGAAACTGTATACTCATATGACACTGAGCCAGTTTAAACTTGTAACCCTTTAAGACCTAGGGTGTTCCAGCCAGTGTGTTAAAACAAAATTCAAACCTTTGAGATCATAACAGCTCCATGTTAAACTAAAGAAGTGGAGGTGTTATGCATTATTGCGCTCATTCCTTTCATGCACTAGTGGTGAAAATGAGCACACACCTGTACATACTGTATAGTGTCCAAACAGACAAGAGCATTCCAGTCATTTTAAGAGTTCATAAAGAGTTTTATACCTCAGAGATGTTGAATTCATTAATCTGACTGGTCACGTGTTGATTCATTTTCTATAACAGCATGGCTCTGTCAATAGTGCTGGCTGTAATTCAAATAATAACTTAGGAGGAGACATTTATTTATCATTCATGAAAGCAGTCTTGACCGTCAGAACTTTGTAACGGTCAGTAGGTTTTCCACCACGAAAGAGTCTTCAGCACAGAAGGTTTCAGGACAACCTGTGTTTTTTTTTTATTATTATTAACATGAAGACAGAGAAGTAAGAGGCTGGTGAGTGAACAAGCTACTATAACGTAAGTGATAACTGTAACTGTAACTGTAAATGTAACTATCAATGGTTAAAAAGCACCATATGTCACTCATTAATAAATGAAAAATTGTAATCATTGGTAAACTGCTGCGGTATAAGAGGAATTAAACAAGTCAGGATGTGTTGTTATAGGAAAATAATTCGCTTCGCATCAGGCTGTATCACACCAGCCCAACGTTGAATGTTTACCAATAGCATTACTAGTTACTTATTGCTGAAGTTATTTATTCAGTTTCCTTTTGTATGTTTTGTTGATTTTGCAAAATGTGAATAATAAGACTTTTGCACCTTATTTTAATTGCTTATATTGAATATCTGTGTTTAATTCAACTCTACTCAATTCAATTGTATTTGTACAGCCCCTTTTAACAATGGACATTGTCACAAAGCAGCTTTACAGAAATAAATAAATTCAGGATATAAATTTAAAATGTATAAATTTATGAGCAAGCCCAAAAAAAAAAAAAACACTCCCTGTGACGACATGAGGAACCCATCCTCATCTGGGTGACACCAGATTATGCGATTATAAATAATTCCCTATACTATATGGTCAAAAAGTGTTATTGTGTAACCAGGAAATTCATTATAGTTTTGACATAAAGTCTGTTTTGGTGAAGTGATCAAACTGTTCACTGACGGAGACTTGAGTGCAAAACTGTTCGTGGCAATTGTTTAAAAACTGGTATAACTAAGGTCTGAGTTTGTGTTCGTGACTGGTGGAATTGAGAAACAGAGTGCTGAAGCAGAAAACACAAACAGTGATCTCCAAATCCCAGGAAAAACTTATGAAATGCACAAGTGGCCAAGCTTAGACATTAGAGGGTTAATTATGAACTTGTGTGTTCGTAAATGGATGTCTAAATCTTCTTTGTGTGTGTGTGTTGTGGCTGTCTCTTATGCTTCCTGAGTTTGGACTGCCCTCAAAGAACTTCTAGAAAATTAAAAGAAATGAATACAGTTCATTCATTACAGTCTCATTTGTCCTAATCATGACAATTATCTCAGTTGTCTTATTATCTCTGATATTGTGCAATCAATTGCCCAGCTCTGATCAGCAGGCCTCGCAACAACATCCAACAGCCATCATCTTCATCAGCCATCTCTAAAGACTTCTTAATTAATATCCTCAAGGTTTAAGAAGATCTGACTGGTTTTCAGGATTCCAAGATGGAGACAGAAGTTGGAGCATGTAGTGCTTAGTACAGCCTAGTGGCTGGATGTGTGTATTCCAGCATTACATAAGAGGCACATTAGAGATGGGGAAAAGTGCAGCATGTAAATAAACAACAGAAGAGCAAGACTCAAGCAGGTCGTTCTAATGTGGCTATAAACACAGAGCAGTGTGTGTTTGTGTGTTACTGTAGAAACAGCTGAGCCCTGCTGACACACACACACACACACACCGCATGAACACTGTAAACACTCCTGCTTTCCTCCTCTAAAGGCTTGGAGACTGATATATAAGGGACTTACTGTAATGATGATGAGGAGGAGGAGGAGGATAATGAGACTGTGACAGCAAGTCTCCTAAATGTCACTTTGTCAGTGAGCGCAGTGGCAAATCAGCAGGCGCAGGTGATCTTTCTTTCCTTCTTTCTTTCTGTTGGAGAAGAGCTTGTCTCATAACCGCATTGTCTTCCCTCTCAACGCGTGTCCTATTCCCGGCTACCGTCCACTGTCCAAGTCTTCATGCTTGGACACTAATGTCCACTAAGCACAGGAAATTCAATGGCGTGGCCCGGGAATGGCACAAGTAGCCCTCTGTCCGAACAAAGGCTGCTGCTGAGCTGTCCTCCTGGCCGAGGTGCAATCCGCCGACATAAAACACACACACACACGCGCGTTAAATAAAGGCGCATTTCCGACATGCGCGACTTAAAGACTCTCAGCACAGAGCGCACGAACCGGTTTCTCCAGGACGAAAAGAGGGCGGAAAAAAACTGCAGCGGAACAACGTCCGGAAAAAGCGGCCAGTCTCGTGCAGCATCGGCTCCATTCGGGAGACTTTCCCCTTTGCCTGAAAGAGCTGCAGCTTGACTGTGCGGCCGCCAGGTGGAGCACTACATCCGCCCAAAACACTGGGACTTCATACTGTACAGGTCTCTCTGCAAACGGGGAGGCTTTTTATTTACCTTGCAGACATGATTAACATGAGTTTTCTTCGCTTCAGTTCAGATTACCTCTACAGGCTCATGTATATGTATACACATTACTGTGCAAAAGTCTTAGACACATGAAAAGAAATGCTGTAGAGCAAAGATGCCTTCAAATGTAATGAAATTAAATAAATGAATGAACTGTAACAAATGAAACAAAGTCAGTATTTGGTGTGACGATCCTTTGCGTTAAAAAAATAGTAGTCTCAGGTACAATTTGTGCAGTTATCTTAGGTATTTGTGAAGGAAATGAGCTGTAAGCTTTACTGAGCATCACAGTTCTTCTGCAGACTTTGACTGTCACACTTGCTTCTTATTTTGCAGCAAAACCCAGCAGTCTTGAACATAACTTCATTATGTTTTTTGTCTGAAAAGTGGTCTCTTACTTATGTAATATGCTGCTTTCCTTATATATATATATATATATATATATATA
>CM075003.1:5796470-5820355 GCA_037576675.1 Pangasius sanitwongsei | reverse complement strand
TAATTAAAAAATGTTCTTTTGTATTTTTTTTTTTCAAAAAATAATTTTTATATTTTTAATTTTTTTTTTCTCCTTTTTTTTTTTTTTTAAAAACCCAAAAAAAAAAAAAAAAAAAAAAAAAAAAAAAAAAAAAGCCAAACTGACTTTTGTCTGCGCTTAAAATGTAGAATAGTGCTTCTGTTCTTCACAGGGATGAGTCAATGTCTCACTTGTTCCTCATTTGTTCGATATTTGCTCAACAAGGTCTTAAGCCTTTATGATTAAAGTCTGGTTTTTTATATTTATATTACCATTTGTTGTATGGTGGTTGTTTTATTATTTTAAACAACAAGCAGACAAACGGTAAAAAAAAAAAAATAAAAAAATAAAAAAAAAAATCACACACCCGTTAACATTTCTACAGATTGCTTGGTCTTTTATTCAACAGCCACAAAACATGTTGTGTTTACACACATTCCTGTGAAAGAAATAAGAAGACATGTAAGTAAAGGGAAGTACACGTCAGTGCTCCACAGAAAAAGAAATCACTATTGTTAACTGTGTATAATTTTGGCATCAAGAAGATTTTAAAGCCCCAATCAGAACATGCCATAACAGTACAGTGAGACTAGTAATAAAATCTGTTTTTACACAAATTGTAAGGTTTATTGTGTTTGGACTAATTACTGTTGTTGTTGTTGTTGTTGTTGTTGTTGTTGTTTGTCAGTCTGGCCAGCAGTTTTCATTTAGGACTTTAATCTGAGTATATCTAATTGTAGCATAATGTTTGAGCATGATGCCAGCAGTACAATTTCTAATCTTTCTGAATCACTAAAATTCCTTAAAAACAAGTCTTTCAAGGTTTCGCACTTATATTCAGCAAACAACAACAAAAAAAAGAGAGAAAACCTACATTATACAGCCAGTCACTGAAGGCAGACACACGAGTGAAGACTGTTGGTTTGGTGTACAGGTTGCAGTTTACAGCAGAGCCAAAGCTGACTACACCAAAAACCCTCCAATAGCCATCAACGTAGCAGCTCAGAGGTCCACCAGAGTCACCCTGAAATGTTCAAATGGCCCACAGGATCAGGACAGAAGTTAATTACAACTATAATGAAACTGTATTGCCAAGGCTGGGAAAATATCTGTACCTGGCACCCAGAGGTCAAACCATCTCCTCCAGCACACACCATGGTTTTCTTGACCGTAGTGCCCCACCATGTAGGACTGGAGCACACAGAGAAATCCACAATACCAATGGGCGCCTCCTGCAGGATGTCTGGCATATAACCACCAGCTGAGGACAGGGTAATGTGAAACAAGAGCAAGTCAGATATTACAAATCAACATTCTTTAATTTGCAGAATATTATTTCTGCTCATACTTAGATGTAGATTACAACATTTGACACTGAAGATGGTTTGGTCCAACAAACTCCTGTTTGATTTAAATCAGGGCTTCTTAAACGGGGAAGTGTGGTGCCATTTGGGGGCGGGCGGGGAGGGGGTGTGACGTGGGAGGGGGAGTTTACCTGAGCGTACCATAATGCATGTAGAAACAATAGAAATATCAGTGTTGTGTTAAATTCAAGTTAAAATTGTAATAATAAAAGTACAAATAAAAGATGTTGATATATTTCACAAACAAAAGTAACATACTTTAAGTAACAACATTTGCTGTTTATTACAAAAGTTTCAATTAGTGTTAGCTGAGACCAAGTTAATTGGTCTAAAGTGCAGTCATGTGCAGCAGAAGCATCAGGAACATGGATTTCAGCTTAGAAAACAAAATCTGATTAAGCAAAATTATCGCATGTTATTGTGAAAAACCTTTTCATACTCACTAGCCAGAAGGCCCCATCCAGTAATATAGCAAGTAAAGCCATTGGGCAAAATTTGACCAGGATAAGGCAGCTCTGCAACGGATATATAACCATTGTCATAGGCCGGAACGTCCAACTTCATCAAGGCAATATCGTTTCTGATGGGAATAAAATATGGTGTAAGCACATAACATGCAATAAGGATGTTTCATAAGTAAGGTATAAAATATGACAGTGTGCAGTTATAATAAAATAATCCACAACAAGGTGTTGTGATGCTTCACATCAGGCCTTTACCACCATGAAGTGGATTATTTTCCAGCACGTCCTGAAGAGTTTTATCATTCTTATACCACAGTGATTAAATGTTATAGTTTTTTTAATTAGAATTTATATTTATTAATGAACAACACGTTATGCTTTTTAACCATTTATACATTATGTGGAACAAGGTAAGTTAGTTCCTGTTATCACTTTTGTTATATCAGCTATAAACATTAATTTCTTCACCAGCCTCTCTTTTTTCTCTCTTGAAGTAATAAGACAAAAAAACGCAGTTTGTCATATTACAGAGAAAGTGCTAATGAAGACTTTTTACAAGGTACCGACGCCCAAGACTCCTTCCATACACGTTACATAAATGTCTTCTAGCAGAAAACTTCTTCATATCAATAAGTATACATTTTTATTGATTAAATAACGACACTTTTTTAAAAAAAAAAATAATACATTGATTATTAGACTTGGAATATGAAGAGCATCCGCCATACAAGTCCCTGTGAATGAGTTGTTACTAGGGAAAAATATTATGTATTAGAACGAGCACAGTAATATAAACCTATCATGTGAATTATAGCTGGAACTACTGTCAGAGGTGCTGTCATAGAAAATGAATCAATAACTTTTAACACAGTGGTATAGTTTTGTTTATACAGCATATAAGAGATCAGTAAAAATATAAAAACTTTAAAGTCGCACCCGTTTGCAAGATCGGTAGTCCAGCCAGGATGAAGTTTAATCCATATCACACTACGTCTCTGCTCACGGCCTTCAAACTTACTGAGGTCATAATCCCCCAAAACCACACGGTATTTCTTGACGTCCATGCTGAGAGAGAGATAAACTTATTTTTGTGCTTACATGTTCCATAATAATTTAACAGTGCTATATTGTATGAGTATTTACCTACAAAAGATGCAAATTACATCAAAAATAGACTAGAAACACACAGAGATATAGACTAGAAATGCACACAGAATTTGTAAGTATTATACGGAAGAGAGAAAAGGCCTCACTCGAGGATGCAGTGGGCTGCAGTCATTATGCAGTCTGCACTAATGAGGGTGCCTCCGCAAATGTGAGCAAAGCTACCTAAGTTCCAGGAATCAAACTCCAGAGATATCTGCAAAATACACAGGGCCAAAACAGGGTATAACAGTAATATTACAATATTCAACAATATCATCAGCTTGTTATAACACTCTTGCTTTTGGACTCTGGAGAGACATATAGCTCTTACTAATGGGTATTAGGAAAATCTGAGAATATGAATATCATAGTTGGTTAGTTTTGCCATTTCTAGTTTGTGATTACCTGCCATTTCCATTTATTTGGTTGAGCATTGGACCCACCTACAACCTTCCCACTTTGTCCCTCATTATCCACTGCCTGTTCGGGTAGAGCAGTGGCAGAGATGAGACCTGCAAACCCCAAATTCATTTAGAGACATTAAGCAGAAGGTTGAAATAATAAAGCAGAACCGAATGAAATTGAATTGCATGTGCATTAACATAACTAGACAGCTAAAGCAACTACATTTTTTTTTTTTTTTGTATGGAAAGCATGAAAAAAGTTAACGCGTATACGTGTTACCAATACAAGTCAAGAGAACCGCAAGGTGCATCATGCTGGACTGAAAATGGTTTTCTATTAAGAATCACCTCATATTTATACACCTGGTGGGCGTTCGGGTGTCTGACACAGGCAGGGTTTATTTACATAGGAATGTGTTAAGATCGTGAGAAAAAAAAAAAAGTCAAATAAAAGTCCCATACAGAAAGATACATGGTATCTTTCTGCCGTGTTCATTGCTTTTACTGGAAAAACACGCAGACTCAAGGCTGTGAAACGGAGCAGGTGGGCCTAGATTTGTACCATTTATTTATTTATTTTATCTTAAGCACAGATGCTGTATCATTACTATTAATACAAAACAGTTCATGCAGAAAGCGGGCTGGCAACAGAAATGAGAAATGACTGATTAGAAACTTTTAGAAACCTAGGAACATTTATAGGTACAATCAAACATTTAAATACGTTTTTGCACACTGCAGTATCCATTCGTTAGAACACTTTTAAAGACATCACACTGAAAACGTAAGCAGCACAAGAAGTTACTGTATACTTGTGAATTTTTAAGTCAGTGTCTAAAATATGTATATAAAATTCAAGCTGTACATCTATTATATATTTATTTATATCTATAAGAAAGAGAAAATATGGTACAAGCCAAGCACAGTTATCTAGTCTACTTTGCTATTAAATCAGTGAAAGGTTTGATTAAAAAATAAATAAATAAATAAAAAAGTCCTTGTATTGGGAATGTCTTTAGGTTGATTAAATGTCTCTTCGTGCTTAGGGTCTCAGAGAGAGCTGGGCCCGGTGTAGAACTTCAGCTTGGATCTGAGGATAATCAGGATGCTCCAGCAGAACCTGAGAAAACAAAACACAGCCTTTACAGCTTTTCTTGACAGCTTTTCTTTCTTTCTTAACTCATAAAACATCTCATAATAATTTAATCTACAAACAGATTTCATTAATGACACAGTGGGAAAGCATGGAGCTTAAAAACTGAACTGCTTTTGTTCCAGGGGTTAAGCCAGAGCCTGCACATTTCTCCCCTACTACAGCACCATAAAATTCTGAGGCTTTTATTTTATTTATACAAACCTGATGACAGACATCAATGGCCTGTGTGTAATTCTTGTACTTCAGATAATTGAAGGCGAGTCTGTATCCTGTGGTGAGAGTAGAATGTGATTAGTATAGGCAGATAAATCTGTCTAAACTGAAACAAATAAAGCAGTAGTATATAATAAAACTATAATCACATAATAACAAATAGTCTTGGCGATATATAAAGAAAGATTTGATTAATCAACAACTGAGAATGCTTTGTGCTCAGATAAAATCCCTACCGATTGCAGGGTCTATGCAGTAGCTGTACTTCCAGGCCAGTTCATATTGCTCAGCAGCATCTTTGTACCTCTGATCATTCTCCATTATGAAGCCTTTGTACTCATATGCCTTGCTGCATGACTGAATAATTACGATGCAAAACACAAGTATATAAAACAAAAGTTATTTTATATTGGAAATTAGTTAATAATATCATCATAATTATGATGCTGATATAAATCTATAAGACCTCTGATTAAAAACAGGACACAGAGTTCCACCTAAGAAACAAACACTGAAGCTTTCCTAAATGAAATACTACTGCGAAGGCTAACAATTTTCAACGTGACCGCTTTGTACCTTGTTGTGACGAATACAATCATCCAGAAGCTTCTCAGCATTCACGTATTTTCCTGTTTTGATGTACATGTCAGCGAGGAGCAGGCAGCTTTTCTCAAAGTCCTCAGCAATGCCAGGGGTCCATTGCATCTTACTGATCCTCTTTAGGAAGTTTCTCGCTTTGGGAGTCTGTTTGAGCAGCAGCAGTGCCTGAGCTACTACAAGCAATGAGCTCTCCAACATCACCTACAGCCACGGAGAAAAGTGATAAGCTTCCGCATTCACATTTCAGCAGACTGTACTTTTGCTGTCTTGTCCTAATTCTTTATGTTGTGTTTAAATGTCTGCTTGATAAGCGAGTCGAAATGTATCCAGGGTAGGTTGCAAATTGTTGGTCTGTTAGATGCTACCAAATGCTTTTCCTCTCACAGCAGCAGCACTCAGTGTATAATTAATATCTGCATAAATAACACTAACAATGTTCCTTATTAGCAGTAATATGTTTTTTCCCATGTGTTTTTACTCATATGTTTATGTATGCATGTCATCAAACAGGTGTAATTCTTCCAAAAAAAAAAAAAAAAGGCAAGTTTCCTAAAAACCTCAGTTTACCTTCTTTTCCATCATGTCAGACAGGACATGCACAACACTCTCCATTTGTTTCGGCTCCTTGCTGTAGATCAGACAGAGGTTGTAAAGGATTGTGGCCTTGTCCTGGCTGGCTCTGGTGCGGGGCTGGAATTCTCTCAGCAGATTCTGCGCCATGTTCATTCCCATTAACTTTTCATCATCACGGACAAGTGGCACACTGGAGCTGGGAAATTAAAACGAGTATAATTATGAAAAATAGAGGCAAACTTCAAGTGTGATTATGGTACAGTTTCACCATTATGTTCCAGTATTACCTCATATGTAAACTGCTGGCAAATAGTTCTTTAAATAATTTCTTAAATTATTAAAATTTGAATTTGAATTTCATCTTAAATTTGAAAATCTAAAAAAAACAAGAAACATTTATTATTAAATGTTAGAAATAACTTCACTATTATACTAGATTTAATCTAATGGGGGAAACTTTTATCACTCTAATTAGACACACCACATATTTATATTTTACAGTTACCCCTAGCATTGTCTATGAGTCTTTTATCTAAACACTTAACAGGTTTACCCTCCAAGAGTACCTGCCTTTAATAAAGCACTCATTTAGAGTAGTATTAAGATTATCCACAAGGATTGCATAGGTTATTTATTTAATTGCTATTCTGTATCATTTTATTTGGTCTGTAGCAATAATAGTGATTAAAGTTTGACTGGCAGCGTACATGTATCACATTAAAACAACAAGAATAGGGCATTGAACGCCATTAGAAGAAAAATGTAAAAGCCATTTGAAAACATTTTCCACATTTCATTTGAGACAAATGAAAATTGAATTTATACAAGCAGCACATGCAGTGTGTTAGGTTTCACTGATGTTCCCTCAGAAAAAATGGCCAAATAGTGTATGCCAAAATATCAACAGTGATATATTCTCTAAAATCATTTATGCCTAATCTTTGCCTTTAAAACTAATTCCAACCTCTTTTGTATCCTCTGATGAGCTTTGGATCCTCTCAGTTGTAATGTTGGCTAGTAGGCCATCACCTGCCCTTTCTTCTTGACACATCTACTCAAACTCTTTTAGATCTCACACACTTCTCCTTCAGATGAGGTCTGGAAAAACCTCTTCTCAAACTAATTTTCTGTTCATTTTGCCTTGTGTTATGGATTGTTATCTTGTTGCAGGATACACCTTGCAAGAGGTTTTTTTTGCAGACAAATGTTCTTGTTACCTGGTGCACAAACATCAACTAAATGGTGATTAAAACTTAACTAATGAATACAATGCAAAATATAGCCACAAGCAGCAATCTGCGATGTCCAAGCACTCCTTGCAAATAGCGGCCAGTTTTTGCCAAGTTACATAGAATAATACTATGCATATAATAATACATACAATAAAGAGATTTTAGACGAATATACTTATCAAGTTTTGCGTCCATAGCTCAATGGTAGTTGCGTGAGATGCCTGCTGAAAGCTGATTGGTTGAAGGCGGCCATATTTTCAGTGCTGATTAAAAATCTAGTTACACATCAGCAGAATGATGCAGCACAACAAATTTCAGCTTAATTGGATTTTTGGTTCCTGAGAAACAGCTATTTGGACTTAAACCCCACCCCCTATCAATGACCACACCTTAACCTTTGAAGACATTATCAGAACCTTGCACTGAACATGTATTTCATGTTTGGTTCAAATCCGTATGACCAATTATGAATTACAGCTCTTTGCGTAAAACCGTTCCACCACTTTAGAATTGACTGTTGTTAACGAACACAGAATCCTGTTTACAAATCTCAGCATGCTTTTGATAATTATTGAGGTTCACACTCTCCTGAGTTCTGACATCAATATTGTGAAGTTTGGCAAAAAATCCAAGGACTAGTTTGCAAAAGTAGGTTTCATATATTATTTAAATTATAAATTTGTGTTGGTGGAGTTAAAGGCAATTTTATATAAAATTGCCAAAAGGCAGTTTTATATGTTTTGGGCAAAAGATTGAAGCAAATACAGAAATTTCACTGTACACCTTATTTTTCAAGAGATACTACATGCTTGTCTTAGTGTGCCCAAACACAAATCACAGCCCAAAGTAGTCAAATGCAGCTGGTAGTAGTGGTTCCCTACCCAAACCTACTATTCAAGTTTTGTGACGATAACAGCAACCCTGTCAAATGCCTGCTGAATGCTGATGGCTTTTTGATCGTTATGTTTTGTGGACTTCTCTTAGGAATTGTTAGGAACAAACAAAATTTGGAGCAAACAAAGAATGGACCAAACCGTAAAACCCCATGCTATAGCACCACCATTTCAGGTCCATCTCTCGTGCCCAAGTAGTGGGAGGGAGTACTAACTATTGACCAAGTTTCATGTCTCTTGCGGTTCGCTCTGCACAATTTTTTTTAAGGCAGAAAAACATTAAGAATTAGAAGAAGAAAAAAATCCTAACAATTACAATAGGGTTCCAGCACCTGTGTTGCTTGGACCCCTGATGAAAAAATTAAATAGTTTAAAATAAAAAAAAAAATAAAAAAAATAAAAAAAAAGTGCTCACATTCTGAACAGAGTCACTTAATGGGCCTTTGCAGTGCAGTTCTACTGAATCAGCTCTGTACCTTGAGCCCTCCTCTGAGCTCTCGAACACCTCTCCTCCAAATGTCTTCTTATCTGGGTTAAGGCAGATGTGCACCATCAGCTCGAGTGCATCTTCCCCCCACTCTGCATCCCTCCTGGCCTGGTTCAGGTGCATCATTGCCTCCCGTACACGGTACGCATGCCTAATACAGACAGACAGTGCTTCAAATACGCCACCTGCTTAGCTGAGCTAAATGTCCAGTGAAAATAATGTCATTGTATCATTCTCAGTTGTACAATGGCATTATCAACATTTAGACATTTTTCTTTGTTAGATAACAGCATGTTTTATCTGTTTATTTTAAGTTCATTACTGTTATAAGTCTTTATTATGTGACCGGGAAACTTCACAGAACAATGCACTTGCTCTTTCATTGTCAAACACGTATTTACAGCACAAACAGACTTGGTGGTTAGCCACAGAACTGGATAAATACTTCAAAAAAAAACCTGGTTGGGGCAACTTAAATGAAACTCTAAGAATGCTGATGACCAGGGTCATGTGTTTTGAGACTGACTGTTTTCACTCTTGTTACTTTAAAAGAGAAGATCTCACAGTGAGGGCTGCTTGATACTGACCAGTAGTAGAGGCCTTTGCAGTAGTTGTAACCTGGTTCTGCAACCGCATTTGGAGAGTAGGCTTCACATTTCTCAAAGAAGGACAGCACTTCTTCCAGTCTCCCCACCCAGCGTAGAATGTGGAGAAATTTGACCAGTGCATGGAAGTTGCCTGTTCCAAACAAAAGGAAGATTGTCATAAAGTTGTATGAAATTTTATGTTACACTATATGGCCAAAAAATTGTGGACCCCACCATCACACCCGACCATTTGTTTTTCTGAACATCCCATTCCAGATTTAGTCTTCCAGGAAGGCTTTCCACTAGATTCATCCTAAAGGTCATCAGTGGGGTTGAGGTCAGGACTCTGTGTAGGTCACTTGAGTTCTTCCAATTCACCCTTCGAAAACATGTCTACATAGACCTCGCTTTGTGCACAGGAGCACTGTCATGCTGGGACAGGTTTGGGCTCAACCCCTTAGTGTCAGTGAAGGAAAATTGTAACGCTACAGCATACAAAGACATACTATACAGTTGTTTACTGCCAACTTTGTGGTAACAGTTTGGGGGAGAGACATAGGGGTGTGATGGTCAGGTGTCCACAAACCTTTAGCCATACAGTGTATTTTAGTTTCCCACATAATTGTTTCCAAAATCCTTACCTGGATGTTTGTATAGGATATCTGTGTACAGCTTGAGAGCTTCTTCTTTTTGGTTTCTCTGGAACAGCACATCAGCTAACAGCTAAAGTCATGTTAAATGTGCAGAAACATAGACATTAAGCTACTAGAACTGGTGGAAAAACAATGAGTGTCAAACATATATGTGGTGTTGGTCTGGGGAAAAAAAAAAAAAACATTAGACGTCACTGCGACTGAATTTAAAAAAAAAAAAAAAAAAAAAAAAAAAAAGTTGGGTTCTGCATATAATGGGTTGCCTTTGCCAACTCAGCTTTAACAAACTATAAATATATTTCACCAAATTGACCCGTAACTGTTTCATTTACTTTTTACTCTTGCCTTGGATATTCTGCAAATGGCCAAGGCTAGAGTAAAAGGAGCCAGTTTAACAAACACAGTGGTAAAAACAGTGAGTCTGCCTAAAGATGTCTAAAACCTTACTAGTTTCATCACACAGTGAACGTCTGGCTTTGATCAAGTTGTTGGATAGATATGTGCTTTAACAAAATGGACATTTGCCTAAAAACATCCATTTGTAATAAGATACCGACTGTCATAATGTCTGTGATGGTCCTGCACTGCATTTGGAATTAAATCTTTAAATGCAATTTCTCCCTTTTCACTTCGAGAAGTAAACCCTTAAAATGCTAGAACTTGTGGTTGAGGTACAGGTGAAAGGGAAACACATTTCAGTTCATCAAAGTCTCATGTTTTCAGAACTAAATATAGAAAATGTCAAAATTTCACTATGAGAAGGGTTTGCTCAGGCCACCACAGATATATTAACTAGTCCTAAAATAAATATGGATTTTTGCCACAATATTTAACCGCACTGATCATGCAATTTAGTCTAAGGCTAGACTCCGTCCAACTGAAAAACAGACTCTAAACTACAAAAGTACATACAAATATAGACAATACCATAGTGGTGCTAGTATGATTTTCATTGAGCTTCAATATCTTAAGACAATGGTCTTCACAATAATCCAGTTGGTGGTATTCATAGTACAACTGAGCAACCTGTAAATGAATCTGCAGAAAAGAAACGCAAATATTTATTATCAAAAAGACTGTCTGTTAGTTCCTTGACCTTCCTATCTTTGAAACTTGATGGGCATTGAGGTGAACACTACATGACCTCTATGTTGTCTGGAGTGTAGCGCAGAGCATCTGAATAGCACTGCTTCGCGCTCTCTAGATCAGATTTCCTGTGATACTCTTGGGCCTGTTCACAACAAATAGCTGCTGCCACTTTCCTCTGCTCATCTTTGGTCTCAGGCTGCTCAAACGGCAAACGTCTCATAATCTTCTGCTGGATGTCAGAGATCTGACAACAAGGAGAAACATGTAAGGAAAAGAAGAGTTCATAAAATAGGTGCAAAATCGTAGGGTCTCAAATTAGTACATATAGAGTGAATGGATAAAAGGTATAATTTAAACCATAAATTATATTCTTCATAAAGATCTGATAAAATATTACAAAAGCAACAACAATATCACTTAGCAGTAATGGTTATAGATGAATACATAATGATAGATGATAGTGTACTGTCCACTTCACTTGTTATTCTCCTGTTGTGGCAGTAAGTGACCCAATGCGTGAGTAATATGTCCTGTACTCAGAATGTAAATACACTATACGGCCAAAAGTATGCGGGCACCTGACCATCACACTCATATGTGCTTGTGGAACATCCATTACATCTACATTTATGGCCTTTGGCATCCTTAGGGACAGCTTTCCACTAGATTTTGGAGCGTGGCTGTGGTGGTTTGTCCATTCAGGGGCTCTAATTCATCCCAAAGGTGCTCAGTTGGGTTGAGTTCAGGGCTCTGGGCACTCGAGTTCTTTCACGCCAAACCATGTCTTCATGGACCTCATGAACCTTAGTTCAGTGAAATGAAATCATAATGCTAGACAATGATGTACATCAAACTTTGTGGCAACAGTTTGGGCAGAAGAACCACATATGGGTGTGATGGTCAAGTGTCCACATACTTTAGGCCATCTAATGTATATTCAGTACTGTACCTTTAAATAAACAAGATAAATATTCATTGACCTGTTGTATCTTCTCCAGACATGGTTCATTTCTGGCCTGCAGAATTTTCACATGCATTCTTGAAAATTTTACATCATTCATCATGGTGGTCAAATCAGTGCCTGAGTAAACAAGAAATATATAATGTGGGTGTTTTTTTGTTTTTTTTTTACACTCATCAGAGAGAATGCTAAATGTTAGCTATAAAGGCAGTCTATTAGTATCTCAATGTAACCTCTGTATTTCTAAGTAGCAGTAATAATGTAGTACTACTAATACATCATACAAAAAAAAAGGTTCTTTAAGGGTTCATTGGACAATTATGGGTTCTTTGTTTCTGCCTACATAAGTTTTACCTTACATTTTTACCTGGAACCCTTTCTGATCACTATCCCTTTCAAAAGGGTAACACTGTTGTAGGGTTCTACATAAAACCTTTAAAGGTTCGCGCAGAGGGACAAACAAAGAACCCTTGCAGTATAATATATATACTGTATATTTCATATACTGTATCAGTAATATACAGATACAGTATATCTAAAATTATTTTTACTTAATAATGTAAGAATAAAAAAGCAATATTGTCCTGACAGCACATGAATAGGTAAATAGGACATATATCTCAAAATGTCCAAAGTAACACACTGAACCAAATGTAGAATCTATAAAAAAAAAGGAATTACTGTCTTCATGATCCAAGGCCTTTTGTATGATTTTCTCAGCCCTTTCATAGTGCTTGAGCTTAAGCAGAAGCTCAGCCAGCTCTAAACACACAGATTCCTTTATGCTGGTGTTGAGGGCAGTTTCATAGTAGTTAACAGCCTGAAGGAAAGCAGTCAAATCATGTCACATATGAGAAAGGAGTTGATCATTCAGTGCATAAAATTCAGAGACAAACTGCATTCACCAAAAAAAACAAAACAAAAAAAAACAAGGTCACTTGCCTTTTCATACTGGTGTATCCTCACCAGGGCTTGGCCTATTTTCTTGGCAAGAGTTGCATCATTGGGTGCCATTTTTACTGCTTCTTGATAGACCTCAATAGCTTTTTCTGGCTATGAGATAACAAACGTTTTTCGTGTTTGACTTTGTCATGGCTATAAGAACGATGATTGCAGGAAAATATCTGCATATAAAAATCCACATGTACCTCTTGTATCTTCATAAAGGCATCACCAAGCAACGCATTAGAGTGAGGTCCTGGTAGCTGTTCACAGATTTCTCTGAAACATTTATAAATCTTCTTTAGTTTTATTGGAAATGTTCAGTAATGAAGAGCAGGAATTAGAACAACTATCATGTGTTCATGGACATGGCCAAGCTGTTTATAGGACAGTGATAGCTTTATATGGCAGTGGCTCAACAGTTAAGAATAGAATAAGAATAGATTCTAGATTAGTGAGCAGATGGTTGCGAGTGGTAAGGCCTCGACTGCTCAGCTATATTCATGCATTGGATTCTGCCTCACATACAAGCACTTTGGATAAAAGTCTCTCCCAAATGAATACAAGTAAATGCTAATGTTCTTATACAGTATGTACAGTCAGTGCAGACTCCGTTACCCAACCCATCTGTACTGCTCTCCAACCATGTACATTACTTTTAAACAATTCTATAAACAGGCACTACGGTAATTTAAGGTTATTATAAATCTTTGAAAAAGTGTACATTCACCTGTAGCATGCTATGTAGAGACTCTTGTTTCTCAATCTTTCAAGGTAAATGCAGGCCATCTTCTCCTTGGCATGTATGTAGATGGACTGACCCGGCATTATATTTCCCAGTGCATTTAGAGCTGCGTCAATATTATCTTTAGCTAAGGCCAGGTCTACATTAGCCACCATAACCCTCACTTCTTCAGGGGTGTCCTTAAACTGCCAAATTGCATCCTGTATGACTTTCGCAGCCTCATGCTAAAAAATAAATAAATAAATAAAATAAATAAATAAATAAAAGGATTGTACATGTATTGTACCATGTACAGTGTATTCGAAGATCACTCCCAAAGCAAACCCATACCAAAAATGCTTCACATAAAGCTCATACCTGCTCTCCATTTAGCCGCAGGGCATCTGCTAGCTCCAGGAACAGAGAAACTCGCTCACTGCGGGAGATCAAGTTTTCTTGTCCCTTAATGATCCTCTTGACCCCCGGCATGCTTATTACCATGTGGAGGCACTGGATGGCCTCAGACAGCTGCCCAGCTCTCTTCAGAGCTCTGGCCTTGATTAAATTATACTGTGGCTTCTGTCTTAACTGAAAACACAGACATACATACACACTTCAGGCTTTACAGGGTTTTAATTGTTGTCCTGGATAAAAAATGATTATGGGTCCAGTAGACTCAGACCAAGGTAATTAACTCTGGTAAGATATTATATCTATGAACCATATTCCAAAGTTGCCTGATGTACAATATTAATAGTATTGACAAATAGTTCAGAAAAAAAAGTGATCCTTCTGACTCACTTCAAAGTTATAGCTGACTCCAGACTCCAAACTGCTAAGACACTTGCTGTAATCTCCTGCATGAAGGTGAAGTTTGGCCTGCAGTAAGTGGATCTCAGGCATGGAGGGATCTTTCTCCATACAGAGGTTCAGAAAGTGCTGAGCAGCTGCCTGATCACCTTCAAATAAAAGGCTGGGTTATTCAAAAGATTCCATTTATATTTAAGGAAGAAACTACGACAGAAAATGCTGTTATTGGAAAATAATCACTGGCATGTTGGTGTGATAGTTGGCTTGCTAATTATTTTCCGATATCAGCAAGTCCTTAAGTGTTTTATTCCTCTTACCTGACAGCAATTAGCCAAATATTACAATTTAATAAATTGTAATTTTTTTTTGTAAAAAATTTATTCAAGAACAACACATCATACTTTTACACATTTAGCTAATGTTGTTGAAGATTCATAACACAAGTTAGTTCCTGTTTTATTTTATGTTACAGCAGGTATAAACATTTGTTCCCTCATCAGCCTCTATTTTTCTCTCTCTTGATGTTAATAATACAGAAAAAAGCAAGTTGTCATTTTATAGGGAAACCAGAAAGCACAAAGTCCTCTGTCCTGAAGGTTTTCCTGTGGCAGAAATCTTACTGTTACAAAGTGCCTAACCCTGAGACTGCTTCCATCTGATTGTTATTGGTCTTAGATTGTGCCATGTCTGCCATATATACGTGTCCCTGTGTACGTGGCTACTATAGAAACAATAATGTACTAGAACAAGAAATTTACACAGCTTTAGCCACTATATAGTCAAACACTGTAACTTAGTTTAGTTGAGCCAGATAGCACTGTATTTTAATTATCACATACCTGTAAGGAATTTGACATGTGCCATGTAATAGCAGCTGGATAACACACGGGGAGCAGCTTTAATTACAGCTTCTAGTATCATACAGGCGTGCTTCAGTCCAAAGGGATAGGGTTGACCAGCATCATGCGGCATATCCTATAGACAGCAAAAAGTGTTTGACTTCAAAAGAGTAAGGATTACCAAGCCTCAGTGTGACAGAATGGTGGCCCTAAGGGCAAAACACACTGGAAGAGGGCTGGCTATAAACCAGGGACAAAGTGAGGGTGCAACCAATCCTAGGTTTATTACGTCAATATTATTTCCCAAATGACAGCAGTGAAAGAACAAGGAAAAAAATCTACCACCAATTATACTGAATTTTGAAAAAAAAAAAAAAAAAAAAAAAAAAAAAAAGAAAAGAAAAGAAAAAGAAGTTTAAGTTGCACACAAAAATTACTGAGCAATGGCTTCATGTATGAATTTGCCCTGCTCTTGACTCTCACAGTAGATCAGAGGCCTAATCAGCACCAGAAGCTCTAGGGCACATCCAACTCTCACAGTTACCAACATACAACTGACTAGGCTAGATGAAGCACACAACATTAATCCTATGGTGCCAACACCATAGAAACACATAGGGGGAATACACAAATACAACATCACAAGACACACAAATATTGTCCTTAACCATTTTGCAGCTGGACCATCCACCAGGCTACCACATTTAAACCATTCACTCTAGTATTTCCCTTTTACTTTTACACTATTTTAAGTCTGTGCACTAACTCAAAGTAACGTCTCTATAATGTAACATTTCAGGAGTTCATTGTGCTGTCGTTATTTAAGTTTTTACAGTTTCTAGTTTATTATCTTTGAGTTTGTTATCTTGGGGTATAAATGTGGGATTATCGCAGCACTTCGCATATGTGGTTGGCATCGTGTCCATCAGACTCAGATATTCCACCCACAACTCACAAAGCAGCTACAATCTTTGGTACACCGTTCTGGCCACAAGCTTCAGAATGTTGAAGGTTACAATCTGATTAGCTGTCCGCACTTCCATAAGCTAACATCCAGCAGGAAATCAAGCTTCTGTACACCATAACACAATGAGGTTTTTTGGAAGAAAATACAGTAACTGGACACAAATTCCACAACATCCTGTCTTTAAAATTATTGTGAGAGATTGAGATATGGTTCCTGTCAAAGTATTGGATGTGGGTCTTGGCTGCATTTATTTAAAAAAAAAAAATCATACTTGGGTGAAAACTAGAGGTCTGGGTTGTGAGAACAGTGAATTATTAGCATGTTTATTTTAAACAATAAGCTGTAAAAAATATCTAAAAAGGCTCGTCATTCTTGAAAAAAAGCAAGAAGGGGCAGAGAAGCACCTGACTGATGGCAAGATGCATGCTGACAGCCTGGAGGAGAAAGCTGAGGTTGAGTCTCTGTAGGTAGTCCACGCCATAAGGTAGCCCTCGAAGAGTCTGAAAATGGAGCTCTGTGGCCTCCTTCAGCAGGGCCACCACACTCCCCTGAGCTGCTCCTTTCTTCGTGGCCAGTATGGCTTGCAAAAGTATGATTTCCTGCCAGATGAAGACATCTATGGTTACCAAATACTGCTTCTAAAATTCATTTCAGTTCAAATTTTATTTTATTTATATAGCGCTTTTAAACAACAGACATTGTCACAAAGCAGATTTACAGAAATTCCGGATATAACATTTAAATTTATCCCTAATGAGCAAGCCAGAAGTGACAGTGGCAAGAAAAAACTCCCTGAGGAGACAAGAGGAAGAAACATTGAGAGAAACTAGACTCAAAAGGGAGCCCATCCTCGCCTGGGTGACACCAGATAGTGTGATTATAAATCAAAAAATGGCTTAAAAAAAAAATTATAAAATGGCTTTTGGTGTCATTTTAATGAGATGGTAGTAATAGAGGTTTCATGTTGGAATGACATAGACATACTGCTGAGCCTCCTAGTGACGCATGGAAGAACTCCAGCTGCTCCGCTGCCTTCTCCACCCGCCCATCCATCAGCTCACACCTGATCATACCTAAACATGTATAAAAAAAAAAAAAAAAGAGAGAATTCTAGAGAATTCCACTGATAAGGTGCATTTTAAAGCAATGAAGCTATTACACAAGTGCAGTATAAAACAAAAAAAATGTGTTGATTAACTGTCTAGTCTAGTTCCAATACCTGATGTAGCAACCACACTGTCAGAGTCTATATTCAGGGCCTTAGTGTACCATTTGTGGGCCTCTTTGTACTTGTGCTGGAGAGTGAGAAGGTAACCGAGCTCAGAGGCTATGGCAGAATCCTCTGGTGCTCTGGCCGTACATCTCTGCAAAAATGACATCAGCATCTGCACGACATCTTTATTGTGTCCACACTGTTGGAAAAGAAAAAAAAAATCATTTTAAAATCACGTTTGAAGAAACATCATCTGTAATCAGATAATACAGGATACTAAATATAATTCTAGAAGATATTCTACATTTACTGTCCTAAAATTAAGACTTGTTCATGTAGTGTGAGTCAAAAGCTCTGTATGTACAGGGCATATGATGTCAGGTCATTCATAGGTAATTGGAGAGCAACAGTTAATCATTAATGTGGGATTAGAATATGGAGTCGTCTTTGTGCTTAAAAATAACAAATCAGAATAAGTCCATCTGAGGCAAATGTGTCAAAGACAACCAAATGAGTCTTTAAAAGATATGATAAAGACTAATATGTAGCAGTGTAACGGAATAGCTGAAAAGGAGAGGGAAAAAAAATAAAACGTTCACAAGGAAAAGTGTACCAAAGTTATATACGAAACAGTAACACAGTCCTGTATGACTTTATTACAGAAAATCTAACTAAAATTCATACAAGATTTACAGCCACTTTGATCCAACCAAATTACTCTGAACTTATTTTACAGCAGAATGATCATCTGGAGCACTACAGCAACTAGAAAGTTTTTTTTTTTTTTTTTTTGTCCAAAAAGTGGAATGTTCATAACAAACCAGTCAGCTCACCGAGGTTAGTTTCACTTACAGGAGACAAGCCAGAAGATAAAAGAACTGAAAATAGCTGCATTACAGACCTGATAAAGCACCACCTAGGAAAATACCCAGCGTATGATGCCTTTCAGTCACACATTTCACTAAAGGATTTGCAAATAATCGCTATACATGATAAAAACACAATAATCTTTTGTTAATTACTTATGACCAGAGCTAGCTCTAACCAATAAGTTGGCCAGATGCTTATTTTCATGACTCTGTGTTGTCAGTACAGCTCTAAACATAGTTCTAATGAGGAAAAAGCGTGACTGATTGGGTTTGCATTTCATCATGGTTATGTCTTAAATCCATTTTACACACAATATACATCAAAATAGTATGCTACTTCAGCTACAATACTTACAGTAGTGAAATGTCTAGACATACTATGCGGTACAATAGCGTAAGGACGTAGCTTGTGTCTTGAAAATGATAATAATAATAAATAAATAAAAAGAAAAACGTTACAGAGGAATAAAGGACAAAATGAAGGACGAACGTCTGTTGACTATTGGTCCTATTTTACTGGTGAACAGAGCCAAAAGCACAACGAAGAAATATCCCACTGCTCAATAAATCACTGTTAATTTTTAATATTCTCCCCTAATAAAGCAGTATATATGCATACTCTAATCCCATTGATAGATGAAGCAGATGTCTCACCAGTCTGCTGATGGGCATGGTGACCTCCATATGAAGACTAGGAGTGCTGGGCTCTGTGACCTCAACTGCATTCAGAAGTAACTGAAGATATTCTTTCACCTGCAGCACATAAACGTTATATATCTATTGCTGATGTTGTCGATGAATGACCAAGCCTGGCCACTGGATAGTTCAAAAGAATTGGCTTTAAATATTATAAAAAATGGTACTGTATAGGTAGTTTTGTTACAAGTAGAAACAATATAAATACGCTACCAGTGTTATTTAAGGTCCTATTCTGTACCAAAAGTCTGGCTAAAGGTACAAAAGTGACAAGCATTGTATCTTTAAGCCCAAATTCTGAAACTTTTTTTTTTCCCCCAAGAGAGTACCACTTCACTTATTTGGCATACTTTTGCTCCAAATAATCACAAAAAGCTACATACTGTTCATGAACACCTACACAATTACCTTCTCTATATCACCGTCCTTCGCTGCAGAGATTATGCTTAACATCTGAAGTGCTTTTAAGTTATGTGCATCTAGCTCTAGGATCCTGTAAACCAGATCAAGAGAGAATATGATTGAATCATTAAATCTTCATGCCTTTATCTAATAAAATAATCCAGACTGACGTCAGGCCTACCTTTCAGCCACCTCAGTTGTGTGTTCCCAGTTATAGAGAGACATAAATATGTTCATCTTGAGAACCAGAGCTGGAATAAAGTCAGGATAGGAAGCTATGATCTGATTGATGATATTCAGAGCATAGGACTCCTTCTGTCTTGCCATGAAAAACTCAATCTATGAGCAGAGCAACAATTAAAACCCAGGTAAGGGTTACTTTGCTTGTATAGTCTTGTCTCAAGTGGGGGGTGGGGGTGAGGGATAGTAATTCTTATCATGTACTAACATTAGTGTAACAGCATGTAAAATTCAAAATGATGTACCTTTGCCATCAATCCAAACACATTTTTTGAGTCAGAAATGCCACTGTCAAAATATCGCATAGCCTGAGATCGTTCAGCATCATTCTCTGAGGTCAGGACAATCCAGCACTTAAGAATAAGCCCCTATGAACACATAAAAAAAACATTTAAAAAAAACTATTCAGAATAAACTGCAAAACATTTTAATGGCAACTGCATCAAGTAATGAATTAAAACATGGCAGAGCATGCTGTTGTAGGAAAATGATCCGGAGCAGGGTGGTGTCATACCACCCTAATGTACATCCCGGCGTACTATTTTATTCCTCTTATACCACAGCATTGCCAACGATTGCAATGTTTGACTTATTAATGAATGACACACTGTGCTTTACAATCATTTATAATTACATTTAATCATAATGTTATCACTTATGCTATGGCAGCTGTAACTAGTCATTCCCTCGGCAGCCTCTTTTTTTCAATTTAATAAGACAAAATACGCATCTTGTCATATTACGGAGAAATGGCAAAGCATGAGAAGTCCTCCGTCCTGAAGACGTTCCAATGGCAGAAAACTTACTGACCATTACAAAGCTCTGACAATGAAGATTCTTTCCATAAATGTTATATAGATACTGTATCTCCTTACAAAAATATTCACCATATCGATAAGTAAATGATTTTCTTTGTTAAATAAATCTTTTTTTGATCCATTAATAATTAGCCTTACATTATGAACATCATGCAATATACAAGTTCCTGAGAACATTAGTACTATAGCAATGCTAATGCATTAGAACAAGCACATTCATAATCAGCACTACTGCCAGAGCTGCTATTAAAGAAAGTTAACACCTTCTGACCAATCAGATTAGAGAATTCAACAGCGCTGCACTGTAACAATATTTAATTAAAATAATATACTCCAAACTATACAGAATCACAGCTTCCAGTTTAGCCTCTGATTTAACATTCACCATTCATATTAATCCACACAAACCTCAGAAGATCCATTGGATAATTTGAGCATCTTGTCTATGTACTCTCTGGCTTTCTGATTTCTCCCCAGAATCCAGTAGAGCAGTGCGACGTAGTACAGAGCCTTTTCTCCAGCTGTCCTCTTGGCTCTCTTTAAACAGGACTCCAGCTCAGACACTGCCTCGCCATCTCACAAACACAGCAAGAGATAAGGGAATTTATATTACAACTTTGCCTAAAAAGCTAATCCAATTATCTGTAATAACAATTAGTTTTATTTCTATATCATCTTCTCTAGCATAGAGAACACTCATCACTCACTCTGATGAGAGAAAACAACAATGTCTGTAGTTAGATTTGTAAAGAGATGAGATGAGAAGATGCTACAAACAGATCCCAGAGACTGGGATCCATGGTACTGAACAGCAACTCTGTGAGATCATGGAACGGTGACATTATAGCGTTCTTTTACAGGGAAAGACTGCTGAGGTTCGGACGTATAGTGTGACAGCTGAGTTCTCAATGAACTAAAACATATCAAGGGTTTTTCCAGAGATACCAATGAAGAGAGAAGTGCAGTAGTTTGTATAAGCAGGAAGCAGGGTTTCTACATCTTTCAAACTAAAGTAAGGGTTGAAGTCAAGTGATGATGTGGAGTTTCAGCAACGCATTTTAGCCAGCGAACTAATATGGCGTTCAAAGGAGAGGAAAGATTATCCCAGGATTGCAGATAAATCGAGAAGGTCTAAGAAGAAGAGAGAAGGTTTGGGACAAAGTGCAAGAAATATCTAAAGAAGAGATATAACTGAAGTGACTGACTGTGACAAAGCCTGCACTAATGGCTAGAAAAATGGTAAGGACATTAAATGATGAAAATATTGTTTTCTAACAGTGGTCTCTTGTTTAAACAATAAAAATACATATTTCAACAAACTGTTCAGTAAAAGGGTGGTGGTGCAGTAAGAGACATGGCGGTGCAGTGGGTAGAATTGCCGCCTCATAGCTCCTGTTCAGTCCTGAGCTTGGGTCAATGACTGTGTGTAGTTTTGAACGTTCTCTCTGTGGGTTTCCCCATCTGCCAAATACATGCTAGTAAGTGGATTGGCTAATCTAAATTGCCACTATTTGTAAATGTGTGTGTGCGCGTATGTGTGTGTGTGTGTGTGTGCTGGGTGTGCTGCAATGTCCTGGTGTCCCATCCAGTGTTCCTGGGACAGACTCTGGATTCACAGATACCCTGACAATAATAAAGCAGTTACTGAAGATAGATGAATGAATGAATGAATGAATGAGTGTCCTGTAAAAGCCGTTCTATGCAAAGTGTCTAAATCCAACATTAAGTATGCAAACGTGTGTTCATTTACCTATTTCATGCATAAATTATTTAAAAATATATATCCAGATTCTGTAGATGGTCTTTAAACCTGCATGTCTTATGAATTTTGACCTATTCTAAAGATCACTTATTTAAAAACGTACATAGATGTGTCCATATGTAGGAATATCCAATTGTATCTAATAAAAAAGTATCTAATAAAATAAAACATAAATCTAAAATAGTAATTTAATGTTGATGTCATTAAATGACATGAAAATAGTTTAGACAAAAAAAGTAACATTCTTGACTTACAAAATATATGCAGTTTAGGACTGTTGCATGATTTTGAGGGGGAAAAAAAAACAAAAAAAGAAACCTAATATTGTCCATAAGTGTGGACACTCTGCACAAAAGGGATCATTAAATGAGTATTTTTATAAAACTAGAAATACAAAATCAACTGTGAAAGATTAGTCGTGATATCGTGAAAAAATAATATCTACAGAAGCGCTATTCACCTGTAGTGTTTTGCTTTAAGAAGGGAGAGATGGTTCGAGCTGGCAGGGGGAGGGATGGGGTTTTTACATAAGAACTGAGAGAAGGTAGGCCTATCAGTGAAAGTGGATCAGGGATTGCTCAGGAAATGAGGAACAAAAGGAGAAATCCTAGTTAACAATACACACCATGATGCATTCATGGCTCATGACTGTGCAGATGAAATCAGTTTGGAATGTGATTTTTTTTGGCTCAGCGGAGACGTGTGACTGCTCACCATTGGTCTCTCTTTGCCTGTGCGCCCACAGCAGGGCCATCACTGAGCACAGGGAGACCTGAGGCTTGTCTCTCAGACTGTTCAGCTCTCTCACAGCCTCCTGAAAGCGTCCTTTAACACACAACAGGTTAACAAGCGATGCACTAAACATACAATTGCACTAAAGCCCCTAGAACCGTATTGTAAAAAAAAGCCATGATTTTGGTTGTGTATATACAAGGAATAATATTCTGAGTGCTTTACAGCTGGTTTGAGGCTTCTTGGTCAAATGGTCTTTGAGTTTACTAGATTATTGTGGATAACTGAGTCTGTATAAAAGGTACTGAATGTGTACTCCCCAAAACAAGCCTTGTGCTATATAAGAAATAATATTCTGAGTGTTTTACAGTTTGATGCCTCTAGGTCAAACGGTGATTGAGTTGGAACGGAATTCGAATATTACATACATTTACATTACTATATTTATTTTAAAAATATTTATTTTAAAACATTTAGGATGTAAATTCCACAAACAGAGCCTTGTGTCAAGAAAGGGATATTTTTAACAACTTTTCACATTTGGTGTGATGGCATAATGACAAAAGGTTCAATTGTTTAATTGATTTATAGGGCTAATAAAATTGATATTTAAAAAATTCTTACATTTATTTTTAATTTGTGCTGTGCAGAAAAAAACCTATTCATGCCTTTCCAAGCTGGTTTGGCTTGAGGATGTGATGTGTGATACGAGAATGTAATGGGCATTTTCGCAAATGTTTCGCCAAACATAAAACTAACTTTACCACACTCTCCAACTAACATCATCAGCCTGATCTTCTACAGTACCTTCATTCAGAGCTGCAAAAGCCTTAAAGAACAGGAGCACGGGGTCGTTAGGGT
This sequence comes from Pangasius sanitwongsei, assembly GCA_037576675.1. Classification (NCBI taxonomy): domain Eukaryota; kingdom Metazoa; phylum Chordata; class Actinopteri; order Siluriformes; family Pangasiidae; genus Pangasius; species Pangasius sanitwongsei. The sequence continues at coordinate 5,796,640 of CM075003.1, read as the reverse complement.
AGACTTTCAGGTAGTTCACAGCTGTGTGCATCACTTGTCTGTAGAATCGCTCCCTCAGCAGGTATATAACAGACGCCTGAAGTACAAATAAATTACACACACACACACACACACACACACACACACACACACACACACACACACACATATATATATATATATATATATAT
>CM075003.1:5743629-5789965 GCA_037576675.1 Pangasius sanitwongsei | reverse complement strand
ACACGGCGTTTTAAATCATGGCGGGTGAGGGCGTTTTCGTACGCGTTTGGCCAATCAACGTCTACTTACGTCACGGAGAGTACCAGTTGTGCTGGTTAGACCCTGCTCCGGAGTAGGAGCGAATTTGGTTCTCGAAAAAGGCAGTCCGCTACTAAAATCGCACCCAGTTCCGGAGGTGCGAAAACGCCAAAAAGTGGGTAGTTCCACATTTAGCTCGGGTACTATGAAAAGGTTCCCGCGGTGCGAAAGGCCCTAATGAGATAACATTTTTCCCCATTCTGATGTTTGATGTGAACATTAACTGAAGCTCTTGACCTTTACCTGCATGATCTGTTTACTGCATGTATGTGCATGTGAACAGATGTTTATAGTAAAGTAGCTGGTGACTGTTTGTAAAATACATACGTATGTATATGAAATTCTGGTCAGCTTAAGAAGCTCAGTGTTATACAGTGCGACTATATGCTTCCAGACTGGGGGACTGTTTTACATTTTACGAATCTCTTAGCTTCATAAGAGATCGTACGATATCGTAACATAGTACAATAGAGACCTTTGTTGCCCGTGTCAGGAGGCATTTTTAATGGAAATATCATTGCACTTTTACCCACCAGAATTAGCAGTAACATGACGTTTCACAAACAAATTTCACTTTTTTTTTAAAATTTTTTATGCCATCTGTTTCATGTCCCAAGCATGCCACACACATTTTCACACTGGCTCAGACAGAGGGAGGGGTTAAGGTCAGGGACAGACATATCACAGCACAGGCAAGTGACTTTTACACATATACACATGTGTTTCTCAGATGACTATTCACACACATTGCTACACTCACATTTCGGGTCTGAGCCATCTGGACTGGTAAATCCAGCATCCTTGGCCGAGACCCAAGCAGCAAAGCAATCACTCTCATCGAGTGTAATAGTCAGCATCTATAAAGCAACAAATAGAATAAAATTACCAAACCATACACCTTGACATTAAACACTGTATAACCTTTTGCATAATGCTAACATTATTAGCCAGATAGAACGTATAGAATTTTTGAAATTATTACACAGATGGCTCACATGCAGTGATGTGACTCACCCCTGTTTTAAGATCCACAGAGAACCAGTTAGGTACATAAACCATCTTAAACCGTTTCTTGATCTCCTCATCAAACTCCATCTTCCCCAAATCTTCAACTTTACAGGCCTGTATAAGGGGTACGGATGAGTAACCAAGACACTGTGAAAAATGTCTGGATGCAAAGGAAATCAAAACGCAACAGTTCATACCTTCAACACATCCCAGTATGCTATGTTGTTGTTGGTGTCTTTGGTGAGTATGTGTCTCTTATCATTCAGAATGTGGCACTGAATTATACTGGCTCCACCTAGAGGACAAATGAAGGTACTGAAAGTGTGTGCTGATACAGTATTATGAAACCACCAGCCAAGTGCAAAATTATGACTGAAAGAATGTGGAAATCCTAACATTTTTACATTTATACAGTTGAACGCAACAAAAAATTTTAAATGCAATCCGAAAGTCTTGAAACTACCCTACAATTATACCGCATCAAATCACCATTTAAAAACGCTATCGTAGAAATTGCACGGCTTTATATGTATGGGGGTCCAGGAAAACAAATCAAACATACTTTGACACTTCTACTTTAACACTTCTGCTTTAAAATGCTGGTTGAGATATGGCAAAAGAGAGACTGCATATTGGACTAATTGGACAACCGTACAATCAGCACATAACCGCATGTAAAGTGCATAAATGCATCGAGCAGTGTGCAATGAGACGCTTACCTTTAATAACCTGATCCGGCTGTGTGCACAATGGTGTCAGGGGGGTACTGCAGTCATTGTCGTAATCGCCAGATGCTCGGAAATTGTGGATGCCCTTTAGAGACTGCAGGGTAATAGAGATTATATGAAAATGGAGGCTCAAAGGCTCAAGGCTCAGATCTTACAAAGACATTATTATGCTGAGATTTTGGCTTTTTAGAATGTTAAGTGGGTGACAGAACGTGAACTAGTGGGACACCGTGTGTAATCATGTGCTTGTAAGTCAATCGACACATTACTATTAGGACTTCGTGCCATATGATTAGAATCTAGTGGTATATTCAAACAAGTGGAGCGTTCAGAGTAAAAGCAAAGGCAAAAGGATGATTAAAGTTTAGGAGGGCGAGTCTATATGATGCGTCAGGAACAGCTGGGGCAGGTGGCATCTTCATTCACGTCACTGGAGAAGGCAGCTGTGCTCACCCATTTGTTAACGGTGGACTTTGTGGTGGAGACCCAGATGGCCGAGGGTGGGTCCGCTGACCTGTCCAGCTCCATCTGTCCAAGGCCAAATATACATTCAGCAATTTTACTTTCTTCGCACTTAGGTACAGTTCTTCAAACTACACTCTAAACAATTTTCCCTCCACACCTGTTTTTATTGCTTTAGCAACTGTCTTTGTATTTCACTGTGGCCTGTTACTTAAAGTCAAGGCGCTCTCAGGACAGGAACACTGGCAACAAGTCAGTACAATTATATGGGAATTTTTAGTAAGTATACAGTGAACTGCAGAATTCTTGGCACCCTTAGTAAATTAGCTCAATTTCACACTGAATCCCTGAGAGAAATCCGACCTTTAATTGAAGTAATAGAATTTATAAATAAAATAACTATTTTTAACGAAACTGCTTATTATTGCAACAATAATTGGCACCCTGCATTTAGTACTTTATGCAACTTCCTTTTGCCAACATCTTTCCCTACCATATCTGTTAAGACTTGAGAATACAGAGCAAGGAATCCAAGAGCCCTTCTGGTGTATGTGTGTGTGGGTGTATGTGTGTATGTGTGTATGTATGTGTATGTGTGTGTGTGTGTGTGTGTGTGTGTGTGTGTGTGTGTGTGTGTGTGTGTGTGTGTGTGTGTGGGCTGGTGTCAGTCCAGTCTCTCAGTATTCAACCACAACCTCTGCTCCTTGGCAGAGGTAGCACAATTTTCACTTAAAATCTTCCAGTATTTAATGGAGTCCATGATCCTGTGTATCCTAAAAAGGTTTTCGGGGCATTTAGAGGAAAAACAGCCCAAGAACATCTCAGAACATCTCCAACAGTGGGGACCAGGTTCTTTTCTGTATAATCATCCTTCTTCCTATGCCAAAACCACCTTCAGTGTTTGTTGCCAAGAACCCAGTTCTAGGGGCATCTATCCGGCCTCCAAGAGAGTAGATACGTGGCTAGGTGAAAGAAACGTCTGACAAAAGTTTTTTGATTTTTCTTTTTTTTTTTTTGAGGATTTGGTGGCCCCATTGTGTGTGGGAATAAAATACACTTGTGTCATCTTTCAAGCAAGCTCATTACAGCCCTGTTTTCTAAACTTATTAATTACTTCCCTAAAAGTGAATAAACATTTTCAGGTGTAGCTATTTTTTTTTTTTATAGCCATTGACTTTGAATTTGGCCTGTGCGTCACCTTATATTTATACCCCAGTGAAACAGGAAGTCATGGACGACTGCTTAAGAGTTTGTAAACACTCAGCTGAACATAATAAACACACAAAATATAAATGGGAGCATGTTTCAGTTATATTTTATTCAAAAGAATTTCTTGGTGTGCCAATAATTGTGACAAATTGTTTTGCTAAAACAATATTTTTGATAAAGGCTTTTTTTTTTAATGAATTTACTTCACTTAAAGGTTAGATTTCTCCCATATTTTCAGTGTGAGTTTAAGCTAATTAACCACAAAGACAACTTATATAACCTGTAATTAAACTGATCTTTATCAAGGGAGCCAATAATTCTAAAGTCGACTGCATCTGAAGTAAACAACACTCTGTAGATTTGGGTCATTATGAAAGCATGGTATTACAAAGATTAAGGGGTAAAGTGTATAAACGTCATCCTTCTGAAAAAGTACACAGTGTCTAGAGTATCCCCACCCTTTCATCTCTCACCTACCTTAAGAACAGGGGCCTTCTCTTCACAAATGAGTACACGTATGTCCGGATTGCGCAAGTCTGTGCAGTAAATCTTCCGGTCCCGGCCTCCAGAGTAGACGTGTGTAAAGGCTTCATTGACCTGCAGTGCCCACACTCCCTCGTCATGGACACGGTACGTGGCTATACACCTCTGCTGTCCCAGTGACCACAGCCGGATCGTACCATCTGAACTGCCCGACAGGCACTAACAACAGATCAGGGTGCACAGTTAATCACACTTCCTTATACTGCTTCTCATAACGCTTTCTATAGCACAGCAAAAAGACAATATTATGTTCGATGTTAATGACAAAACAGTGATCTAAATGTATAAAGAGGTACAGGTCACTATACATTGCGCCATGAAGCAGTTCCACTTGGTCAAAATGTCATTCAAATTTCAAAAACTTTCATAAAATGGCAGGCACCTGAGTGCCGTCTCTGTTGAGCAGCAATGACTTCACGTTGTCTGTGTGTCCTTTCAGCTTCATGAGCTTGGCACAGGTGCGTGGGTCCCACACTCTTAAAACCTGGAAAGCACACACACACACACAAACCTCTAACTAAACAGTGCTAGCAAAAGAAACACATTTAATACAATTTATATGGAAAAACTTAATGTATAAAGAAAACAGAAATTGGGACAAGCCTTCTCGGTTGATCCAGATACTATTACTGTGCCCATCTGATTCATCGCCAGACTGTAGATTGAATCCTTGTTCCCGCTGAGAGACGATGCTGCAGGATAAACGATAGCAGTAGAGAGGTCTTGAATTGACCGAATGAGTAATGAGGTTCGACTGTGTCTTGGTTGTGCAGATCTGGATTCAATTCCGAGCTTTAACTTTAGTACACTACCAACAATATTAGGATATTTTGAGTAATTTATCTTGAGTAATTCGGCATATAAAAATCCACTACTCATTATCCATACTGCATATCAAAAGTTAGGATACAGCCAAGTATAGATAAGTTAAGTTTGCTTATAAAGCCGTGGAAAGATACACAATATACACAATGCTTAACAACACACCGTATACAATATGTAAGGAATAAGACACGACACAGCAGTACAAAGCTGACACTGGAGACTCCTACCATAAATGTTAATGTCTCCTCACAGAAACTCTCAACATATCGATCAACAAAATGACGCACGTTATTGAATCTGTTTATGTGGAAAGTCCACCACACACACACACACACACACACACACACACACACACACACACACACACACACACACACTTTATTAAACCTATTTTTACAACCGTGGACACACTAATGGGCATTTTTCGTAAGAGTTTAGTGTGATGTCACTGGACTGACTGGACATCGTCACTGTGTGCTTCATCTACAGCTACAGCTCATCCATCTACTCCTTCTTACCTTAGACATGTGAACAGACCGTCTGAGCTAATCTCAGTACCAAACAGCTTGTAAACAGCTTGCTCAGATGAGAATAATTTTAGGAGAGAAAAACAGTAGTTTTAAGATTTTAACAGCAAACCAAATTGCTTCAGATTCCTCAGTTTTGAAAAACAAAAGAAAAAAAAAAATAAAGATACTGGGATACCTACAATATGCTAAACACTGCTAAACATGGCTAAACATTCTGCTTGGCCATGACTGCCACTTCAGTTTAAGTAAGCTGACAGACAGTACTCACTAGTGACGGTATTATTGGAGGCAGTCAGTGCTGTTAGTGTGTTTACATCCCACAAGAAGATCTGTCTGTCCAGCCCTGCCGAAGCCACCAGCTCTTTATCCTTAGCGTACGCTAAAGCTTTAACATAATCCTGTGCAGGAGGAAACACACAATAACAGGTATGAGTGTGAATGCAAAAATAAATGACCCCTCCAGCATCAGGAACGTATGTCGAATCCATAACAAAAAATAAAAAATAAAAAATTACTGTATAAGCGACAAAGATCTTAAGCTCTATTCAGGTTGGACTAGTCTTCCATTGGAAGGTGAGGTAAGTGTTAGCAGAGTATCTCAGGGATTTTTAGCCCTGTCCCATTGAGTCATGGCAGTAATTTTTACAAACTGCGTGTGTATGGGTCTGAGAAGATTATTTTTAACATCTATAAAATGACCAGTAGAAATAAACCAAGGTGATAAATATATCCAATCCGAATTGACACAATTGTAAAGATTCCATTGTATCCTGTGGGGGGAAAAAAGGGGTTTAGATGATGTTTAAAGGGACTCGTCAGAGAAGTCATGCTTCTGGCGCTTTCAGGCAAGTTACTGAACACAGATATAGCCTACATTTTGTGGGTATATGACCTACAAAAGGCTTTGTGTGTCCACAAACCTGACAAATGCTTCTGATAAAGGTCAAAGCAATCAGATTTAAAATGAGTGTAAATGTGTGTAATCCACGTGTCTTGCAATTACAATTTTTCGTGCAACAGCCATGCATACATCGTGAAGACACTCCCATCGCTGTGATTTACACAGGGATTGCTTTGCCTGTGCGAACTGATCTTAATTACGACAGCAACATGAAACTTATACCAATCTTATCCGAACAGCTATTTACAATGCTTTATATGAGTGTTCAGACAAAAACGGCTACAATTATTAAAAATGTCAAGGTTAAACTAATAACTAAAATGTAAATATCTGTTATGTCATGCGGTTTTATATACAGCGCTAACGCAGTAACTGCCCCCTCATCGAGATTTCATCAAAACCAAAGGCAAATGATTACAGTTCTACATTTACTATTAATTGTACTAGGCCAGGGGTGTCCAAATTTAAGAGGGCCAGATTACCAAAATATTACTTTAAAGCTCCAATATGGTGAATTTAATTTTAGTGGAATAACTGCAGCAGGGTATCAGCTGACAGCTGTACTTGTTCCACACAAGATTATGATCATAAATTTGTACTTATTTGCAGGACAAATGGCAACGGCCATTTTAATTTGGGAACCTTTCAAGAATTCATGAAAGTTGTCCATGCTTATTAGGTGGAAGCATCGCCACTTATTAGCTCTATTAATGCTCTGATAGAAAAGGTGCTCCTGGATAGCTTCTAGCTGCTTCAGTTTCTCTGTCCTCTCATCCTCTGAATATTTTTTTTTTTTTATGCATTGCCCATGATGTTTCATAATTTCTCATGATATTAAATTCCTTAACTACCTCAACAGTCTCTGGAAACATGAGACACACGCATTTGCTGTGGCTCTCGATGAAAAGCTATTCCTGTTTCCAGCTCTTTTGAAATCGCACCTTCTCGCTGTTAACTTTTTTTTTTGTCTATAGCCAGGACTAAATATCACTTTCTATCAATTTGCAGCGCACTCAGAGGAAATAAACGCTCTCGTAACTTAGCTGTGTTAACATAACCAACTGCCGCCGCCAGCTGAAAGGAAAAACTGCAACGAGTTGGCTTCCTATCATCCATTCATCTGGCACCGAGGCCGGACTTTGGACACCCCTGGTCTAGCCTAGATCATGTCTGTAGCTCAGCCGTGTCCACGGATCCACTTTGAAATGATTCTTGTACTTACCTTGTGTGTTCGCAGTGTCGACATACAAAATCCTTTATGTGCATTCCAGACTTTCACTGTGGTGTCTGACGAAGCAGATATCACTGTAAAATATTAAAAATACCATGTAGCACTGGAATTACACGATATATTGTAGTAATGAGTTCCATAAGCACTGTGGCATTTCTGGAGCAAGGTGTGTCGAAATTCTGACACAGTTAATTGTTTCGCAAAAACAACAGAGCTCTTCAAGCAGAACGCTCCCGAAAACCCTGCATCTGTGTGCAAGGTTCAAGTTCAGAAGGATATATAAACGTGCAATTCATGCAATATATGATGCAGACAGGGTTAACATTCAGGCCAACAGATACTCGTCCAGGTATGTAAAAGACAGCTGCATATAACGAAAGTCGCGCTCACGAGTTTTTCCGTTGCAGCAGAGGACGATGTCATTGACCCAGTCTGTGTGATGTTCCATTGATGCTATGTATGGGTCCTGCTGAAAAGCCCACAAAACAACGGCAGCGTCAGTGAACTTCCAATTTCCAATTAAGACGCTGGCTAGATCGAAACATTCCATTACTAGTTAGCCTTGTGTTTGCTTCCAACATTATTACACTATCAGATTAGCACAGATACTGAATAAGGGACTGACAGACTGGTACCTTGTGCTGGTTGACGCTCCATATCCGGATGATGGAGTCTCGGCCAGCGGTGAAGAGCCGGTTAAGGGCTGGGTCAAGCTGTAGAGCATTAACGCCATTACGGTTGTATTTCTCCACTTCATCTCTGATCACATACGACACCTGGAGCACGAGGAAAATGCAGGATTTTTATGAAGAAAATGAGTTTATTTTCCTTATACAACACAGAAACGTTGCCTCAAATCACACGTAAACCAGCACATCTGGCATTTACCGTATCATCCCACTTGAAAAAAAAAAAATAAATAAATAAATAAAAATCCATATTTGTATATTAAACATCAAATACACAAGCCTGAAGCTTGTGCATACTAGGGGTGGGCGATATGACCCAAAAAAAAATTTTTTAAAAAATCTTGAAGGCATTGTGTATCACAATATACTATAACAAGGTTGCATTTATTTATATATAAAATAAATAAACAAATCAATAAATAAAAACTCAATTTATTCAATGTCTATAAAAATTATAATTTAAATTAATTTAAAAAATATATAATTTATAAATAAATGTTTTTCATATTTATTTAGAATCTTATACAAAAGAAAAATATTTAACACAATCTTTAATATTTGGTGGGGTGCTGGTGGGGGTACAAATCTGTAAAAATGAACAATTTATAATTTTAAAGATTAACTACAAAATCACATCAGCTGTTCCCAGTCATTAATTTTTTTTTTTTTTTTAAAAAGATATCAAGATATCCACAATATATCAGAAAAGCATGTTGTGATATCAATATTATATCGTCATATTGCCCAACCCTAATGGATATAGATATAAAACATGTCCGATAGAGACTCGGACTATTAGATTTCCAAGAAGGCAACTGTCCGTCCTGCATGTGCGTCGTTCACTATAACTGCAAAATTATTTCAAGTGTCTTCTGGGAAAATTATAATTATATAAAAATGAAAGCAAAAAGAAATTCACATGGGATTGTACTAGTCTTAGGTACTTGTGTGTCAATTCTGCAAAGCAAAGATGCCTCCAAAAATAAAAGTAATAATATACATTTTCAGAAAAATGCACATTACAGAGCAGTAAACAATAATAAACTAAACCACTTTGATATTTGGTGTCACCACAGCTTGCATTTAAACCTGCACCAGGTCACCGAGGTTCACTCGTGCGGTTTAATAAGGTTTTATAAGCTTTTCCAAGTAGAGCGAGAGCGAGCCACAGTTCTCCTGGAGATTTCTGCCTCACTTGCTTCTGTTTTTGGCAGATAATCACAGACATGCTCCATTATGTTTTATCTGAAAAATGGTCTGTTACGTAAAGATGTTACTTGTATGACGTACAAACATTTCTCTGTAATGTTTCAAGTTTTACTGAAAATGAATGTTCGGAAAACTTGGAACGTTCGGAATTTGCTCTTTTCTATTGACACACTAAGGCAGAAGGCATAATAATACGGCAAAATTAATAATTAATTAAATAAAAATAGATACCAAAAACAAACTAGATCTAGGTGTTTGCAAGAAAATAAAATTAAATAAATAAATAAATAAATTAAAAAAACACCCAGAAAACATGAAAACTTTCCACATGAATGATCACCATTCTGACACATCATCAAAAAAAATGTGGATTATAAACTTCACAAAGCTGGATTTCAAGGCAGGGTATCGAGTCTGACGCACAAGCAGACATAAGCTGGTAGAATGTAGCGCAAAAGCAGGATGTCTGAGCAAAGGGAAAAGTACCATGTGATGAGTCATGCATTACTCATTTCTTTCTACATCCAGCTGTATTTCTGCTTGGGAGAGAGAAAAAAAAAAAAAAACCCAACCCAAGGATGTTTTCAATCCACAGACTGTTGCTTGCTGTTTAAACATGACAGTGCATTTGTAATGGAACGGGCAAGCGTCTCAGAGGAGTGATCGTTTTAAATTCAGGGCCTCCGCATGATCCCATAATGAGCAAGAAATATAAAGCCATTTCACAAAGCCAAGTGCACCCTGGGGTGCAAACACTGCACTCGTATGATATAGCAAGATGATAACAAATGACCCCATAGACACAGATAAATCAATTCAAATGGTTTCTGTATAAGGCATCACGATCTCTGTATTAAGCCACAAATCATACGCCTTCTGAGGCCTTCGCCTTCACCACCTTTGAATCTTACGGATCCAAATTTTAACCTTACTGCTCCCTCATTGTGAATGCAGTATGAATGATGGGGGAGTCAAGAAATCTCTCAATACTGTCAAACTACAAAAAACAAAATGAGACTGTGTCACGATGACTAACCAACTGAACCACAGCGAACAGGGACGACAGGACTAATACATCATATCATCATTCTCACAGACCCTTCCAGCAAAACAGCAGTGGTTCGTTTAAAACACAAGTTCAATAACACTTAAACATCTACAGCATAAATGATTTAAAAATAAAAAATAAAAAAAAAGAAGGGAAAAAAATTCTGTAAAATTTACATTGTGCTGCCCTGTTGGGGGACAATAGGGACTTTGTGAGTAACATATAAAGCTGTGGTTTTATGGACTATTAAAGCCATCCCTAAGAGATGGAGAGATAAAATGAGAAGGGAAAAAATTAATAAAAAAAATAAGTCAAGAAAAATTAAAAATAAAAAACTCAAAAAAAATAAGAGGGAAAAAAAACAAGAAAATAATATGTATTATGCAAATGTGCAAGTACCCATAAAAACCTAATAGATGGGAGAAATAAATTACAGCGCCAACTGCTTAAAGGTCATTTGGTTGGTAATTATTTCAAAAAAATAAATATATGTATATCACAATATCCCTTTAAAGTGTAGTGATATAAATTACTAGGAATTACCAATATTATATTGTCATGTTGCCCAGCTCTAATAAATAATGCCAGTGTTAGCAAAAAGCAACATTTGCTGATGAAGAAGACCAGCTACTCACAGTTCACCGGATTAAACCTGCGAAATTGGTTTTACGAGATTTAAAAAAAAAAAAAAAAAAAAAAAAAAAAACGAAAACAAAAAACAACATATTGCCTTTAAGAACACAAAGCTTTCCTCTACGAGAGGGAAAATTTAAAGAGAAATATAAGAACAATGCTCTCTGGCTCATATCGGCAGACTGACACGCATGCAAAGCAAGGAGATACTAAAACGCTAAATAATCTGTGGATGGCTTTCTTAACTGAATACGCGCACATCGTCCTAACAGACACATGCCTCAGACTGTAGCGATATGAAAACCATCAGTGATCTGTGAATCACAACACAGCATGGTCCTTCATGTTTCATAAATGCAAGCCCACATGTTTCCTAGGCATGCCATGAGAGTTTAACATTGCTGATGAGATTCCAGCCACATAAAATCAGCACACTCCTAGATGATTTTGTTCTCTTATAAATTCACAACTGAATCAAATGGGAATGATCTGGTCTACTGGGGATTTAGGTCTGCGTACTGAATTTTCTGACCAGAATTTTGTAATCTGACTGGACAACTGTTATCGCACAGTGTAAAGCAGATTTAAAAGCCTTGGAGTTTAACCTTTCCTTGGTTTTGGACAAAAGCCCTGTCAACTCATCGACCCTGATCAGTTACTAATGTGTCTCTTTTCTCTAAAGTGTGAAAGTTGCTCTTGTTATTGCTGCTCCTCTGATTTCTGGATTCAAGTTCACACATTATATAGATAACAATAAGCTCATAACATTGTCCAGTAATGCACCAGGGAATACTGACATACTGATACTTCAGTATAAATATTGGCTAGCTATTATTAGGTTTCAAACACTGTCTAGGCTTTGTGTATACTTATGCACTTTGCGCCAATTTTACGACAGCCCAAAATACGGCAGACTGATATACGGCGACACCGGGGGCATTCTGGTTTGCCAAGTGTGACCAAATTTTGTAGTTTGATACAAGTGTCTTGGTTTTTCTTTTAACAAACCTGTAATTGTCTTAATTATTATGCGTTTTAATAATTTGAGTGAAAGAGCCCAATGTTACTCTACTGCAGTGATGAGTGGGAAGGGGGCGTGGACTTAGCTTTAGCGTTAGCTTAGCAGAGAGCTAGTAATCAAATTCACACGACATGTCAGAAAATAAGACAAATGGACAATGTACAAACTGGACATCTACTACAACTTCATCAATACGCATTATTTTTATATATATAGGAACAAAATAAAAATAATGTCCACCCAAATACGAGGCATTAAAAGCACTGAAACAAACTATAAGCATGCTAGCTGAAGATAGTTGCTAGCTCACGAGTCCATAATCAGGGGCTGAATACCAAATGCATCCAATTAGATACATAATGCACTTGCGTATGTCGTATAAGGCGTTATTTCATCCACTATGTAATGCACTTATGTAGAGAGTAGAGAGTAATTTGGGATTCAGCCCCAGGTCACAGACTCCGGTCGGATTTGACACAGATATGATGATAAAATACACACATAGTGTTGAGAAAAGCTTCACAGATACGTCCTTAAATAATCATCACCAAATGCTTGTCTATGCACAAGTAAAAGAGCGCCGTGAAAGTGGAAATTTACCTGCACTTTCCTCCGCCCGGCAGCATTCTGCCTGTGATGGGTCGCCATCTTACATGTTGACAGCATGACGTCACTTCCGTGAAGCGAGGAAAAAAAAAAAAAAAACCCGCGCGCAGTCCAGGAGCTGTGCAAATGACAACATGAAATCAGGCCTTTTAGGCGGTATGACTGCTCCAACTGCTTATCAGATATCAGCAAATTCACATCAGCCGAGTTGTTTCAAAGCCTGTTTTCAAAAGTTTTAATGATTTCGGAAGGTTCAATGTTGCTTTTGTATATAATCTCATGTAACTTTATAATAATAAAGTCATGAGTTCATATTTTCAGTTTTATTATGCATTGGCTTTCAAGCTGCTTTCACACTGTACATTTTATAAGTCCAGATGTAACCTTCACTGCTGTTTCAAGCATGTCTAGGTTCATTTCTACATAAATAAAAATTATATTTTATTTGAAAAGTATGCAGTTTTTCTGCCCTTCGCTTACTATTGTTATTATTATTATTATTATTATTATTATTATTATTATTATTGTTAATAGGGTTGGGGGTTCGAATCCCACATCTGCCCTGTGTGCATGGAGTATGCATGCTCTCCATGTGCTTTGGGGGTTTCCTCCAGGTACTCTAGTTTCCTCTCCAAGTCCAAAGACATGCATTGGAGGCTGATTGGTATCTCTAAAGTGTTCATAGTGTGTGCACTTGTGCCTGCAATGGATTGGCACCCCGTCCAGCTCCAGGCTCCGGGTGACCCTGTGTAGGGTAAGTAGTACAGAGAATAGATGTATTATTATTATTATTATTATTATTATTATTATTATTATTATTATTATTAGCACACTTGCCTCACACCTCTATGGTTGGGGGTTCGAATCCCGCATCTGTCCTGTGTGCATGGAGTTTGCACGCTCTCCCTGTGCTTTGGGGGTTTCCTCCGGGTACTCCGGTTTCCTCCCCCAGTCCAAAGACATGCATTTTAGGCTGATTGGCATCTCTATATTGTCTGTAGTGACCCTGTGTAGGATAAGTGGTACAGATGTATTATTATTATTATTATTATTATTATTGTTGTTGTTGTTGTTGTTGTTGCAGATAGAGAACAATCTGAGGGTGACACATTGCAGCTAAAACTACAAGTAACAGTTTGTCTCAGGTGTGGCTTTCACTGTATTCGGAGGTATTTGGAGAAGCCTGGTGTCAGTCCACCATCTGAAGTGATTTTTATACCAAATAAGACTTCAACCCTTGATGAACCTATGGTGGCTATGATCTCACCACTTTTGGGCCCTTAGCCATTAACTCTGCACTGCTCAGGTGTTTGGATTGGGTCTGGTATCAACTGTCAGCTGCTTTGGTAGAAATCACAGAAACGCATGTGAAGGTCTTCCGTGCCTCTAGCATTAGTGATTCGCCAGAGGGAGCTGCAGATTCAGCATCTGTGTGTGTGTGTGTGTGTGTGTGTGTGTGTGTGTGTCCACTCTTTTCTTAGGTAAGCGCGCTTTGATCCACATCTTCAACTATAATAAACAAAATACTCAAGACTTTATTTATATATAAATAGCCTATAATTCCCATTCCTCCATTTTAATGCCACTAAATAAATGAATTAGTAATAAGTTATTATAAGTGCTAATGTACATATTAAGGTAATAATCTTTGCTTTGCTCAAGAAAGGAAAAAAAACAACAACCCCAAAGCAAATCGGTGTCCTTCACTGAAATGTCTGTGCAAACACTTCAGTCCCATATTAAAGAGTGAAAACAAGACATCAGGCTTAATTGCTCCAGTGAGTTCATAAACAACAGTTGTTCGCATGATATTAAACACTCCAGTCCCCAAAGACTTGTCCTAGATCAGTACAGTCCATTTCCACTGCGCGCTATTCATTCACAGAGCTATCAGAATGTGCAGCAGGGATTTTTTGGGTTTTTTTCGGACAAAGAAAGTTTTAAAGGGCCAAACAGATGTGAGTCGGAGCGGTGCGTAAAGAGAGCGCAAAAGCAGGCGGGAGTAGGCGTTTCCCGTGCGCCGACCAGCTCACTTCCTCAGTCGGCGGCTCGACGGCGATCACACAGGTTTCCTGCGCGTTTGCGCTTGACGATTTACAGGAGAGCGCCGGGAACTCAAGTGCCTGCGATACACAGAGCCTCTTATTCCAGAGACGCCGCTTGGACATCATTAGAAAGCCGGGAAGACTCGGGTTCGGCGTCATTGACCTGTATTTTTTTTATTGTTTTTATTTTAATTTTTTTTTTTTTTTAAGACAACTTTAATATGTTGGAGTCTTTCTGATTTGGATGATTTACCAAAAGGAGCCAGTGGGGAAAGAATTTGTGCTGCAGGTATAGGCTCTTCAGAGCTGTGCGCCATGTCGTATTGGAGCGGAATTTAGGCTGGCGTCGGTTTGCGCCTGATCCGCGAATGGATGTGCGTGTTTAGCGCGAGTGAAAAACTCATCACAGGCCGTTGATCTGGACGGGATGAGTTTCCAGAGAGGGCTTCACGTGCCCTCAGGCTACTCTGGGTTTTGCTAGCGCTCACTGGGAAATGTCGGAAGTCGCTGAACTATAAGGGCCGCTTCTTTTGGATGCAAAGCTGTCAAGAAAAGAAAGTTTCACACGTAAGTAGCAGCACGATCAGTACCCGTGCCTGGGTCATTCTCTCTCTCGCTCTCTCTCTCCATGTTTTACAAAACAATCTGGAACTTTCTATTTTACAGACCAGACCTGTTTTGTCAATTACTAATCACTAAAGTTGATCCTGTAGTTGGTCATTTAGGTTCTTTGGAAGTGAAAATGGTTCCCATTTACAATATTATTTTCTTCATCCCTTTGTTGCAACTTCTAGACAAACCAGATTGCATGAAGGAGCATGCACCGAGCAGCTGTGTACATGTCGGGTGAATTAGGGAAAGGGAACAGCCTAATAGTCGGAATAGTGCAGGTAGATTATACAGGCTCAGGTTAACCTCAGGTGAAGTGAGGGCTAATGAGGAGCTCAGCATATGCTGGATGTCTGAATTCAAATCACAGCTATGCTCGTGCAGAAAGCCTTAATCACGTTTGGTAGCCCTCTACGACTGATTGCATTGTTTGCTGAAGTATGCATGGAGGGGGAAACTGATGGCAATGTCCAGACAACATTTACAACATTGCTGCATGGACTAAATTCGCATTTATCTTTTATCCCTAGAACTTTTCCCCTATTTTAATCCTGATGATTTACACAAGTGCCCTTCTGTAGCAAAGGCTATACTTTTTGTATTTATTTATTTATTCAATTATTTATTTGTTTGTTTGTTCATTATTTCATTCATTCTTGCTCATTGTGCACTCTCAGAAAAAAAAGGTATTATAATTTACCTTTCTTTACTAATCTGATCTTCAAGGATACATCTTTTGTATCTTTACTGATTATCTTATATATAAGGTATACCTGTAAAGTTGTATATAGTGCACCTTTAATGTATTTCACTAAAAGCTAATTAAAGGTACAAGTGTGGCCTTTAAGATCTAATTATAAGGCACACTACGTCCACATTCCCATGTAAAAGTTACAAATTAAAGGTACAATAGATGCATCATATCAGTGACAAGAGAAGTTTATAGCCTACTTTTTTCCTGAGAGTGTACACATTAGGACTTTAAACAGGTTTAAGTTTCTATTTTTCCCGATTGAGAATTGCGTTTTGACGCTGAGTGAACAGGTGTGTGTGTGTGTGTGTGTGTGTGCGTGTGTGGTATTGACCGGGTGCGCCAAAACAAGCCACTGGTTGCGTCCCAAACCCCACACTACTACTACACACACCAATAAAATAATCCAGAACCTCTTCGAACCTGTCACACCCTGTGCCACTTACACACTTATTAGGATGGCTGTGTGTCTTTCACACATCCCGTGGCTCGCTTGGCGCTTAATTCCCGCTTCTGAGTGAGCTTTCAGCATTTCGGAATAGGTGGAGTGCTATTTAGACGCAGTATTTAGTAGACAAATGTGCGGCTTTGGGAACAAGCCCCGCCCTCTCAGCCAGTGACCTTTCAACGCGGAAAAGCAAAAGCTTCGGGAAGCCTCGCGCTCCTGTCCAAGGTCCTGAAAGTTCAGCTCTCACAGTGCCATGGCAAAAAATGCACGATTTGAGGTAAAATACCTTGAAGAATAGCTTTGGAGGATTGTAAAAGAGGGGCTATTAGGAAAGTGGGTTAAAATGATGTAAGTAAGTAATATAGCAGGCTATAATCTGGGCATTTTTCTTGTAAAGTGCAGCCAAACAACACCAATGTAATAAATATGATCCTTAACAACAACACCAATAATAATAATAATAATAATAATAATAACAATAACAAGGGCAAGGTGGTTTAGTGGCTCACATGTTTGGCGGTTCGATTCTCGCCTCTGCCCTGTGTGCGTGGCATTTGCATGCTCTCCCCGTGCTTCCGGGGTTTCCTCCAGGTACTCCAGTTTCCTCCCTCGGTCCAAAGACATGCATTGTAGGCTGATTTCCAAAATGTATGCATTTCCAAAAATGTCCATTGTGTGTGTGTGCGCGCGATTGTGCACTGTGATGGGTTGGCACCCCATCCAGGGTGTCCCCAGCCTTGTGCCCCGAGTCCCCTGGGAAAAGCTCTAGGATACTCCGCAATCCTGTGTAGGATAAGCAGTACAGAAAATGGACGGATGATAATAATAATAATAATAATACAAAAAAAGTCCCAAAAGTCTCCATACATAAGGGAAATTAACACTTATTTTTAGCAAAATGTAACTTTATTTACAAAACATTCTCTAAATGATTGCCATTTCTTTGTAAACACACACACGGCGTCATCTCTCCCAACTTTGGCTCCCAGTTTGGCAACAGTGCTGTGTGTGATGAGCTTGCCATGTTTCCTGTTAAAGTCCATCGCAACCTTGCGACAGCTTCCCGGTCTAGCCATGAGAGCAATTTCAATATGTTCTTCTTTTGCCAAAGGCATTCTTAAAGGCTATCTGAAAAAGAAAAAAAAAAAAAAAAATCTAAAACAAGTATAAAAAAAAATTTGGAAGACATTTTGCTAAAAAGTGTTATGTGTTTGCTATGTATGGAGACTTTTGGGACACCCTGTAATAATAATAATAATATTAATAATAATAATAATATTAATAATAATAATAATAATAATAATACACTAACATGTTAAAATGGCCTTATTCCAACAAAGCCATCTGACTGTGTGTCCTCTACATGCTGAACTTCAAACCAGAAGCCTACCAGCAAGAGAACACATATAGTGTACAATTTATTGAGTTCTGTATTGGAAAAAAAAATCCAAAAGTTCAGCCTATATTCTGTGTAAGATAGATAGATAGATAGATAGATAGAGAAAGAGAGAGAGTGATCAATTGTGAGATGATCTTTATTGATATAGTGGGATTTAAGAGAATCTTTATTAAATAATATTAGTTTTATTATATTATATAATATATTAGTTATATAATAAATCATATAACTAAATCGAACAATAAATAATTTAGCAATTGTAGTTTTTACTTCAATTCCCATTTCTCTACGTTTTTGATAGATCAAGGCAAACCTAAACTTGTTTTAATAAGCTCTACTGTTAGCTCCCCCCGACATAATGCTGTCACTGTGGACTAACAGGCACGGGATCTCCATCAACCCTTCCTGTTAACAATTCTTTAACTATCGGTACTTCAAAATGATCAGTACTTTAAAATACTAAACTGTTCAAAAGCAGCCTCTTTCTGTTATGATCTCCATACAATTCCACTGATGTTGATCGGGGCCGCTGGTCTCACTCACGCTGTGTGGTTGTGACAACACCAGGTGACCTTGGAGTCATTATTTGTTTTGTCACTCGTAATTTATTTGTGACAACTGCCCTTATGTCACTGATCCAATGATTGTCTCGTAGAGCAATTTGAAACTACTGTGTCCCTGTGGGAAAGCTTCATTATAGTACTTTTTTTTTACTTGCGTCTCTTAAGTTCTAATATTGAAATATTTAAATTCACATGTAAGACCCTTCCTGGGTCTGGTATTTCTAAATGTAAAATTTCCCTCTGAGTTAATGTTGTATAAACCTCATGAGTGTTGCACAGGAGAAATATTCAAGATCTGGCTTATATATATATATATATATATATTTCTCTGTAACTATATGTTCCTGCTACACTCAGTACATATGGAGCTTTAATTGACTATGCAATAAACAGATATGAGCTGCTGAGAGTAAAAGATCAGATAGTGATTGTCACTGGGTGTTTGCTTATACCTTTGGTACTGACAAATCAAAAACAAAAAGTTAGATCAGGTTGCATAGAAATGCATTCGTTGTTTCATGGAAAAGATAGATGATGAATTGTGTGAACGTCTACAGAACTGTGCAAAAGTCTTTGGCATTTCTAAAGAAATTTTGTGAAGAAAAGATGCCTTCAAAAAAAAAAAAATGAAACAAAATGTTTATACGTATAAATCACCACTATGTTGAACAGTGAACAGTAAAGAATCCAATAAAAAAGAAATCAGATGATCATTTGCCTTTGTATTTAAAGCGTACATTAATTCTCTTACACCATTGTGCAGTTTTATAAGGAAATCGACTGAGCTTCTTGGAAAACGTCTGCTTCTAAAGGTAAAATCAGACAGCCTTGATGATGATTTTTATAAATCAGAAACATGGTCTATTACTTTATATTGTCCATTACTTACCAATACACAAAGGTTTCTCTGTAACATTTACTTTTATGTTTAAAAAAAAAAAAATTATTTTATGCCGTGTGCATAAAATAAGCATGGAATAGAACATTTATATAAAAATGTAGTGTGCCTTAGACTTCAGAACAGTACTGTATAATATTATATTATATTAATTACATATTTTCCACAGTTACGGTTTTATTTCTGTTGATCTCTTTGTAGTTTTGCTTTTCACTAATAGTCGTACATCATTGTAAAAAATGCTTGTCGTCCTTCAGCCGCTGTTGTATTGACCACAGGCCCCAAAAGGGCAGTCAGAAATGATCTCTTGAAAAGGCCCTTGTTTAGTCCTTCAGGGAGAGATTTGTCCCTGCCTGAGAAAAGCGTGCATGACATTTGGCTGTGCATCTACTGAAAATGACAAATGATGAGTGACCTTCATGCCTCACTCCTTAACCTAGCGGACCTTCGGCGTTTGGGGATTTGGATCCCACTCTAAGTTTGGGTATTTCGTGCTGTTTTGATGAGTACACACAGAAACTATGAGTTAACATGAGCAAATGGCCATCTGCTAATCTGGACTTTGAAAGGAGCCCCAGGGGAACGTGGATATTTATGTCAGGTCCTCCTTTATCTTGTTTTATTGATCCAGTAGTTTTCTGGTGAAGGCTTGTTTTTAATGCCAGTGATTCACAGAAAGGATGAATCACCTCCTGATGGGAATTGGTTAAATTTTTACAGTACTTAATGTTTTCTGTTGCTGGTGACACACTGGTTGTACGCATACATTCCTCTGTCTTGTAACTACATACGCTTCACATTAGATTTATTGCAGTTATTGAATAAATGGTCAAGAAAATTGCTGAATATGCTTTAAGATAAATAACTGGATAATAAGGCACACGTTTAAGGTGTTAAATAATGCATCAAGCATTACAAAACTGTATTGTCTTATTCTGCTGTTGTTGCATTCAGCTTCGAATCAACTGTCCTGTCTGTTGCGGTGGCTCCTGATTGAGGCTTTAAAAGCAATTTTGAGGTCTGCAATCATTCTAATCATATGGATGCACTTTGATTGTACCTATGAAGCATGCGCCTAACATGCTATGAATTTACAGTCTCTCCTAAATCACTAAGAAGGCTTGAGTTGATTGTTATCTAACTAGGCCAGCAGAATCATCAGCTTGGAGAGGAAAAGTGGATAGCTTCAGGTGACACCAGCATGCTGGGGATATTTATCTCTGCCGGAGGTATTTACAGTGGTGCTCATAAACTGTCCTTGAACCTTTAAATGCGTGGTTATTCTTCAGTGTCTGGCATACAGACGAGTGCACAGTGCTCTCTGATAAAGAAAAGGTCCAGCACGAAATAGAAAAGATCAGCTGTGAGCTTGTCAGACACTTGTGTAAGGTTAGACGAGAATTGCTTTCAGTGCTGTTGCACAACTCCTTTCTGCTCATGCACCGACAGTCTCCTGGGAAATAAACACCAATTATGTATTCACTGATGATAGGCGAAGTTAGTTCATCAGCTTGAAAACAAACATTCTTTGGTCTCCAAAAGTCCTCCGAACCACGCTCATGCTGGAGCAGTATTCAGCATATAACAGGAACGTTTCCTTCAGCTGTTTTTCTCTTTACCTATAGAAGAGCTAAGATTAGAGAAGTGATAGTGAGCGGGAAAGAGGTGACGTATGAGCAGTAGTTCCTGTAAACAGGCAGCACCACATATACAGTAGAATCCCATAGATTGGATCATCACTTAAACGGTATTGGATCCCGTGTTATTATTAGAGAGATGTTCAGACCCGTTATGAATTTCACACACACACACACAGACACACACACACACACATACACTGATTGATTTTGGCTTCTATTACACTTTGTGCTGGCTAACACTCAAAGGGAAACACAGCCATTACACTTGTAGCATAGTTGCAATGCAACACTGTTTTATCGTGCTCCTTTCCAAGTCTGAAAATTAGTGGCTGAGCTTGGCAGACATCGCTAGCATCATGTCTGAGCTGAATATAGCGAAATATTGATATTTTTAATATGTCCAATGAATGTATATGTTTATCAGAGAGGCAGTGCAACCGAGGAAGGAATAAACAGTATTATGATAAGTTGAATTGCTAAAGTAACATAATTCGGTGTTTCTTTTTCGTTTTTTTTTTTTAATCCGATTTATTATATGGCGTAATTAGTAGGTAATGATGTTTTGCGTGTTTCCATACAAAATGCAAACAACAGCAGAGGCAAGGCAGAGAGACGAGCTAAAGTGCACAGAGGGTGCTGTGTGATTGTGAGAAACAAGGTTTTACAAAAGCAATGAGTGTAATTAAAGAGGCGTGCAGCCCCAGCGACACAGCGTCGAGGGCAGAGCTCAAACAAGATGAATCTAAGTGGGTCGCAGGAGCACAATGCATTCTTCCCGCTACAACACGGCCAACAGTGGAGAAATCGATGTAAGCATTATTAGAGTAATCAAGATCATGAGACCAAATCTCAGACCAAAGTCTTGAAAAAAAAAAAAAAAAAAAAGCATTATTAGCTTGTGTAGCATTAGGTGTTTCTGTAGTGTGTCTGCACTTCCAACCTCTGAACTCTTCTCAATCCTAAACTGATTAACAAGAATGTGACATGGCGGTTTGAGTGCTGCTGATTGTATGTAAAACCGAACAAAGTAATAGCAATCTTCCATCTGATGTTAAGAGCTCTGATTATATAACAAAATAACAGAAAAGAGTTTTGTTTTTTTTTTGTTTTTTTGAAAACTAAAGTGATATCATTTAATGATGAAGATATCAAATACTCTCATAACTGATAATGTCTGTATGATATGCCAGCGCCACACGTCTCTGTTGCCTAACAAACGACAGCTTCTCATTTTACTGCTCTCAACATGGCCATTCATATCCCAAGGTCTCTCCATGAAAACAGGAAAAAAAAAATGAACCTCTATTTCACAATATAAGTTTTAATAACATTTTTAACATTCCAAGAAGTTATAAATGAACTGTTGGGGTATCTTGCAGCAAATCCAAATCATAAGGCAGAATCAAAAGGAAAACAGTTTGAAAAGATATTTTGCCACAGCATGATGGCAGATTAAAAAGGTGGGCATATAAAACGACAGCACTGTTCTCGAGTCTGATTGGTCGGAACTTTATGAATTAGTCCGAATTTTCGATAACAGTAGCTCTGAGAGTAGTGACAAGGAAAAATAACAGGTTTACATTAATGCATTGTATATTAATATGTTATTGTTTCTATAGTAACAACTTACACAGGGACTATGGTGGACGCTCCATATAAATGGATTACAAAACCTGTAATCATTGATGACGTTTTGGTGAAATGTATGATGACGTATTCTGTGAGGAGGTGATGTTAGTTATTCATTTCGGAAGGAGTCTCCAGTGTCAGTGCTTTGTAACAGTCAGAGTTAAAGCTGTTCTTTGAATTTTTCCGATATGGAAAAGTCTTCACTGAGGAGGACGTTGTGCTTTCTTCATTGTGTTATCTTCAAAAGAAAGAAAGTCGTTAGTAGTATATAGTAGAGGGAATGTTTATAGCTGTCATAACATAAGTGATAACAAGAACTAACTGGTTTCCACAACATTAAACATAACTTTAACTGAATAAAACATAGGATGTGTTTTTCTATAATAAATTTAAAAAAAAGTCAGTGATGGCAAATTGCTGTGGTCAAGGAACAAAACACTTTGAGATGTGGTGTTATTGTATGATAAAGTGCAGTAACAGCCCTCCACTTGACATCACACCACCCCGTCATTGATTATTTTCCTACGCATAACAACAGCCCCTGTCATGTTTTATACCTTTCTTTACGTGCAACATTCAACCGGTTTTTTAAAACATGTGATAATGAAGGAACATCTGTGAAATTTCTTTGTTTTTTTTAAATTTTTTTTATTTTGACCTCAAAATTTATGCTCACCTGTATACTTAGTGGCATCTTTTTTTTTTTTTTCAATCGCTACGTGCCTGCTTTGAATGTAAAGATATAGTGTAACATTTAGACTTTGTTATTAGAAATAGGCTTATTGTTATAAGCCGTGACCACTGTGTTGAACAAGGCGGTGTGTTCTCTCTGTAATATTCAGTATTTGTCACTCTTTTTTCAGTATTTGTGACTTTTTTTCATGACTGGCATTTTATTGTAATGACTCAAATGTTCCTGTGTGTGTGTGTGTGTGTGTGTGTGTGTGTGTGTATGGAGATGAGGGTGACTGTTGACAAAAATGAGATAAATAATTACAGTTATGCCACAAATGGTTTTCATGCTCAGTAAAGCAGTTTGGTCAAAGGGTTATTAGTATTTTGGGAAAAGAAGGATCTTTTGGTGTAATTAGTTTCAACAACAATACTGTTCATTATCAACATTGCTGCATAATTGCCCCCTACTCTAATTGTTTGTTTGTTTGTTTGTTTGGACTTTGTTATATCGGTTCAGCAGTGTACAAATTTTCCTCTGTAGCCAGCACCATGCTAGTGATTGATCCAAAACTTACCAACTGCAGCGGCTGCTTTACTGTTATTCTGCCTTATTGATGTTTAGGGTAGTAAATGTCAAGAGAAAAGTCCTCATGTGTGGAGCCTGCTGTTGCCTTGTCAGTGAAAAATGGACCGGAGTGAAAACTGACGCAACAAAACTGCTAGCGACAAACAGAGAACAGAGCAGCCCAAACTAATGTGACCTCTTTGAAGTGAAATTAAAATGTGTGTCAGAGCAGTGGGAAGGCTTAATGAGAGAGAGAACGCACAAGCCGAGCTTAAAGGAGAGCACTCTCATAAATTACTGAACCCCAGGCCTCTATAAAGAGGTGGAAATGGAGTGAAAATGGGACTGTTTCCACTCTCCTCCTCCCATCTCAGGCACTCAGAAAGTGTGCACCCCTTTTAATTTGGGTGTTCCTAATATCAGTGGAGTACGGCTTAATAATGGCATAATAGCCATGATAACTGCTAACAGCTGTTAGTACTCTGCATGTACATTCAGATCCAGATTTATCCAAGGCTTTTAGTACATGAAAACATTTTTTTCATGTACACTTTTCAGCAGCATTTCATGCTGCATGTACATGCACGTTTATGTCCAAGACTCACCCTAGCTTCAGTGGATAATCTTACAAGGATACTGCGGGGCTGCTGCTCATGTCATCTCAGGGAGTTTTTCCTTGCCACTGTTGCCTCTGGCATGGATCTAAATCTACAATCAGATTTCTGTGAAGCTGTTTTGTGACAATGCCTATTGTTAAAAGCGCTATACAAATAAGATTGAGTTTAATTAATCAGGTTCATGATTTGAATGCTAATTAAAGTATACTGCTCAGCGCCATTGATGCTATTTGTTCACCAGTGAACTTGTGAAGTTACTGGCATTCACATGATGCTGTCTCCCCATTATAACACTACAGTATATCAGCTGATAAAGTGCTAAGTGATTTCCACAAATTCCATGAACACCCCAGATAAACCAGTACCACAGCTGTTATTTTGGTCCCTTAGAATTAAGAAGCCCACCATATTTACCAAAGTTATATTGATATCATATTGATCACAGAAGGCACACTGACTTTCTCTGGAAAGTGCATTTACTTCTCCCTGAAATTGAAAAACTGCCCATGCTTGAACAGTTCAATAAAGCTGTCACAGGTAGTCATGACCACATCCTCCATCATTGTCTGGATTGTTTATTCAACTGCACGCTCCAAAGGCAACCTACAGGATAATATCATCTGTGCTGCCCGCCCTCTTACACAAACCTGGACTTAGACGCATGTTAAGGAGCTGCTAGTACACAATACTGTTGTACTCATCCTAAGGAGTGGGCTATACAGTGTACCAACTCTAATACTAACTACTAACATCAGCATTTTGAATATTAGAGTACTGTACGTACTGTGTGTTTTAATTATTTATTTCCAGACTGTACATGTTTAAACTGGACATGTTTACAATGGACATGTTGTGTCCAATGGTTTGGGGTTTATGTACATAATATATTTACTGCACATAAACTGTATTGGAACATAACCTATTTGTGTGTGATTTTTATTCCAAACCCCATACGCATGAAGTACGAGAGTAAAGGAATGTAGAAAAGGGATGGGAATTTATAAAGAGCATCTTCATGCACAAAGGCAATGCAGAATGATGTACGAAAACAAGAAAAGGAATGAAAATTAATTCTAAATTAAGATGAATATGAAAATAGAAATCAACTAAATGCTGGGTGTCGTCAATCAGTGTGATTTGGGGTCGTACAGAAAACAGGGTTGCATAAACAGAAGCTTTCTCCTGAGTGGCTCCAGGCCACTAATAATGTCATGTGGCTCATTTGGGGCGTGGCTTAGGATGCTTGAGACAGCTTATAAAAACATTTTCTCCAGTCACCTACACAAACTCTTAATGTCTGGCTCTTTAGACGACATTATCCTACTTTAAAAGCGATATCTGAGCAATAGCAAGCAGACACTTGAGCGTAGGAGGAACCTGAATCATGCAGCAGAGGTGAGCAGGGCTAACCCACTCTCTACTTTAGACCCAGTGAAAATACTGGACTTGACTTTCTAAAGGCTTAGTCATATCTGGGTTATATTAACATAAATATAGCTAGGCATGACCTTTTAAAGACTTGGTCCTAGGGTTATTTTAAAAGAAAGAGAGTCTTTGTTCTCAAATCATTTTCAACCAGACCTCCAGCAGACAAAAACTTAGGCTCATAGGAGCAAAGGATCATCTTTAACTTTGATACTGCCCGATAATACACAGTTACTCGAGTGCTAGATAAGGCTAGCAATTGATATTTGGTGTCTAGTCTACTTTCTAGGATTGATAATTGTATGCTGTACCCCAAATGAATGCTGTAAACACAGAAGGATTCGTTTTAAATGAGGTAGGAATTCTTATTTGAAACAACAACAAAGGTGCTGCATGACTGAGCCACTGAGTGGACATGGCGGTTATAATGTTATATTAATAAGGTGTGGCCATTGTGGCCATGAAATACTTAACTTGTGGCAACTGCTGTATTTTATTAGACCATGAATTAGACCTTTGTGGCCCCAGAAACCTAAGTATGGAGATGACTTGTACAATTACACTTTATTTGTAATCTTGGAATGACATATGAACACATACTGGAGTCACAGGAGTTGCGGATATGGATATAGCCTACCATTAGCCTGTATCCTCAAAGTGAATTCTCAAAATTAATAGATTTTCTGCCAAATACCGAACGAGTGGTCACGCATTAAGTATGACATTCCACAGGATATTAAGTCGGGGTTGAAGTTACTCAGTTACTGGACTCAATATATTTGTGATAACCACAACCTTATTATTATTATTATTATTAGTGGTAGTAGTAGTAGTATTGTTGTTGTTGTTGTTGTTGTTGTTATTAAATAGAGTGAGTGTAAGAGAGTGTAAACATAGTGTCAAGGGGTCATATAACATAATGTGACAAGAATTAAGCTATAAAGTTGTCAGTTGTCAGTGTTGCTGCAAGTTAAATGTATGGTCAGTAAGACGTGGTGGGAATGGTCTTTGTGTCTCCTGAAAACCACTGAGTGCCACTGTAGATCTCTGCAATCAGGATAATCGCTGCTTAAAGTGACACTGAACACCACCCTGAAGATTTCAAGCACAGCGCCTCACTGTAAGGCCCACCTGAAGTGGCTGCTGAAACACAGATGTCAAAGCTATCAGGGAGCTGATGACATGGTCCGCCCACCTTCCTCTCCATGGCAACCGCGCTGCCATTCTGCAGCAGCTAGCATTTAAATCCTAATCAGCATATTAATCACTAATTGCTTCCCCTCACACACGGCCTGTCGTTCCCCTGGAAGGTGAGTGAGCGTGGAGTTCCTGATTGACACCGAGTTCAGTGGGCTGTTTTAATCACAGTGCATGCTGACTGAATATTCTCTAGGTTGGCATTCTGGTGACGCACTAATGACGAAGAATGCAGTACCATTCTTTCGGCAGCGTCTAAAATCAGTACACCCACTGAAATCAAGCTTAAGTGACTCCTTAGCTCCAACAGCCACCTTCTTTAACATAAGTCACAGCTCTGAAGTTCTGAAGAGGGAGAGTGAAAAATGAAGGGCTATTGTTTTGATTAGTCGCTTTCAAATGAATGGTAAGATTCCTCTCTAGGCACACATTTTCAGATGATGTCTCAGATGATCCCAGTTATTTTGTCGTCTCATCTCTCCCATCGTGACCCCTTTTTTTAGTCATCCAGTGGATCATGCTTCACTTTTATTAAACTCATGAGTGATCATTTTGGCTTACACTCTACTCGACAGTTTGCATATACTCAGGATAAAACCTCAAGAAAATTAAGATTTAGTCAATACTTGTTTCAGAATACTGTTATGCCCTACAAAAAAAAATAAAAATATCGGAACAGGGAGTTTATATATAGAGGAAATCCCCAACTGATGCTTATCAGAGCTTGCTCAAAGCCGTGGGTAATTTCATTTCCTCAAAATAAAACAGATATCGGTTACTAAAATGATACTAGCTATATAGAACTTCACAGAACTTTCTTTATGTAGGCCACACAGATTTCTGAAGCAAGCCGGTTAGAGGAAATCAGTAGTGTCTAAATCTTTATTGCCTTGACATTCAGGCAACAGTTTTATCCTGAGGATATGCAAACTGACACATCATTTCAGTCATAATGATAACTAATGCAAGTGGGATGTGTTTCGCTTGATGACTAAGATAATCTGACAATGAGAGAGCTGAGATAACGAAAAAAAAAATTCTCTCACATCATCTGAGACACACAATAGGAGAGGGATCATGCATTTTATTTGAAACAAAACCTAAAAAAAAAAAAAAAGAGAGCATCCTGTTGCGTGTTAACTTATTTAATGAAGGCCACACAATCACCTTACAAGTGACATCTTAAGGGAAAGTGCTGTACTTGTTTGCCATCTCACCTTCACAGCGATCGTGTTTCACTTAGTCTCTATTTCCATGCGCTCGTATCACCTGCACAGAGCACAACCCATCAGTCAGCTCGAGTTTAGTCTAAGAGGAGATTTCGTTCTGGCAGGTCACATAACCGCACAGGTGTGTTTAAAATCTGACGCATGAATATTACAGTGTCAGGCTGTCACTTAAAATGTCTTGCCGGCATTAGAGGTCACGGCACCCAATGAGATTGTACCTCACTCCGTTCCAAAGTCACATCGTATTGGATACACACACATCATGACAGCTGGAATTCAGACCAGGTTTCAGTTAAGCTCAGTTTGAACTGCATAAAACTATTTTGGACGTAATCAAGTTTAACCTGCTAAGGCTCTAGTCCCAGATATGTTACTTCATGCAGGGAAATTGCTTTGCTGAGCCTGAAATTCTTCTGGTGAGTATACTTAAAAAGAGATGAGAACAGAAAGAAAGAAGGTCAGGAAGGGAAAAAGTTTCCTAAGATGTTCTGCATAGTCTTCATTGACATTTAAAAAAAAAAAAAAGTGGAACAGTGTGGGGGGGAAAAAAAACTGCACAACCAGCACACTCATCCTCAGTGGGTTTTACGTTGAGATCATATTAGGAAATTACTGTAAATTAATCATAGACTAACAAACACATAGAAAAATTCTAGAGTATTTTCTATTCTTCTAATCAATCCAGTCGGTATCATGGCAAATGTGCTGCAAAGCTGTCTGCCTTTCTGACGTAGTTCTACCTGAATCTCTGTTTATGCAGGTTGATTTTTATAGCACTGTTAAATACAGAAATAAGCTCTAAACCTAAATATCCAATGCTGACCAGGCTAAAAGAGTTAAATCATCTTTGCCTTTTGAAACACTTCCATTTTTTCTACAATAGCACCTGCCTGTAACTGCCCGGCCTGTCAGGTGCTTGATCATCAGATTTTCCTTTGCTCGTTTGTCTCGGTAGGTCTCTGGAGTATATTGAGGGACGTGATTACTTTTGGGTTCATTTAGAACAAAATCGTGGCCACGCACAATCCATTACAAAGGAGCATGCAGTCAGATGACATTAACCACACTGGTCACTCATTAATTAAAACATGGCATCTGAGGCTTTGAGGAATGGAACAGCAGTAGTCGGTAGTCAGAAGTAGTCAGTTCTCAAAAAAAAACAAAAAAAAACTCTCCAGATTAAATGCAGCACATAATCTAATTGAACCGAGCATCACGTTAATAAACATGTCAATTATTTAACATGGCACTACTAATTGCCCATTTTATACATATATTTTAATCTATTGCACAGACTGAATTGACAAATTGCTTAGGGAAGGAACCATCTCCACAGCTCTGTGATCAAAGGCTCCTCTCTGTACATGCATTAGATGATGCATGTGAGAATGAGACCAGCCTATCAGAGCTGTCACCCACAACAGCCGCAACAACGACGAACACGACAGCTCTCTCTCTGAGCTCCTGTCATATTTCCACTGTCACTGCAGCGTACACGTTTGAGCAGTACACTGAGTATGTACAAGACCTCAAGGATGCCTAATGTCATTGATACAGAGTCTTCATCAACTGAAGAACTGGAAAGTCTAGCGGTATGATATTTGCTACGGTATTCAAGGAAAGGCTATGGTAATATATATTACACCACAGTGTTGCTGAATATTTTAATCTGATTCGTCAGAAAGTGTTGATTCATTTTCCATAACTTCACGGCTCTGACGCTAGTTCCGGCTGTAATTCCAGATGATTTATATTAATGCGCTTGGTCTAGTATTTTTTTCGTTTCTATAGTAACAGCGAATTCACAGGGACTTGTACGGCACACGCTTCACATAATCTGAGGCTAATAATAAACTGATTAGAAAAATGTGTTGTTGTTTAACAAAGAAAAACCCTTATACTCATTGATATGGTGAAGTGTTCTGTTAGGAGACAGTAATTTAACATTTATGGAACAAGTCTCGGTCATCAGTGCTCTGTAGCAGTCAGAGAGTTTTCCGCCACTGGAAAGTCTTCAGGACACAGGAGTTTGCACTTTCCAATTTCTCTGTAACATGACAAGCTGCCTTTTTTGGTCTTATTAACTTCAAGAGAGGCTGGTAAGGAAACGACTATTTATATCTCTTATCACGTAACAGGAACTAACTTGTTTTGCAGAAGTTCCATATCATTAAATGCACCTATATACAGGTAAAAAGCATGATGTGTTGTTCATTAATGCATTCAAAAATTGTAACCGTGGGCGTATTGCTGTGGTTTAAGAGGAATTAATCGCTTCAGGCCTTGCCGTTATAGAAAATAATCCACTTCGGGGTGGTAACCACACCACTTCATCATAGATCGTTTTCCTATGAAAGCATGGTCCATTTTGTTTTATTCCTTACTCATGTAATGTATGTTGTTCTTTTTTAAATTCTTTTTGAACTTAACACCTAATGGATGGTTTATAGCAGTGAAAAGCCAAATCATTGTAGCAGAGAAATCACACAAGAGTGTGTGTCCTGGCCTGAGCCAACAAGCACCCTGCTTCCTGTTAATGCTCTCCGCTCATGTATGAAGACTTTATTGGTAATTTCCCAGAGGACCAGGCCAGTCCATTGGAGGAGGAGAAGCAGAGCAATAGGGAGGCTGGTGTTAGTGCTGACCATTACAGTCAGGCAAATATGAGATCTGGCTGAACAGAAACTTTTTATATTACTTCTGGTGGTTATTAATGGAAGAAATAGTACAACATGCATACAATTTCAGGTTAGTTTCTTCTGCGTTATTCTGCTCTGTTTGCTTTTGTGCTATGTGACTCACAAGTGAAATGGAAAAATGCTATTTATTGTGGTTTATATTTTATTCCGTTCATGTCAAAAAGACCTTTAAATACACTGTAACGATGACAAAACAGTCATTTCCCTGTAAATCTCGATGAATCAGCAGAATGCATAACAAATGGTAACTAATGCACTTTTATTCAGCTTATACCTGAAGGCGTACTCTTAAAGATTGTACCACAGGATTTATTGCAGCATCGAAATGCACAGATATGCCCAATGATTATAAATGTTAGCTGTCGCCTGGCGTCACTTCTCTTTGGCATGCTATTGCTATTGCACTTATGCTTGACATTCTCCCAAATGTTTATGTGGTACAATGAATGCCCATGTTTTGGTTTCTTTTTTGTGTTTTTGCCATTTGATCTGGCCCGAGAGCTTTTTTTTTTTTTTTTCTGATGTCAATCATGATACGGAGCTGCTAGTAGTGGCTATGCTGACATTTTGCTCAGGTTCTGTAACGGCTCAGTGTCAGGTTCAGAGATAAGGCCAGCATCACCTTGGCTCTCGCTGGCCCCTCTACAGGGCTGCCAGCACAGCCACTAGTGACTAATGACAGCACACAGCATTACAGAGGTACGTGAAGTCCACGTGCCTGACTGGACTGGGATATGAGGTACAGAACCAGTCACTTCGCATTGCAGTGCTCCGGGTCTGATAGAGTAGTATTAAGTTATGAAAACTGATCAACTGTGCAAATCCATTCTGATTGCATTCGAACGGCTTAAAGCAACATTCATTTGTAATTAAATGAAATAAATCATTGCAGCAGTTATGTATGTATTCGAGCCATTTGCCTAGTGTTTTTTCCCTTACACAATAAAATAACTAGTGTAACTACCTCCCACAGGGTAAATCTGGAGTAACTGAAAGAAATGTAACTTTGTAGCACAGAAATTTATTCGACAAAATTAAGTTATTTTACTAAGTCCAAACCAGTCTCTCAGAAAATACATTTGCATGCAACTTATCTGCAGCCTCCTTCTATACGTTGAATAGCAAAGTATCAAACTTTTACTCGAATGATCTGTACGAAAGGTTCTGCGCCAATTTGTGTATTTTAACCCAGCTAACCTCTACCACTACACTACTTGAAAAAAATTGATATGTAATAATTTTACCTCTTTTTTTTTTTTTTTTTAGCACATTGAGCATTGCCCACTTCATGTGTAAAGTTTGTGCTTTTCATGACATTAGACTTACCGTGCTCAAGAAATTTCAGGAAATATATTTTCAAAAATGTGGAAAGTGTGTATTCTCATTAGCCTAAAGAACTTACAGGATATAAAACTGTCGTATCGCGTTAGCATGTGACTTGCAAGATTGTGTCTGATTGTGTCTGCAGAGAAGAGCAGAAGTTTCATGAGCCCACACTCTGAGAGCCACTACTATATACTGGGTATATCATGATATGCTTTCACTTTCAAAGGTGCTGGTGCATACAGTCATGTCACACTCCTTCCTGCCTGACATCCGCCACTTTTTTGCTCATCAGAGCCATGTTTCATCCCACCCCAGTCAGCTGACTTGGCTGGAGCTGTGTTTGTGTTTTGTTGTGTTTCAGCTCCAGAGAAGCAGCGAGTTGAGCAAGAGGCCAACCCTGGCTTTGCCTGAAACAATCTGGGCGATTAAAACACAGAGCGGTGCTCTCAGTGACAGGCCTGCTCCCCTTTATAGACATCTGGAGCTTAATGCCCCATGTAAAAGACACAGAGCAGGAGGATATAGAATGGATGTGGATATAGAGGGTTTGAGTTGTTTTTTTTTTTTCAGTGTATTTTGCTTTTTCTTCAGATCTTGGAGAAGGAGTCTTTAAATATGACAAGTTCACTGCTTCGAGTGACCCGTATACTATAGACTCTACAGCACAGTTAGCAAATATCCGTCAAAGTCAAAGCCACTGAGATGACATGGTGGTTGTTTTTTAATAATTTGTGGGCACGAATGAATATATTGTTGCTATGAGTTAAGTTTCTCGAGATCTATTTGGTGGCCACAACTTGTTGCAACTGTTATATTTTAAAATGAGAGAGACAGAGAAATCAGTTGATTTAGTGGCCACAGGAACCTAATTATACAGATGACTGATAATATTATACTTCATTCACATAACTGCAGTCACTGGTTTTGCGACACGGATATTGAACTTGAGCTTGCATTCTCAAAGCGAATCGAATTTTTCACTCGTTCCCGCCAAATCATGGACTGGAGGCCATGTGATAAGTATGATGTTCCTACAAGTTATGAGCTCATGTTACATAATTCGTGGCCATGACTTTGGTATCACATGGCCACAACATAATAATTTGTGGCCATGAGATACTCAGTTTATGGTCTCGAAATATTAACCCATGGTCTCAATATATTCATTTGTGGCTATGCTTCATTAAAAGTTGACCACCATGTCACCTCAGAGGCTCTGTAGGCTCCTGTAACTAAGCAAAGCCATTGCTGTATAACAAACTGGCACTGACTTTGCTCATTAATGTGTTCAGAAATGCTGTATACTGTAATAACCAGTTTGTTCTTCAGATGTTCTTATACAAATTCTTGCCATAACACATCCAGCTAAGTGGCTAGATCTTTGTCAGCGCTGCACGATGAGTGTGCTTTGTTATAAATAGTCTAGTCACCGCCTGCAGGTTTGGTGTCCATGCTTTCATCTCAGCTTAGCTCTT
The DNA here is from genome assembly GCA_037576675.1 of Pangasius sanitwongsei. NCBI lineage: Eukaryota > Metazoa > Chordata > Actinopteri > Siluriformes > Pangasiidae > Pangasius > Pangasius sanitwongsei. Next base: position 5,756,054 of record CM075003.1, on the reverse strand, counting down.
AACAAACAATTAATGTAAGTAAGCCAAGAAAGTGCTCAGATTCTGCTCTCTTAAAGCATTTCTTTGCATTCTTTTTTAAACACGACTCTCTACAGTATGCATACTAATATACTGTATGGATATCTATTTGATATAATGATGTGTGTTAATTTTGAGGACATTAGCATAATAAATGGGAATACACGTGCCTCAGTGGATAGTCTAGCAAAAGTGGAGACACAGATTCACACAGGGTAAAAGGGGGGCATGGAGACTGCAGGGTTTTGTTCTTCCTCAAAGGAAATCCACAAGCCTGAGATGCTGCTGCAAGGCGAGGGAAACTATTGGCCCATGTTTGGGTTTTTGTTCCTTTCAGCAGGATATAGCGTTTGCTACATGGGCTCTCACACTGTGAATAGCTGAAATGGTACGGAAATAAAGAGCAGGATTATGTTCTGTGCTCAGGCCAAAGGAAGGTCCTGGCTTTAGTGCAGACTCATTTAACCTATGGAGGACAACAGTGAGGTGGCGTAAAATTCACAGTCATAGAACTTGCTTTAAAAAGCTTCGAAACTGGATTCTCTCACTTTTTACTGTTTTAAGAACTCCAGCGTACAATGCATTTAAATGCTCTTGCCTATTTCCATGATTTAACCTCCTCAAATCCCAGGACCTGATTTATATTTAGCTCTATGGTAACTCTGTGGTAACTTTCATATTTCAATATAGTTTCTGGATTTTATAATTACTGAATAATGCTCTTAAGTGAATTACTAAATAAGAAACTTTAAGGGGTTATATGTGAGGTTATGAGGTTATTTGGCATCTATTTACCATGTTAAGTATACCTTCATTAAAAGTTGCATAAGAAACTGTAATGATACAAATAGTCTGGTTGTGCAGATGATCTCTTGTGTCTGTCATGAACACCTCCTGCTAGAACACTGCATGCTAGAGCAGATGAAAAATGATCTCTTCTCCAATTATTTTGCTGAAAGATATAACAGATGGCTGGTCTGTATGAATATGCACACAGACGTGTTTTTGTTCAGAGGGATACCAGTCATACAGTGAGGAAACCCTGCTCCATTCACACATTTAAACAACACAACAATGACATTTCGCTGTTTGAATTTGTATTTCATATTATTTGTATATGGTGCTGGGGAACTGTAGGTTTGTTAAGATTTTTCATCAGTCAGCATGGTGGCACTGCGCTCGGGTTACTGTTTGTTTGGAGTTTCCCTTGGTCTCCCCAGGTTCTCCTGTTTCATTTCACCTCGCAAAAACATGCTGGAAGGTGGATTGGGGACTCTAAATTGCCCCTAGATGTGAATGTCTGTGTGTGGTGCGCAATGATAGACTAGTGTCCCATCCTAAGTGCTTACTCAGGATGGATGAATGATGAAACTCTTTCGAAATTACACCCTTTATAGTAGACAGTAATTAGGGGTCTTCAGCATTGTCAAAAAAGGGCAGATGTGGCTACCAAGTTTTCATTCCAGCCACACCTAATAGTTGGTTAAAGTCCAAGATCAGTTGAGTAAACCAGTGGAATCAGATATGACTCCTTCTTGGTTAGAATGACAATCTGCCGCTGTTTGTGGACTAAACAAGACTGATCTATACTTTTACAGTGGAATGAGCTCTCTATCTGTTTTCTTTCTTGTCTTCCTCAGCTGTGAAGTAACCATTAGGACAGGAGGCTCAGGATGAAAAGATGGCAACCTTGCTGTTTCCACCGGGTTCCGACAGCTTGCACCGGTTCACTCGTGAATCCCTGGCTGGCATTGAGCAGCGGATCGCCGAAGAAGAGGCGCAGAAGGCCAGGGAGTATCAGGAGGACTTGGGTGACGTGGAGACTCCCAAGCCCCGGGCAGACCTGGAGGCCGGGAAGCAGCTCCCCCGCATTTTTGGAGACATTCCATCAGGACTGGTGGGGGTGCCGCTGGAGGACATCGACCCATATTACTTCCAGAACAAGAGAGTGGGTGCTGAAGTTTCATACTTACACTCACACACACATAGCACACACAGGCCAAAGACAGTGTTTGGTGATAACTGCACTCATCTTTTCGATGCATTTATACCATTTAGACATCTGCGGTACTGAAAGTAACTAAGCCAACTATGTATTTACTTTAAGCAATTAAACAGCTGTCCTATAACGTGAAGAAGATTGTTTGATGAAGGGTAACTGTCAGTGCAGATTTTGAAGTTGGCCAGCATAGTTGATTTTTTTTTTTTTGAGCTGATTCAGAGAAGCATGGGAAAAAAGGAAATAACTGATGACAAGCATGAGTCACTGAGCTGATGATGGCTACTAATGCTGGTGCTGCTGTGCTGGCTGGTGTCTTATACACATTTTCTCTGAGACCCACCACACAAATCTGCCTTTTCATGAGTTTCAGATTAGGCTAACATTTCCGTGCATTGTCGTGTGTGGAAACTTGGTGTATTTAGAATAACATTCAGCTGCTCTTATGGCTAAAGCTAAAAAGAAGCTTTATAGCCAGATTTATGATTTCCTCTCATTTTTTTTTCCTGATTCTTAACTCTGGCTTACTGTGAAATTATTCATGAGGTTTATTTTATTTTCAACAGTACATGTCATACTTTTGACTATTGTAGAAGCAGACAAATGTGCATCAGTGACTTTGCTTTTAATAGACCTCTTCACGGTGTTATCAGCAAACTATGTCTCCCACATGCCCTGCACTCGTGAAATCCATGGTCCAGCGCAAGCCACAATCGTCAGCTTAATACGTGTTCTTGTTGACACTGACAAGGCCACTGTACGGGAGGATTAAGTCAGTTATCTGAGACTGTGAGCCAAGGAGAAAGGTTAGCTTTAGCAGATGAAGGGTAGCATGGTCTTTAATTCAGCCTTCTGTTTTATTCAGCAGAAGGGCAAGTCTTGAGCAAATGCTGCTGTTGTTGCATGTGCTGTGTTTTTGGTTAAACCTAGCTTCTGGCTTGGAGAAGTCTGTGCTAGGTTACATGAAAGACAATCCTAACTAAAGGCAGTCTACTTTTTCTACTTTATCTTTTTTTTTCGTCTGCTCTGTGTTATTTCCCCCTTTTGTCCTCTCTTTTGTTATTTCCCAAATTTCATATGCCCGCACTCTGCTTGCACTGCAGACGGTCTCCCACAGGATATCTGAGGGAGGTAGAAACAAATAGCAGCAAGCGTGACCCAAATCTTACATAAAGATATGCAATGTGATCCACAAATCACTGCATTTAAAAAGGTTACAGAAGGGCAGGGGGCCAGAATGCTGAGAAAAGTGGTTAGCATGTTTCTAACTCAATAGAAGAAAAAAAGAGAAGGAGAAAAAGAAGAAAGAGAGAGAGAGATCTGTTGACACATCGTGCCACAGTTGCAGTGGGAAAATTTGCTGACCCTGATGGTGGCAATTATTCTTCATGAGTTGACTACTCGCATTATTTATGCGAGGGTGAGATGGTATAAATTTAGCGCGGTAAGGAAGCCATGAATCCCGGGCAACCAAGCAGGGCTGTTTGCGCAGCGTGAGGATAGAGAGCCTCCCTGTTCTTGTCACCCATAGTGACAGTGTCCCCCGATAGCACATATCCTCCCATTGAACCCTGCTGTAATTCATTTGTTAGCTGCTCTTTGCTCTTTGTCTTCTTAAAATTTACTGGTTTGGGGAAGGAAGGCTGTTTGTATGAGAAAGAGTTAGGACTTTGCCATTGGAGGCACACGTTTATATTTTTAACAAATTAGCACAGCACTGAGTAGCTCAATAATAGAAGAACAGATCAGGTGGAGGGCTGTCGTATATTTTTGACTGTACAATGATGAATTGCTATGTGGAATCTTCTTGATATAACATGTGTACAACTAGCTGTTATAAGCCTGTCCTTTGTCAAAGTTTAAAGGGACAATCGTAGCTACATTAGTACTACTACTACTACTACAAACAGGGCCGGCTGGTGTAAATGGGCTAAGCGTTCTCTCTCTCTCTTTTTCAAGGAGAATACACATTAAAATAAGACTCAATTTTTGATATCCACATTGTCCTATTTGCAGTTAACAAGTGCTTTAAAGTGGATTATTTTTTTAACTTTTGTGGAAACAAGAACGACAGGTCATAAGTAAAACTACTCTGAACGGTATGAAGTAGAGGCTGGGGCTCATTTCTTTCCAGTTCAGACTGCAGATTATTGCAGCCTATCACTGACAGTCAGGAAATGCCTGCTTAATTTGGCGTCCATTAGCGCCAATTTATTTAAACCTGATGCACTGATACTTCTATACCATGTCATCAGCAGTGATTGAGAAGGCGCACGTAAAAAATACAACATGCAATATACATGAACAACGTGGATTATTTACTCAGTCACTGATTTTTCAAAATGCTCTTACGGGAGAAACGTGAATTAAATAGACTAAGCACACACTGTACAATCAAAGTACCAGTTACACAAAGGGACAGAAATATAAACTCTTTAACGAAGTTTTTTGTTGTGAAAAAGCTTTGAAAGAGCTGGCTAACGGCAAGGAAAGGCATTCAGAAGAGTTTTCGCATGATTACAGACTTGAAACATGATTTAGCCTACAAAATGATTAATCACGGATGGTGATGCTTATCAGTCCTTTAACGAGTGTATTTGTGTCTATGTGTATGCGTAATAGTTTTATGCCTAGTTGTTGATTTTTTTTAGCCTTCACCGTTAATATTGTGACAAGCCATCTCTGATTGTCATGAACTGTAACTACACAATACCACATTAGGATGATATATTAGGCCTGTGTGTGATGTGTCTGTGTGTGTGTGCACCATTTTTACTGTACAACATACTGCATGTGAAACTTGTGCTAAGTTTGAACTTTAATATCTTTGGAATGTTATATCCTTTTTTATTGTCACTTTTGTTCTAACCTATTGATTATTTCTCTCTTTTCTCTCCTTTTAACAGACTTTTATAGTACTAAACAAAGGGAAGGCCATCTTCCGATTTAGTGCCACAAACGCACTCTATATTTTTAGCCCTTTTCATCCTGTTAGAAGAGCATCGATAAAGATTTTAGTACATTCATATCCTTTCTGCTGTCCCACCAAGGGCTCAGTTGTATCTGCTGAAGTTTTGAAATTGTACTGTTTGCTCATGATACTAAATCTGTACAGTAACTTTCACTCCTTAGAATTCTCCTCCTGGTTGTATTGTTCTTCTCTCTTTGTATTTTTTTTTTTCTTTTTTTTTCTCCCATGTAATTATTTGTATTCCTTTTATCCCATGTATTCATTCCTGTTTTGTTGCTAAATTGCGTTTGATTTGTTAATGGGCACATGGGCATATTTTTTTTTCTCTTTTCTATTCATTTTATTATTATTATTATTATTATTATTAATAATAATAATAATTTCAAATTTTCTTTTGAATGCTTTTCCTTTTTTATATACACTTGTTCTCTTCCTTTTCTTTCCTTCCCCTTTTTTGTCTCTCTTTCCCTCTCTTAGGAGTGGCTTTAATAGTCGAAAAGCTTTATATATTGTTAGCAAAGTCCTTACTCTCCTCCGAAGAACGGGGGTAAATAGAAAATGCTTCTTTCTAAATGAAAAAAGAGGGTCTTTTCTTCTGCGCAACTGCTTAAAAATAAGGTCAAAATATATAGAAAGTCCCCAAATATACAAAGTTAGCATGGGTATGAGTGACATTCAGCCATCAGTCATCAAGTACAGGAAGTCAAGATGTCTATGCATGAGCTCACTTGTCTAGGCATTCTCAACAAACTACTCAGACTCTGACATTCAAGGTCTTGTATGCTATGTATGGGTGCTCCTTTGTGTGAACAATGCCAAGTTTGGATGGCTTGATTCCCAGCTATGGAGTGATCAAACCTCCAAAGACCTCAATGCCCCACACCCTTCCTTTGCCAGCAGCTGCTAAAAATATCAGGCAAAGCAGTTAGCCATGTTTCAGGGTGTTGAGAAATATTAGGCTCGTGGACACTTTGCTCTTGTCAGGGCGATAAGCAGGTGAAAAGAGTTACTCTGGAGGTACTGAGAGGGTCCGCCCAGCCCCCCTTTGCAAAAATTCTCCTTCTAGGGCAGCGGGGCCAGCTGTATGATCCACACCCACCACAGTGATGCCCACTGTTATGCCAGCCCCAAATTTTAACTCTATCTCCGATTTCAGAGGTATGATATAAAAGACAAGGGCATGGTTTCATGTGTGTGCGTGTGCTGGCTGAGTGGTGAAAAGTACTCGCTTCCAGGCGACGGCACAGACGCCACACGCCTGCGCTAATAGCAGATTACCCGCAGGAGTGGGCGCCTGGAAACATGTTTGATTAGCCAGTGCCACAAGAGCACAGTCATAACTTGCAGCCTAACAGAGAAGGCAGAACACAGCCCCGCCGCTCCACGCTGAAGTGATTGCACTCATTAGAAAAATGCGAGAAATGCGATTCACAAATCAGTGTGTCGGCGCCAAGCAACATAAGCAGCCTATCGGAGGGGTGAAATAACCTTAAGACAAGCTGCCGACAACACATGCTCTCCAGCACGTCCAAGACTTGACAGGCCATTCTGGAGAATCAGAGGACTCAGATTGTAGCGCTGTAAGATTTTCCCATGAAACGGATTTAGGCATAATTGATTAAGCTGAGTCTTCAAAATAAGGTCTTAACAGCATTCTGGCAGCTTTATTTGGCTGTGAAGCTGAAATGGACTTTTCCCAGTACAAATGAGAGCAGATGTGTAGCATGCCTTTGTCTAGCCAGACGGCTGTGTGTGTGTGTGTGTGGGGTTATGATGCACAGTGAATGGCGCAGGGTAAAGGCTGGCGTAACGCGAGAGCCCCCACAGGCCTTTGGTAATTTAGGGCTGATAGTACTGACACCGCAACTTTCATAATCAGGAATATTTCTTCATCCGTCACGGAGAAATGATTACACATGAGTTTTTTCCTACATAGGTGGCTACATGATAACAAACTCCCTCAGTATAAATTTAAAATAATGCTCAGTGTTTTTGTGTGTACTTGAATTAATTTTTACATATTGGAGTAGTGATGATTTACACAAATTCAAGAGGAGCGATATGCAGAGAGAGTTAATTGTTTCAATAACTTTACTTTTTTTTCTTTAAACTAATACAAATATCTCGTTTCTCCAAACTAAGCTTATAATTTATTTCATTTCATTCTTTATATGTCTGTGAATTCATACATGAGCAAACTCTATGCACCAAAGAAGGTGAATAGCTGCACCTTTTGTAGTTACGTAAAGGACTGTACCTTTGGTATGAAAAGGACTGTACCATTACTAATTATTCGGAATATGAAAGATTGTGCTGCACTTTTTGATATATGCCATCCACATGGATAGTCTAGTAGCAGAAATAAATCCGGATGTTCCTGTAAGCATCTTGACAATTAAGATGAGTTTTAAAGTACAGTTAAACAGGTATTCTAGGTGAGAGAATGGAGGAGAACGTCGTTAAAATTCCCCGATGTCACTGATGGAGTGAAGTGGGAACATAATAAGGCCCAGATTATGTGGATATGCAGAGGTTTCAAATTGCACGTTCCGAGAGAAAATGATGAAAATAAGACAAAGTAGGAGGGCCACATACTGAGACTGTATTTACAGAAGCAGGATAGGCCCACGCCTCACTGACTGAGTTATAATTTTCAGCATCATTTAGCAGAATGGGCAGATGTCAATTACTGTCAACTGGTTGCTGTGAACAAGTGTGTTTTTTTTAGACCCCTATATTATAAGTTCTATAAACCTGTAATCAAACCCTGCTATGAAAACTCTGCTGAAGAATGAATCTCGCATAGGAGTCTGCCATTACTTTTCACTTATGAGTGCTGTATTTAAAAAAAAAAAAAACAGTACCAGATGTACAGAAATGTATTATTTTTTGAGAATTTCAACATTTTGTGAATGTAATATTTATAACTGAAATGCTGTGTTTAAGTAATTGAACAGTGGCACCAATTTTTTTATGTTTTTATGTTTACTCCAGTACCTCAATACTCCTATTCTTACTCCTACTACTACTACTAATAACAATTATAGATCCACTATGACTCTGACCAGGATAAAACGGTTACTGATGATGATAATGATGAATAATCTTCATTCATCAGCAAGTGCTTTATCCTCATCAGGGTCACAAGTGAATCCGTAGCCAGGAACGCTGGGCTTGAGTTGGAAATACACCCTGGAAAACACCCACAAACGTTAACACCGAGGGACAATTTAGTAGCCAATAGTAGCCAATCCAGCTACTGGCATGTGGATTACTGGCGTTGTACATGTCCCATCCAGGGTGTATTTATGCCCAATGTTCCTTTCTGTGCCTGGCCTTTCTGTTCTTCAGGCTTATCAGTCTTCGTATCTATCTTGCAATCAAAAATTACGTAAAGAACATCATCGGTGCATTCTTGCCTCTGATAAATGTACCAAACAACAGATTTTGTCACATGAGACATCATGTGATGCTTAATCTCTGATCTCTTATCCTAATATTTCCATCTCATCATGGTCCGCATTACTGGCACTTCGTTGATGCTTGTAAGTTGAGAGCAACAAATGCAAATGTCACATCTATAATCAACTCTAAAGCTTTTGTTAGCTGTCTTGTGCTTGAACTAATTTTGCAACAACTGACCTGCCAAGTGTCAGTCTAAGGGGAGAGACTATGTATTAAAAGGGATGTGCTTGTAGTGTTTAGTAGCCTTTAATGTCATAGTCATCATTTCCTTACAATTTTAATATCATAGAGGCCTTTCACTGTCCAATGAATTATAGAGTTCTCAATATGTGACTTTCTGAATGTACAGATTTTCCTTAACACTCTTACATTATTCAGTCTGTTCATTATGTGCACTATTTTGACAAACTGTTGCTTCATGGCCATGTCGGAACCAGTGCAGTGGGCCAAGTATGTCGAGTAAGTATCCACTTTTCTTTTCTCTCTGTCTCTCTCTCTCTATAGGCAATGAAGCCTGTCCGGACTAAAAGACTCTCTGTCAGTTCCACTGTACCTCTTTCTGTTCTATCTCATGACCCTCTTTGACTGTATTGACCTCTGAACTGTACCCTGTTTGTCCTGATGTAAAGCTTTGCCAGGTGTTTGTTGCCTTGCCAACCTCAATTAGCAAGTAAGTTAACAATACAACTGTGTCGAGCCCATGACTTTGCTAATTGCACCTCTGCTATGCTACATTGGAATGAAATCATGGTATGGTTGTCATATACTGTTATACCATTCTGCCTTCCTAAATTTTCATTAAAGGAAGTAATTATTTGAAAGGAAAAATTAGGTCAAAACAAATAAAGTGGCACAAATGGGATATGAATAGTTTTAGATGAATTTGGCCAACACAATATACATTTTTTATAGAAGAACATGGGTTAAATCCTATCTATCTATCTATCTATCTATCTATCTATCTATCTATCTATCTATCTATCTAGTTGTATTGTTGGTTCTGTCTTCTTTGTGGTCTGTCTTCTGTCTATCTGTCTCTCTCCCTGCCTCTGTGTGTGACAGTCGACTTGCCTGTCCATCTGTCTCTCTGTGCACTTGTGTGTCGCTGCCATGGTCCGTCCACACAGATCATTGCTCTTTCAGCGTGTTTGTGGATCCGCCTGTTTGTCTCACAGTATGTCTGTTGATCATTTTCAGCATCAGTAAGGGCCCAGCCGCAGTTTGTGCATGCTACACATGCATTAGAATGGATGGAATGGATTTATCCCATGTTTAAATGACCTGATGTAGTTTGCCGTATTCTGAGACTTGCTCTACAGTGTAAGTTACTCAACGTGAGCAGTGAGGCTTGTGTCAGTTCACACAAGTTCACCTTTAATGAAGACCACTGCACTTGTCTCTTTTGGACAAAGCATTTGGGCTTTTTCTCTTTGAATAGGTGTTGATTGGCATGTAGCATGCAATGAAACTCAGATGATGACTAGACGTATTCTGACCCAGTTAATCGTTGTACCTCTCAGCACCTTGTAACCTGATTTGTCTAGCACTACACGTGTGCATGCGTACTCTGGCAAATGTGAAAGGAGGTTTGGAGAAGTTTAGATACTCAAGTTTTTAAATGCCAACATGGAACTCTAAACCAAACAGGTATTTAGAAAGAGAATTTAAAAAGCAAGCTTCTACCACTTTCTTTTTAGGACTGATGACATAAAATCCATACCCTTTAACTTAATAAGCTGGGTTTTATTTTAGTTTTTTTTTTGCCAATACTTTTATGCTACAAGCCCATGCTTTGGTGTGTTGAGAGGTATGATATTCACAGAGCAGATTTGACATAAAAAAAAAAGAGAACCGAATCTAATTAAATGAGAGTGAGAGCGAGGAAGAGAGGAAGAAACAGAAATATGAGCGTGCACATCAGAATTCTGCATCCTTCATCTCAGTCACTATCCACGCCATCAGATTTTGTTTTTTTGCTAGATTTTATGCCAATTCTTGATGATTGCAAACTCATCAATCATCAACTGTCAAAGGAGCTTGTCATTCATTCCTCAGGGGCTGCTACTGTACTGTACATGTGCTTCCATGTCTTGTTGGTTCTCATAAGTCACACACACACACACACACTCATTCCCTATTGCTCCATGTCTGTCTTGTGTCAATTTTTCCTCCTTTTTCAAACTCTGTTCACTGTGGATCAGACCATGTTTTAAAAAAAGAGGGGAGACTCGACCTATTGACTTCTCATTGCCAGTAATTCTCAATTGTCTGCCCATCTCTCCACCCTTTTTTCTTCCCTATCCTTTGCTTCTTGCCTAGGTACACCTTCACGGGGATCTACACGTTTGAGTCGTTGATAAAAATTTTAGCGAGAGGATTCTGCATCGGACCATTCACCTTCCTGCGGGATCCATGGAACTGGCTGGATTTCAGCGTGATTGTCATGGCGTAAGTACATCGTCCCCTGGCCTTTGATTATCTCCAATAACCTCTTTGACCCCGTTTATCCCTCTGCCACCACCTCCTTTTGGATTAAATGTAAATTATGTTAAATAAATAAAAATAAAAGGTCGATATTAAAATAATAAGCATTTTCTTTAGAACAGAATTATCCTCTACGTTTGCTGTATAGTCAGACTATGATGGGTCTGATAAAATGTTTGGTCACATATGTTCACATCTTCCATCTTAAAGCTACAGTATCTAGGATTTTGGAAATTTCGCCCTCTCTGGTAGAAAAATGCTATTGCTAGCTACATGTGGAATAATATTTTGTGATGTGAGTGCAAGTGCATACATTTAGATAGAATGATAGAAGTAGAAATAGTACACTTAAATAGTAACAACACTGATGGTGTAGTGGCATACTATTTAGTCCAGTAGTATGCAGTCTGTGATGCAGTGACTTCATGAATTGCTCAGTATTTACAATGATATGAGGAGAAAATAATTTGAATGTTCAGTTACTCAGGATTGCTGAGTATTACGAGCTTGTTTTTTAGCTGCCGTCAGCCTGTTAGCTCTTCCTGTGACTGCCTGATCCAGCAGCAGTGCCTATGCATCGCCAACCTGCCACGGTTTAACCGTGCTAATTCTGCAAGATCATAAACAGCACATATCCTACAGAATGAGCTAGTCACCTGATGGTAGGATGTTAGCCAGCTAGCTAAAATATAAGCTCTGATTACCCTGCTGTAATCCCTCAGCACACTGTGTGCACCAGATATGAATCTGACTGAATGTAGGGCCTGTCTCTGAGGCACTGTGTTCTCTGTGTATTTTGTTCTCCAACTTGTCAAAAAGTTTGGCACAAACCAGATAATGTTAGCACACTAGCTAAATCCTATACCAGAGGATAAAAAGGTACAGATCAGGTGACCAGAGGAGACCACTGTCACCCAGTATAACCAAGCTTGAAATCCAGTAATATGAAGAAATTCACTGACATCTCCGATTAGTCACTACAAGCATTCGTTAATTCTCTAGCTAACTGCTTCTCAGTGATATAAACTTCACAACAAGGAAAAACTCCACAAAGTGGATAGATTGTCCTCTTTGGTAAAACAAATAAATGCCTTACCTGTTGAGCAAGTAAAAATCCCTAAAACTCCATCAGTACTAGTAGTAGACTTATAGTGTAATATCTGACTCTTTCACTCTCTGTTTCCACATTGGCTTTCGTTTTCTGTCAGTCACTGTGTAGTCGGACTTCATTTGTGCCTGAAGTTGGGGAGTGATGATGTTTAGGGAGCAAATTTCCCATCAATTCTGATCTGACACCCCTGCCACAGCGCTGATTGAGAATTACTATTACAGGATTGCCAGGAGACTCACAGCAGCTCAGGAACATCATATGATACAGTATTTTATCTTCCTCTTACTCAAAGAGTTTGTTTATGTATATATATATATATATATATATATATATATATATATATATATATATATATATATATATATATATATATATAT
>CM075003.1:5599134-5733177 GCA_037576675.1 Pangasius sanitwongsei | reverse complement strand
GTGTGTTCCTTCAGTCCAGTTTCTAGGTATTGAGGAGTCTGATGGCATGAGGGAAGAAACTATTGCACAGTCTGGTTTATTAAGATGCACTCAGAGGAATAGACAGAGAGGATGGAAGGCTTCTAGAGCAATGCACACATTCTTTTTTTTTTTTTTTTTTTATTGTAAAGACGGACGTAAGCATACAGTATATGTGCTTAATTAAAATTAATAGTAACATAAAATAAGAAGGTAAATGTAAAAAGTCAGGTGACAAGTATAAGTTAAAACATCGACATGTATTCAACATTATTGCATGTACACTTTGCACACTGAATTAACATTAATGAAGTCACATGGTGTGTACATTCGGATAAGTTATGTACAGAACACGTGATTCCGCTGTAAAATGTAAGTAAGTGAAGTTTTGAAGCAGTGCCACAGTGAGCAGGAGCGTTTGTTCTTTTCTGGAGGTTTATCCTTTCCTTGTTTCCTTGCATCCTTTTCTCATGTCCTCAGAGTGAGGAGCTAAGAACTGAGGAAGGGAAATTAATAAATAATCGCTTTTAAACCACACATGTAAAATGTGTCTGGTTTTATCAAGCTAATAAACTTTTTTTTTTTTTTTGGATCATATGCAGTGGTAACACAGGTTTATAATAATGTGAGTGTTCAATACAGACAATTTGCGCCATATATTTAGTTACACATAGTGCGAAAGCACCTGAGCGAATGACGCCACAGCCAGTGTGACCTGAAAGGCACAGCTTCATTTATTTAAAAGACTCATTTTCAGTGTTTGGTGCTGAACTTCAGTCAATGTTAAATGTGACTGACGAATTTTTACTCGACACAAAAACGGCGTAACCTATAGAAAATTATGCGGGAAAATGGGAAAAAAACAATAATAACTGCCATATGGAAGAAGTTTTTATAAGACGAAAATCAGTTGTCTTTGTAAATTTTCAGTACCGTAGAAAAAAAGGTTCAAAAATCCCAACTGTTTTCTTCGTTTTGTCATTTATAATCTGCCAGTAAACCTTCCACCCAGGGGTGGGCAATACGACAAAAATATCATAGCATGATACTTGAAGACATTCCTACGATGCACGAGATAAAGATTTGTTAACAAAAATCTGGCAGCAAAACAAAAAAACCAGCCCCAAAAAAACCTGTGAAAAGCCAAGTTTATTTAATGTCTGGAAAAAATGTATTCTTTTAAAATATTTTTAAAAAAAATTACTTAATGAGAAGGAAAAATTAAAAGGTAACATTTAAAGAATTTGCCATTTTTACTTAAAATTTTTTTCTACGTATTAAAAAAAGAAAATCTCACGATACCCGTGATATTTCCGAACATTTATCGCGATAATATCATCATATTGTCTAGCCGTACTTCCACCAGTACCTGAGCACTAAAACTTTACATTTACCAGCCCTGGTTTTCTCATTCGTGAGAGATTAATAAATGAGTTTGAATCTGATAGACCAACACAAAGATGAGTTTTGACATCTTTTTAGAATGAATAATCCCCGTACTCAGTACAGTACATTTATGGACTATCACATTTATTATACTGAATATAATAAAAGTTTTTTTTAATGAATGTATTCCTTCATTTAATCACATTTTATTGGATACCAGCTGCTGGGATGAGAAACAGAATTAGCCGATCCGGGTGATGCATTTTTCTTGTTTCTGGTTGAAAGCTACACGGCAGATAGCTACACTATAAGCACAGCGAGATGGAGGTGAGAGAGGGTGAAGTAGCTGCTGGAGTTTACGGCAAAAGAAACGTAGATCAGGATTTATAATACAGGGAGTAATTTCCCACTGTTACTAGCATCTGATTTGAATAATTTTCAGTAGAATGGTCATAAATGTGTTCCGTGGCAACGTTATTAATATGGCAAGATGAATGAATATTAAAGATTGTTTGACGGTAGGTTGTGCCTTAAACGATTAGGCTAACAAATATGTGTCATCATCGCTCCTACTGCTGTCTGACCTCCACCTGAAATGCACAAGCGGCATCACATTTACCCATTTAACTGTATAGATCAGGCAAAAAAAAAACATAAATTTATTTTGTATCTTTCCTCATCTTACTGAAATTAATTTAAACATTAACCTGCATTTCAGAGCACGCCAAATGAAACAAGGTTGCAGGCCTTGTGTTTGAAGCAGGTGCTATAACTATGGACTTTGAGGCAGTTAGGTTCTTGTGCTGCGTCTCGATTCGCCTACTATCCGTCCTAAATAGTATCCGAGATTAGAATTAGTATGTCCCAAATTGTAGTGTATTGAAATGAGTATCCCAAAGGTAGCCGAATGGTCTACTATTTCAGGTAGATTTTCAAAGTGTGGAATCGTGGACACTTGTTTTTTTTTTTTTTGGAGAGGAGTTTTGTGACGGTTTGTTTCACTGAATTCAAGGGTGCATTTTAGAGAGGTGTAAATGAAATGTGGAAAACTAAATCAAGGGAATGGCAAATTAAATTGTATAGTATAAAAGATATAAGGAATAATGACTAAACGCTCTCTTCCGTTACATGACGTTTTAGTATGTCTGAGTGCTTGCATATTCTTTTGCTACACACTCAAAAGTATGTACTTTTTCTTCACAAAAAGAGTACATACTTTTGGTGCATAGTATAAGGGAATTGAGACGCAGCACTACTCTCAAACTTCATGCTCTGTATGCAACCACCTCTGGTGCTGACGCCTGGTGTGTAAGAAGAGGTAGAGCTCTGAATGAATATTAAATGGAAATATCGCGGAAATATTTTGTATCACGGTATTCGAGACAACAATATTTTGTCTCATGCCTAACATCGAGCCAATACTCAGACAGAATGAGAAAATGGACTCTGTGTTTCTCTGCTCTGTAATTTTCTCAGGCTGGAGGCTGGATGCTCCAAATGAAATCTGAGTAACAGTCTGTATATCTGATACTTATAAATCCGATCCTGAAATGCACACGGCGCACTTTTACATATGCAATAATTAGGCTGGTGGAATCGAACAAGCCGTTTGAGACCACCTGAAATTTGATTACGGACGTGATTCCAACTGCAGGAAGTGAACCAAACATGCTGTGTATTCTGGGATGAAGGCGGCAGGGTTTTTTTGGTTTGTTTTTGACATTCCGGCTGCTAAACTGACATGTGAGATTGGTGGCGAGTGCCAGAGGATAGAGCTCCAGTGAAGTGTGGGTCAAAGAACATGGAAAGTAAATTATGGATCTAGGTCACAACATGCTAATGCATTTAACTAATAATTGGTATTATTATTTAATTATTTATTTATCACCGTGCTCGTCATTTTCGGTTATTTCAGTGCACATCTGCAAAACGCTTTCTGTTGTTTTATTCCTCACCAGCAAATGAAAGACTTTTGCAAGGCCATTTTTAGCCCCGCCCCTTCCTACACAACTTACAGCTTACACTTACAGTTTTTCTGATCTTGTTGCAGTCTGATAATGAGCTTATACACATGGTTATATAACACTTCAGAACCAAAGTTTAATTAAGAAGAAAACAGATTCCTCATTCTTGAAGCTCAATTTTTTTGAGCGGGTGTCTGATTCAGGCATCGGGTTTACAACTCAGATATACATCAGCGGATGGTGTGCTTTGCAGCGAGCGAGCGCGTGTGAAACGCAGGAGGTTTTCATGGCTGCATCAGGCTGATGGTTTGGCTCGTCACGTTGCGCCGCGGAGAGCAGGGTGCCTGCAGCGCACGTCTCTCAAACGCCACGCTGAGCAGATCCTCCACTGACGAGCTTAATGCTAATTTATGCTAATCTGATGCAAATCAGGAAAGCTGCTGTTCCACATCATGACACAGCAGAGGTGGGAAAATAATTAAGGCCTAGCAAAGAGCAATCAAAATCCGAACATAAATCACTGAATAGTATAACAGGATGACAGGAATTATTCAGATTCGTATTGACTTTAATTGGTTTTGCCTGCGATACTTTGATGTGTGGCCTTAGCCTAGTTTGTAACAGTTACAGCAAAGATTAGACAGAGATGAAACTTTTGTGGGAGGAGTTATCACGGCTACGTGAAGATGCAGCTAGAATACTGAGGCTTAAAGATGCACAGATCTAAAACATCAGCGGAGTAAAGGCTAATAAACTGTGTGCCATCAGTCAGCATCATGTACATGTTCACTATATAGGACCAAACAAATATTTTGTATATTTTTATATAAATGTGCCTCCCACTCAGGTTGATTGGATGGATCAAAGCTTTTTATAAATATTATTTTATGTATATAAATTATTAGTGAATGTCCATAAATTCTTTCCAGCTATTAGCTCTTACCAACTCTGCCTTTTTTTTGTTTTCCACCAGGAAAAATAATAAACTGTTACTTGAGGATAAAGTGTCCTGATCATCCAATGCACTGGAATAATACCACAGCTGAAAGCACAATGAAATTTAAAAGAAGAACTTTTAGGTTGCAAACACTTCTTCTCAGAAAATATGTATCTAGAAGCCTTCCAAAATGTCTGACCAGGAAAAAATCCTAGAATTCTTATCAAATATGAAAGTGAAGGACGTTGTATAGCTGTTGTTGTTGATACTGTTGAAAGGCTGTAAGATTTTATTGTTGTAATCCTGTAAGAATTTACGTCCTGTTTTACCTACCTTGATCTTGCCATGAAACTAGCCATTGATGCTGACATGGCATTAAAAGAACAAGAAATAAATAAATAACCTTTTAGGTTGCAAAACTTGTGGCGTGAATATTGTGGCGCAACATTTCTACCATTTGGAGACAGACTTGTTTATTACAAAAAAGAAAAATGAATGTAGTGTGTAGGCATGTGTAATATAACGATTTAATCATCTCTACACGGTATTACACTGCCACAGTGTCCAGTGACACTTTCTCCGATTATATACCATTATATTAGCAGACCTGCTGACTTTTACACATTTTGCTCCGCAGTTTAATACAGGAGTACGCTAATACAAGTTATCGCTCAAATATACACAAGTGCAGTCTTTGTTTTCTCCCCAGTAATAATGGGAGATGAGCCAATCGACCTATGAAGCTGGAATGATTTGTGCTGCAAGTGTTTTGGACTCTCTGATATTAACTGACCCCACCTGAACCCACCCCGCCCCCTTCCTCCATCTCGCATCCTTTCGACTGAACTTTCATTTTCTGTAAACGGATGAGTGAATGAAGGTTTTAAGTGCAGTGATATGAAATATTGTCTATTCAGGTGTTTGGATTAAACAATAGACAAGTTAATATCAGTTAACTACGTTTATTAGGAATGGCATTGAAAAATTTCGGCCAAAAATAGCACATTGGGTTTTCTGGAGGATGAAAATTTTGACCTAAATAATTAAAATAGGATTACAGTGAAGTGTCGAATTTAAGACTCTAACACTACAAATAATGTTACCGGTAATGAAAAACAGTGAAAACAGTTTTTGGAAACAGTGAAAAATGTCAGCCATGTAGACCTTAGACAACCGATTTGTAAAAGGGTTATATTGAAAATGTACTGTTAATGTGTTTTATTTATTTATTTAAATAAAGTGTTTACTGCATTACTGAACAATCACCAAAAAATCCACAGTCCAGCAAATAAACTCTAGTAGTGGTGGAAATGCTCGTTTTCCTGTATTTTTTTTAGGCTAGCAGGTCTGGACAATGAAATCATTTATTGCAATTTTTTAAAATGGAAAAATCAAGAGCAGGGAAAAAATCAATATCGCACAAGCCTAGTAGCAAGTTATTTTTCACCTGCTTTATGAATAGCTTTCTGAGTGGGGAAATTCACAAGTTTTAATCCATATCTTCTATGGATGCTCCACATAAACAGAGTTTGTAACAGTCAGAGTTAAAGCTGTAACTTGGGGTATGTTGGGACACACATGGGAGAGTCTTTGCATTTTTCGGTTTTTCAGTAACGTGAAAATTTCCATTTTATTTATCTAATTAACTTTGAGGGAGAAAAAAAATAGAGGCTCGTGAGAGAACGACTATTTATAGCTGCTATAATGTAAGTGATAACAGGAACTAGCTTGTCTTGTGGGCATTCATTCTTTAATAAATTGTGATCATTCACAAATTGCTGGGGTATAAGAGGAAAAGAACAATTTGGGATGCATTGTTATTGGAAAATAATCCATTTTCAGGCAGGTAACAGTAACTCGCCTTTGCATTGGGCTGCATCACAACACCCCATCACAGATTAGTGGTAGGATTCACATGCCGCTAAGTGTAAATTCAGCCATGCTGGAACAATATATTGCCTGTCCCCGTTGTTTATTTTAGTTATCTGTAGTTTACAACAAAAATACTGCGCTGGATTGGCTCAGAAAAGGTTTTTTTTTTCTGAAGGTATTACTCCACTGAGGCTTGACCCACTTTTAAAGTTACAGGAATGAATTCTCTCCATTGTTTCCCTCAGTATCATAGCTAAAATTAGAACCAGGTTCCCTAGTCATCCCATTCTTTTCTCCTTTCCTCAGCCTTCAGGAAGCTGTACGGCGTGTCCATATCCGTCCGGTGGATGTCTGGAAATGCCAAATCCAGACACGAGGAGCATAACGAAGAGAGTGCTCTCGCCCCTCCTGGTCTGAAATCCATGGCCATGAATTCTTTAACGCCTCCACGCTTCCAGCTCAGCCGAGACCCCGAGCATCCTCCACCTCTTCCTACTCCACCCTCTCCCCTCCACCCGCAGTTCTTCTCGCGGGCAGTAGGGGGTCCAACCCCGCAGGTGACGAGTGTGATGTTACCCCTGAAGCCCAGGAGCGTGGAGGAGCCACTGCACGACTCGGTGCACCAGCTACGTTGGCTGTGTGAGCTGCACGGGCTCGGCATGCCGCTCTACAACATGCGCTACGACCACACAGGCCCTGACGGCTTCCTGTATTTTGCCTACAGGGTGGTGGTGCCAGGGCTGGCCATGCCATTCTGCGGTGTAGTCCCCGTCCTGCCCAGCACCTGCGCCAACAACATGGAGGCTGAGGTTCATCGAGCCGCTGCCAAGCAGCTCCTTAATGCCATGTGGCAGGCGAGAAATCCATGAGCTTTGACCTCAGATGCATCATCTGTTTTGGGTGAGAATGTGATTTTCTGAAGTAGAACGTGGTCCTGGATGAGCTTTCCTATGTTTAAACTGCTGAAACTACAAATCTCAGAGATGTCACAGTCACAGATGGAGCTCGTAGATGTATTAGAGCAGTTAGCATCTCCTCCAAGCTTGTTTCTTTAGCTGTTTTCTAGCTATTTAGAGGAGAACTAGATAATAGGAGCATAGGATTGGCAATGTCTAAACTAAGAAAAAAATGAAGTAAGATCCAAATATAAATAAGTAACTAATAATGAAATAAATAAAATCTCTTCACATTGCAAAGTCCTGCTAACTTTCCTGTCTAGAAACTGCCAGAGGTGGTCCGTCTTACACTGATGACATCATAGTGCAACGACTGGCTATGTTATTACAGAAAAAACGAAATGATGAAAGATTTTGATCCAGTGACATGTTCAGCTTAAAAAAAAACACATTCTCTTCCAGTTTCACGTTCAATATTAAGATCAGAAAGTATGAAGAGTTGAAGCTGCCTTTGATTTACATGGTTTCGTTTTTTTGGTCTACCTCAATTACATGTTTTATGTTTTACCTTTTGATATGATGTTTTATAATGTTTTAATTATTTTATTATGATTATTAATTTGTGTGTTTTTGCACTTTGCAGTTTATTTCACCTCTTTCGCTTGCACCATTGCATGATATTTGGATTTGTTTGGTTTTCCGACTTTGGTGTGATTTTTTTTTTTTGTTTTTTTTTTTGCGTGGTTGTGTTGGTTGCTTTGTGTGTTGCACTTATTAAAAAAAAGTTGTTTAAAAGTCTGCATGTCTTTCACAGATATTAAAAAAGTTAATTACTGCTTTTCAGGGAAGCTTAGTGTTTTCAGATAATCATATATTTAAAAAAAAAAAAAAGATTTTCAATATTGCCATTCAGGAGATCTCACTAATTTCTTTATTTCAGGCTTCTGTTTACATTTTTTGGCCCTCGTAGCAATACCAATGGGATTTAGACCTCACTTCTCTACATAAAGAGAGCGATGCAGCGGCGCTTTAGACTGCCCAGCCCTCACCTCCTAATCCGTACATGCTGTTCAAACAGATGAGCTTCCAAAACTTCAATGCTAATACCGCTGTTAATACCATCATGCATTTCTATTCTTTTTACTTTACTTTTATCAGATTTCCTTACTTTAATTTTATTCAGATTTTACATGAGAAAAGAATTTCAGTACCTCTACCACCTCTGCATTTATTGTTCACTAATGTCATTAGTGCTCACATTTTCAAATCACAATCAGGTTGGAATTTGGTGCATAAGAAGTTTGTTTTCCTAAATGCCAATAATTTCTAAATATAGACCAAAAAACAACACCCCGAGCAATATTTATTCAAATATATTCAGACTGAGGTCTCCTCGGAAGAATCATTTGTCGGGAGAAAATGGCAAAGGCAGAGTAAAAAATAAAAATCCCACAGAGTGTGAAATTGATCTATTTGTCAGGGAGGATGATGATGCCTCAGTTCGGAGAAAACAATCAAAAAATCTGCAAAGTGAATAGTGCAAAGTCATAGGATCATTTTTTTCAGAAACAAATAACTGATACGAGGTCAAAGTTAATGTCACAGGTACTGGATGGGCTACAGGTGAAACGAGGGAAAACCAGAATTTGGCCAATATTAGCTAACACCTTAACATCACTGTAATTCCTTTAGATACAGTATATAACAAATCCATGGAAAATTTTTCTGACCTTCCTTAATGTGCATTTCATTATAGTCAGGGCTGTAGTGGACCTGAAGTTTATCCCGGAAGGAGTGGATGTGAGGTGGGAAAAGAGCTTGGATGGGGCAATTTAAGTGTATTCACTGTAGTGGCATGTTTTTGGGAGGTTTGAGGAAACCGGATGAACCTAGAGGAAGTATGCGAACACTTGAACATGCAAAAAGCCACACACATAGGTGCAGCTATAGAAGTGCATTATAGAAAATTGGCAGAGGCCTTACCATGCAAAGAAATATAAGAAAATTAATGTGTATTGGGAGCTGTTGGGAAGCCTTTTTCCAATCTTCAACTGTCCAGTTTCAGTGATCCTGTGCCCACTGTAGCCTCAAATTCATATTCTTAGCTGACAGGAGTGGAACCCAATGTGGTCTTCTGCTGTTGTAGCTCATTCACCTCATTATTTGGTATGCTGTGTGTTCTGAGATGCTTTTTCTGCTCACCACGGTTGTAAAGAGTGGTTATTTGACCGTAGTTCTAACCAGTCTGACCAACTACTTTCTCACTAACAAGGCGTTTCCACCTGCACAACTGCTGCTGATGTTTCTTGTACTATTCTGTATAAACACTAGAGTCTGTTGTGTGCAAAAATCCCAGGAGCTCAGCAGTTTCTGAAATACTCAAACCAGCCCATCTGGTACCAACAACCATGCAACAGTCCCTGAGATCAGATTTTTCCCCATTGTTATGTTTGATGTGAATATTGACTGAAGCTCTTGACCTGTATCTGCACGATTTTATGCATCACGCTGCTGCCACATGATTGGCTGATGACATAATTGCATGAATGAGTAGGTGTACAGGGGTTCCTGATAAAGTGTTCAGTGTATCCTGCGTCATGTACATTGGGAGTTTGTATTTACTAGCATCAGTGCTAACTTGGCAACAATGAAGAAAAAAAGAAAGACCAAACACATCAGTTCATGTACAAGTTCGTGTCCACCTGACTGAAAGCAATAACAGACACCGGTAATATAATAGCACATTTATTTAGCATATTTGATTTGATTAGGTTTATTTATTACAGGCAGGAAACAGACTGAGAACATAAATGCTAGAATACTTCATTGTGGGTACATGTGGAAAAAGTTGTGACGGGACTCTCAGGCCCACTGAAGGTGTATTGGTACATGATAAATAGATATGTGTGTCTCTGTGGTCACTGTTTAGGATTCTGATTTCCGCTTCTTGATTTCTTCCACCAGATCTGCCCTGGAGACATCCACCTGTGAAGGACAAACATGGTTTGCACAGATATTACTATCCATTTTAACCATTTGTATTAGTGACCTTGTTTAATATGTTTAGTATTATGGAGTTTGCCAAAAGATGAATACTGGGTATTCAGCAAATGTGGAAACAGGTTCTCTGGTCTCACGAGACCAGAACGGAACTTCTTGGCTTCAGCAAGCAGTGTTCTGCCTACACCAGAACACCATCCGTACAGTGAAGCATGGTGGTGGGAGCATCATGTTCAGTGAAGCCTCTACATGTTGGTTACTATTGTATTTCACATGTACCTTCTCAATCTAGGCTCATGGCATATTATGGATATATATGACAAGTGACAAGTAATTTGGCCTCGATGGGCACTACATCTAGGGGGCGTTTCACTCAGTGTAATCACTTGACACAACATTAGATGATTGGCTGTGAGTATATAGTCTGGGCTACAAAGACATCAGCCCCAGCCTTCACTTCGTACGTGTTTTCTCTTACGACCACTGCTGGTGCTGTTACTTTTGGTTCCACTGAAGTAAAAAAAGAAAACAAAAACTTTCAAGCCATTTATTAACATCAAATAAAACCAATGGCAAAATCCTTTTTAAAAAATAAAAAAAACTTTATTTTTATTTATCTATTTATTTTTCTTGAAAGAAAGGGAGGGTTTCCACCTGGCCCTGATTGTAATTATTTTTATTACTTACGCTAGTAAACTCCAACATCTGATTACTTAACTGTTCAGCTCTTAAACTGATGGAAAATCAGTAGTCTTTTATTTGATTCTGATGTTCACTGGAAGCAGCACCGGCACCATGTGAGTGGAAGGAATGTAGGAATGATTTTCTCAAATAGTTGTTAATGCGCTAATGGTTTTAGGGCTGAGCTCATACCTCCTCTCGGTTGGCCACGTTGCGCAGTTTGACGACTCCATCTTTGAGTTCCTGTTCCCCCAAAATGGCCACCAGGGGGATGCCCGTCTCCTCACAGTGCTGCAGCTGAGTCAGTAGCTTGGGGTTCTTCTTATACAGTACTTCGGCCTGGGGGTCAGCAAGAGAGAAAACAATTAAACACACAATGATCAGAAACAGAGAATAAGGTCGTTCTCATATTCACATGCGCGCTCTCACCTTAATTCCTGCATTCCACAGCTCAGCTGTCAGTTTGAGCCTCTCTTCCAGAAGGTTCTTCTGTGCTGAGGCCACCAGAACCTGCGTTTCTGTGGTGCGGATTTTCTCTGCAGACATCTAGCAAGAGACAGACCATAAAACACCAGAATGGCTCTCGGAGAACTCATCATAAAATGTTAAATTTGGTAAAGATGACATTGAGGGGAAAAAAAGTAGCATGTTAGTTAGTAGCTTGCCTAGTCTGAATTATGGAGGAGTCAATTTTTCAAAAATATATTTTTTAAAGTATTATTTCTTTAAATTCAATCTATTAGTATTTATTTATTCATTCATTCATCTTCAGTAAGTGGTTTATGCTGGTCAGAGTGACAGTGAATCCGGAGCCTATCCCGGGAACACTGGGTGCAAGGCGGGAATAGACCCTGGATGGGACGCTAGTCCAAATAGTAATTAAGTAGTGTGTCAGAACCCTATAATCCAGTTGGTCCGACGGGAGTAGACGGAAAATGAAAAAGGAAAAAAAAAAAAGAAAGGGGGGAAAATTCAATGGAAAATATGTGAATGCAGCCTAAAACCCAACCCCAGCATCTTTCATCCTTGTGTGTTTTTCATATTGTTTTTGTCTGAGTAAGGCTCACCTCAGCTTTCTGCTCCATTATAGAGAAGATCCTCTCGATGCCGACGCTGACGCCCACACACGGTACTTTTCTCCCCTTGGGGTCGAACATGCCCACCAGTCCATCGTAGCGTCCTCCGCCTGCCACGCTGCCCACGCTTACCCCCGCCTCGTCCCCAGGCACGGCTCCATCCTGCTCTGCGGCTGCTGGCGTCGGGGGCTGGAGCGTCTGACACAGCACAGCCTCGTAGATCACACCTGTGTAGTAGTCCAAGCCACGCGCCAGACTCAGATCAAACACCACCTACACACACAGAGAGAATCTATTTAGAAAGTTCATTTTTTTTTACTGGTTTAAACAGTCATGTAAAAATGAATAAACAAAACAGATTAACTCTCGATTTTCTCCTCTCAATAATAATGAGATTAATTCTCATTAATTGGGGCTGACATTAATCCCCCCAGCTTCAGAGTAGATTCTATAGCTCAGAAGATGCACATTAGAAAGCAGAAGCAGATTTCAGGCATGCTATCAATATAAATCTTTTCAGAGGAAGCTGTGCGCGCGCGCGTGCGTAATTTGCCAGGAATCCTTCTAATTAAGTTAAATAAGTAGTAAATGATGTCTGTAAAATATTATTCACACACCTCTATACACGCACAAAAGCTTCCAACATATTAAACATCACAGTAGCAATTAAGCAAGCCTTTTATTTATTTATATTCAGTATTAGAGATCCATCTGGAATCCAGTAATTAATGTTTGTACACCCCTGATTTTAAGAGTTCCTTCACCAGCCTGTCTTTTTCTCCCTCTTGATGTTAATAAGACAAAAAAAAAAAAATTTCTGCTTGTCATGAGAAAGCACAAAGTCCTCTCTCCTGAAGACTTTCCTGTGGTAGAAAACTATTACAAAGCACTTACACTGGAGACGAATGCAGACCATCATCTGTCTCTTTGTTACTGTACTACATCATCGAGAACACTACACAAGTATGCAGTTTGAGACATGCTTAGTGTCTGGAAAAAGGATGATGTGATCCAGCCTTCTCTCTGACCTCTGACCTCACCTTATCTGTGACCTGGAAGAGCTGCAGGTAACCAAACAGCTGTTTCATGTCAGTGAGGCCGGCACACGCCTGCTTGTTCTGAGAAAGCTTTGGGTCCTGCAGCAGCCTCTCTGCCAGATCCAGTCCACCTGCAGCACACAAAAGACATTAATACCTGGCGATGTACTAAAACTTGCAGAAAAATAAATCGTGGATATTTTCACACTAAGGAGTTGAAGCCTGCTCTAAGCACCAAAAGGGGCGAAGCTACCATTTTTTAAATTTATTTATTTTTTAAAAAACTACTCCTTTGGTTCCTGTTGAGGTGAAGCAATGTTACAGACCATATAAAAAATTGAGACACTACATACTCTATACAAAGTGTGCAGCACATAGTATATGGTGCATAGTATGCCATTATGTGAGACAGAGTGAGAGAGAGGGCATAGGAATGGAAATTGAGAGACAGGGAGAAAGTGAGAGAGATGGAGATAGAGAGAGATGTGTGTGAGAGAGGGAGAGAGAGTGTGATGGAAGGACAAACAGACGCATATTGAGGGAGACAGAGAGACATGGAAAGACAGAGAGGCGAAGGTGAAAAGAGGTGGAGAGAGCGAAAGAGAGAGAGAAAAAGAAAGGCAGAGAGAGACTCACCCTGCATGCTGACGTACTCCCCGATCTGATCAGCCACATCCTCAGACAGGCCTTTTTCATTCATCATCTCAGTCTTCACATCCTCCCATGCCGTCTAGACAGACGCACACACGCGCACACGCACACAGTGTGGATTTATATAGTGCATATAAATTTAAAACTATTATGCAAATATATCAAATGTGTTTGAACCAAAACAAGATTTTCAAGCTCTGCTCCTGAAGAGCCGAAACACGGCACAGTTTCACGTCTTCCCTCCACTCCATTCACTCCACTGCACACTTGCTTATTAGTGAATGAGGAGGATCAGTTGTGTTAGTGTTGGGAAAACACCAAGCTGTGCGGCACTGCAGATCTGGACTGGAGTTAACACTCAACACGACTCGTCACTGCATTGTCTGGCTGAAGTGAAATTCATCAAACTCATTTGTCAGTATAATGTCAGGGTTAAAAACTCTACATCAGGTGTCTTCACTCTCATCCAGAAAGGGCTGGTGTGGCTGCCCTTGTTTCACTTCTTTAATCATTTTCGTCTTAGTCTCAATCAACTATTAAGTGTGCCTCCTATTTGGCTGCAAAAGCCTGCCGCCATACCAGATCCTTTGCAGATAAGATTGAAGAACCCTGTTCTAGATCGTGGCCCTGTGGGAGTACTAAAGAAATTAGGGCTGGGCGATCTGGCATAAAATATCATATCACCATTTTTTCAGGCTGGATCATGATCCATGATTTTATCAAGAATTTTTCCTTGCTGTGTCTTGTTTTAAGGACTATTTTGCAAGTTACTGAACAGAGCAACCAAATTCATTTTCCTGTTCATGAAAATACAGCTCTACAAGGAAATCTAACCTTAAAGGGGTTACAGATAGAGAGAGAACATGAGCTGGACTAGCAAACTGATTAAAGTCTGGTTCATTAAACAAATTGGGATGCCATGTATGAACATTTACATCACAACTGGCAAAATGTGTTTAGTATCACGATTCATGAGATATCTGTAAAAACAGCTAATGTGGAGGCACGTAAAGCTGTAAATTCTGCATTATATATGCATTTTTATTTATCTATTTGAGATTATTGAGTGAATTATTGGGTTGGATGCCTCCTGATGAGCCACCGATGTAACATGAAAACCAAACCCCATGCTTTGTTGACAGGGTTTACAACATAGATTATTCTTGTTTACAAAGTTTTTCAATTGATACTTCAGACTGATATTGCCTGAATGTGTTCTTGGTGAAGTAAAATAGTCTGAGCTTGTATCAACATCCGAATCAGATTAACGCTGCTTCCAGTACAAATATGATGCTGCAGTTTAGCCTCTCACCTTGTCCAGTTTGTCCACAGTCGAGCAGACGGTGCGGAATTTCTCGTCTGGAACGCCGCAGACCGCAAACATACCATCCAGAATGCGCCGGTCATTCACCTGTAACGCAGTGGCAACAAAATAACACTCAGTGTGTTTTTTTTTATAGGAATTATCAGCAAAACATTGAATCAACAACAAACTTTTCCCCCAAAAGTTGACATCATGTCTGACATTATGGCTTTTAATAGCTAACAATTAGCAAAAGTTTAGTTTAACGCAAATATAAGTCTCTGTTGTTCCACTAGGAGCAAAACAGAGCAATAAACTCAGGGCCATAATGTCAGCTACTCACAAAATGTGCCAATAATGATAATTCTTCATTAGAAAACTAAAACTTTGACATATAAAATCATTATTTGGGTTTTTTTTTTAAAGTAATGAATTGCAGCGGTATGATCATCTGCCTTGTAGGTGACTGATGTTCAATCAATTTGTGTATTCAGCAGATATGTACCTTTCAGTACCATAAATGCTGACAAATTAACACATTTAAGAATTGTTGTTGATGTGTTACTGTTGACTAAACTGATTTCTTTTTTGGTCTAGTCCACGTGACATTGGACTAAACATAATGTGGCCTGTTACCTAAATCGAGTTTGACACCACTGAGTTAAACGCTGAAATGTTGTATGTGGCGGCCATCTTGGAAAACTGGAATCACTTGTTTTTTTTTTGTTTGTTTGTTTTTTAAACAGAGGAAGAGGTGGTGGTGTTTAAATGTACAACACAGTAGACAAAACTGTAGCAGAAATCTGTTATTGACATGGAAGATAACAGTTCCACTGAGAAACGTAATTTCTAATACATCGTTTTATGTAAAGATACAGGCAATACTTATTTATGGAAGAGATTTGTGGCAAAATGATCAGTTTTGCTGTCTTGGCACAAAGACTATATTTGGTGTAAGTGTGAAATTGTGTAAATATGATTTTGGCTTAATTGTTTTCTGTATATTTAAGGCTTCTGACCTTAATGCGGAAGTCGCCCAGGTCCAGCTCACTCAGGATCTCGTAAACGATTTTCAAACACTCTGCGTCAGGGATCATCGGGTCATACTGTCCTGCAATGTCGAAATCCTACAGCACGGGAGAGAAAAAGAGACTTTAATAAGGTTATAAATCTGAGACAAATGATTTTAATATGGTTATAAACCTGATACTAGATAGTTTAAACTGATAGAGCAGTGCTTTTAATGAGATCAAAAAGCTGTATTTAAATAAACTGCTGTGTGGACTGAAAGTCTCGGTGTTAGAGAGCAGCAGTGTGTAAGGACGTGTATCAAACAGGAAACACTCACACACTGGTAGAACTCTCGGTAGCGACCCCGTGTCATGGCGGGGTTGTCTCTGCGGTACACTTTGGCGATGTGATAGCGTTTGATGTTAGTGATCTTGTTCATGGCCAAGTAGCGGGCAAAAGGAACCTGAACAGGAAGCAGTTAAGAAAGCACAACACACAACAACAATAACAGACAAAGCAAAATGTTCCACTTACCCCAAATATCACTTAAGACAGTATTTGGTGTCTTTAGTTTTGCCTTGCTCTTACAAGACTCAAGCTGCTAACAAATACAGGAAGCTTATAGTCTTGAGAGTTTAGCAAAATGAAGTAAACCTACAGAAAAATCTCACAGCCAGAGAAAAATAGCTTAAGGAAATATGAAAGTACAAAAACCAAAGCTGCAAGTTGTGGATTTTTTAATTTCTTCCACAGTAATGAAAAAATACAAAGGTTTCTCATTTATAACATAGCGGTAAACCTCCCATTTTTATCCTAATTAGGCCTGATTTTCATGCTTGTCATTTCTCACTAATGTCAAATTGACAAGCACAAAGTTATCTATAGACATTGTGGGAATGAATAAGTCCCACCCCCCGGTTCATGTAGATGCCAGTCAAGTCTAAACTCAACCCACAACACCAGTAACCTAACACGACTCTTGTTTACTGTCAAAAATGTAAATTATTCATAACTTTTCCTCCTCGGTATGTTTATGTTTAGTTAGGAAAGAACTAAGGTAGGTAAGGTAGGTTTTTTATGGTTGATTCTAGACTGGGCCGTAACATCTTCCTGAATAAAATCCCACATTTACAGCCAATCAGAGCACACTGTCTGGGTAGATCATTAAACTAGGATACAGTGAGGTCGTATCTGAGAGACAGAAGCTCTCCTCCTTGGTCCTTCAGGTCGTAAATGAGTTTGGAGTCTTCACCGTATTTCCCCATCAACGTTTCCTAAGCACAAAAACAAGCACACACACACACCTTACTGAAACTTTATTATATTATCCTCAACATGCTTGCTTCTAGTGAAGCTGTACATTGTAGTACAAGTATGAACGATCATGTAAAAGCGTTAACGTACACTAATTAAAGATATTACCTGGGTTTTTAGGAAATCTTAATAACTCGCATCTGTCAAAATCCTTAACCAATTCTCTCTCTCTCTCTCTCTCACTCTCACACACACACACACACACACACACACACACACACACAGTGAGAATGGCAGCATTAACGCTAGCACCACGTCTTACAGATATATAGTCCAAGCAGCTGATGGAGTTCGTCTAATTAATTTTTCCGAGAACATCAAGTTTGTTTTGCTTGTGGTGTCAAATTATCGCTCAACGATCCATACAGGACATGAAAACTCACTGACAGATCTGTGCATTTCAAAATAACTTTATGTAACTTAGAATTTTATCTCAGGAGTACAACACTACAACTTCTCCGACACCAGTGCGAGACTGGTGTGATTTAAGAAAGAATTAAAAGTTAAACCCAAATTTGGTCAAAATTCCAATTATGAAATTCTCTTCCAAAGGGATTCTGCATGTAAATGACGCGGGAGTGTGCTGTTACAGGACAACAATGAATGATGAGATTGTGTGATGTGACCTAGCACAAAGCAGAGTTACTGTTACCACCCTGAGGTTGATTATTTTCCAATAACAGCATGCCCTAAAGTGTTTTTACTGTATGACAAAACGTGGCCAATGATAAAATTCTTTTATTTATTAAAGAACAATAAATACTTTTTTTGTCAATTTATAGTTACATTTAATAGTGTGGAACAAGTAGCTCCTTCACCAGACTCGTTTCTTTTTTTTCCCTCTCTTTTGAAGTCAATAACATAGAAACCAGATACCAGAAAGCATAAAGTCCTCTGTCCTGAAGAGTGTGAAAACTTAAAGTTACACTTTTACTTCTGATACAATTGTACTGTATAAACTCAGCAGCTGTGCAGATTACCGCGTGATCTCCAATCAATTTGGCATCCATAAGAGCACGGTCAAGAAATTTGTTTACATGTTCTGTAAGGGCATGGTGAGAGGGCCGATAAAGATCCGAGTCCCAAACAAGGAAGAAGCAGTGGAGATCGCCCGCAGGTTTCAGGAAATGCACAGCATTCCTCAAATAATGGGACTTGTAGACGGCACACATATACAAATCCTTCCTCCTTCAGATGGGTACAAAGATTTTGTAAACCGGAAAGGCTGGCCACCTTATGTTTTGCACGCAGTTGTCGATCACAAATTATGGTGAGCCAATTAATTATTAATATGAATTATTTTAAAAATACTTATCCAACATAATTAAAAACAATTCAGATGTAATAATAAATAATTAAGAGTAAATCATACTTGTTTTAAAACTGCATTTCTGAAGGTAATTTTATAAAGTACATGCAAGCTATGTGTGAGTTTTTATATATGCGTCATTACGTGATTTGTACGTCATTGCACATGCGCAGAACTATCTGGTTTCATTTTCAATCCGATGAAGTGTTTACATGTCCTCTCCGTCGGATTAGAAAACCAACCCCTTACGATCCGAATGAAATTTTAATCGGTTTTGGCCAATTCATTCCGATTGACGTGTTTACATGTGACTTTTTAAATCTGATTGTGCTTCTAGTCCCATTACGATCGGATTATTAGTGTCCATGTAAACGCAGCTAGTGTCTACACTTAAATGTTCAGGTATTCCAAGGTGTGTGCGCAGGCGTGTGCGTGTGTACCTTGAGCTCAAAGACAGGGGTGTCGATGGTCTCAGCACCATGGCGTTTAAAGCAGCTGATGATGATGTTGAAGACCTTCTCTCTGATGGCCATCTGTTTGGGGTTGTAGTCCCTGGTCCCCTACACACACACAGACACGCAAGCATTTGCAATGTCTTCAAATATTCCGTTTAAGCAGAGTATAACTCTACTGTATAAACACACACATTCCTGCTCCTACCTTTGGTGTCTTAAGAACAAACATTTGTTTGCCATCGTCTCCTCCGAGCCGAGCCTTCAGCTCTAACAGTTTGGCAACTTCTTCATCAATCTGTGAGGGGAAAAAAAAAAACAAGAAAGAAAAATAATAGATTATATATATATATATATATACACACACACACACACACACACTGGGACATGCATAGCAGGAAAGAAATAAAATATTAGGACATGCAAACTAAAGTGGTGGTTCTTCTACGGTCACTAATAGTTCTTTACAAAAATAAGTAGCCATGAAGGACAGGATAAAAACAGACATCTGAGCATTTTTTACACATTCAAAACTAGTTGATTTTGTTAAAAAGCTGCAGGGACTCAGCAGTTAAACTTCAGCAGTTATTATAAGGCAAAAGCTAATGCCGCATGCTCACGGCTCGTGTCTGGTGAGAAGGAATAATCGCCAGCCCTTCGTAGATAGAACCCATGACCCTTTATTTGCTCTTGTTTAAGAGGTCAGCTTGGTCAACGTTCACGTTTCATCCATATCTGGATGGGATTTGTTTTCCAGTTTTCCAATTACAGCACATCCTGAAGTGTTTTATTTCTCTTACAACACAGAAATTTGACAATGATTAATTGTTCTTTTATTTATTAAAAGAACATCATACTTTTTATCTATTTATACTTGAGTTTAATGTTGTGGAACGTGCACGAAAAAAAGTTAGTTCCTGTTATCACTTACATCGTAACAGCTTAATAAAATGGCCTTTCCCTCATCAGCCTCTCTATTTCTCTCTCTCTTTTTTGATAAGACAAAAAAACATGCATCATGTCATATTACAGAGAAACCAGCAAGCTCAAAGTTCTCTGTCCTGAAGGTTCTCGTAGGGGAAAACTGAACAGAACAGCTTTACTTCAGACTGTTACAAAGAGCTGAAAAAGGAGACGTCTTTCACAAATGTTAAATAAACATCTCCTTACAGAAAAAAAAAACTTCTCCGTATCCACAATTCTATGATTTAGAGACATAGACAGCTGAGAGTGATGACACTATTGCGTAGACTGAATATTGTGATTTATAACTGATTATTAGCGCACACCTTGAGCACAAGAATGAAAAACACATAATATCATGAAAATACAAAACAGGAGCAGCATGGTGAGATAATAAGCTCATATCTGGGTTTCATTTCTCCTACCTGAGATACGGTCATCCCAGAAAGGCAGCGCAGGGGGCGGAGCCACGGTGAAGCCCGGCGTCCCATCAGTCCAGCACAGAGACGCACACACGCCAAGCCGAGAGTGGCCATTTTCCAAACACACACACACAATCGCACCAGAGTTCAGGAGTAGGACATCATCCGCAGGTCGGATCCATAAAACGTGAAATCCAAGCAGTTTGAATTGTCCAGTGATCAGGAGAGCAACACAATGATGATGAGTATAGAGGAAATATGGAGGAACCGCAGCAGCAAGCAGGAAGAACAGGAGAAAAGTGGTGAGCGACCCTAGCACTAGGGGCATCACAGCATCAAGGAAGCAAAACATGAGAGCAAGGTGTCAAAATCAAGCGCACTCTAATCTTCTTCTGCATCAACAGAATAATCACACCTCCTCTCATCACGTACGACTAACAACGTGCTGCATCCGCTCATTGACAATTTGTTCTAAACCGGACCAAGTTTAAGATATTTTAACTAGTCAGAAGGGTTTTGTGTATAAATGATGACGGATGAGAAGTCGAGCGTGCTGGAGAGATTAAAGCGCCGCTGCATCACTCTCTCTCTCTTTTTTTCTCTCTCGTAAATCAATCCCACTGTGGATCAATCCCACTATCAGCAGGTAGTTGAAACGCATTGTGGGTCATGTAGGAACCCGTTAACCAAAGTGATAAAGGATCAACATGTCAATGAAAGAAATTGACATTAGAAATTCATTACAAAATAAATTTGTATCATGTATCATGTAATAACTATCATGATTAAAATGCAAGGCTGGATTTCATTCAGGGTGGAGTTTTCCTTTAATAAAACAAAAAGTAACAAAGGCAATATGAGCAAACAGTGAAGATCAGGAGATGGATCACAGACACATCTTTTGCTTCATGTTGTCTCTAATCATGACCCAATGATCAAACTATCATTCTGAAAAAGGAAAGGCTCATTTGTCATCCCAGTTTCATGTTAACAATCTAGATAAAGCAGCAGACAGTAAGAAGTGGCACTGGGCCAGCACCTCCTCCTAACAGCTCCAACCTAATATTGCATCAGCTCCTTACTAACACTGACTGGCAAAATGCTAAGCGTGCAGAAGCTATAAACTATGTCAACTGTCCCGTCACTACACCGCGATACAACGAGCCGTTATGGAAAAATATAACTACAACGCTGTTTATCGTGTCGAAGCTAAAGCACATGTTAGCAACCGGTCGTCAATTACATCATGCGTTATTATTGTATAGGGTTTGCTATAAAAACAGGAATATAGTCATATATTGTACACACAGACCTGTTCCTTGCTGGCTTTTTCTGCTTTAAGCTTACGCACCACCTCTCCTTGTACTTTAATCGACTCCTGTATCTGAGCTTTGTCCGACATGGTGCTTCTGCAGGAAATGGTACGATTCCGACTCCCTTCTGTTCCCTGCGCATGCGCACTCACTCTCTCACTTTCTCACTTTCTCACTCACTCACTCACTGACGCATTCGCTCGTCGCGCACATTAGACGTAGGCACTGCTAACGGATTAAAGCTTTGTTTTTTATTATTATTATTATTATTATTATTATTATTAAACTTGTAAATTAAATCTGTAAGCTACATGTGGCTAATTTACTAAACGAGCAAACTGCCACTTTAAACTTTAACAAAATTCACGTTATTGTGTTACATTAAAACGTCTTTGTACAGTTAATGAAGCTCTTCCATCGTATAAATGACTTTTATAAAGAAATAAATAAATAAATAAATAACTTCACATGAAGGCGCTGTCATTACTTCTTGTTCTTGTTTATGCAAAAGAATAATGTCCGTTAAACGGCGCGTGAGCTTATTGTGCATTTTTAAATTCAAACGTATGCGCGCGTGCGAAAACCGTTAAACCGCTGCTAATACAGGAATTATTATTATTATTATATTATTATTATTATTATTGTTATTATTAACATGGTCATGTGTAAAGCTGAAGGACCTAAGAAGCTGAACCATTCATGGAGGAAAACACGGAAAAAAAGAGGGGTAAATTTGGAAATGTGTGTGTAATGATAACAGCTATTATTAGTAGTAGCTTTTAGGCTATCACGGGTTAACCGTTTTTAGTTGTTTTGTTTTTTTAATCCAGATCAATAAAAAAAAAGTACAAATAATTATAAAATGCCTAATAAGAAATTGGGTAATTCATTGAAATATATTTTATTTGTTTAATTTGTTGTGAGCCGGAACCGGGCCGAGTGCGGCTCACACTCAACAGCCGGACTGCTGGCAAAAGTAACTCGGTGTGCATTTTCAGTTTTGGCCTGATTACATCCCGACAATTCCTCTGTGAAGCCTGCCGCTCTTTCTGAAATCACATTTTTTTAATAACCGAAGAACATGCAAAAGTAAGAAATGAAAATAATAAAGTAAGTGATGCACACGCGGTATTTTTTATTTTTCCGCAAGATTTTTTAAAAAATAAAACAAGGAAGTAAGTGGTGCGCATGCGATAATTACCAAAAACACTTTACACCATGATCGTTTCTTTTTTAAGGGAAAAAAAAAAAAAAAACCATGAATACAGAAAATGATCTCGTGCGTTTCACTTTTCACAAGATTTTTTTTTATTATTATTTTTTTTTTTTTAAGAAAATGAGAAAGTAAGTGGTGTGCAGGCAATAACATTACACCATATCCTTTTCTTTCAGGAAGAAAGTCTCGTGAATACTGAAAATGATCTTCAGCGACGATTTTCAGTTTTCACAAGATTTTTAACACGAGATTTGTATTTTATTTTTTTTTTCAAAGGTCTTGGGGGCTTCGTAAAAAAAAAAAAACACAAAATAGATGAAAGGAGAGAAAACAGACTGAATTTTATAACACTTGATGGTTCACAAATTCTGATGTTTTCCTGAATGCGCTGTACACAAGTTTTTTCTTTCAGCGTGGTTTCAAGGTGGCCGACAGATGGCAGTAAGGTCTCCGTTGCTATGGGAACAGGACACCCCCGAAGAAGAGATTGTGTGTCATGGGTTGTCAATTAGCTTGAAGCTACACGGACATAAACACGGTGTATAAATCAGTTAAATGTAGCGAGGTTACACTGTTCAAAGAGCAGATTCACCCGGAGAGGTAAGTGCCTGTTAATGAACAGCTCGTTTCTGCAGTTCTGCTGAAATTATTGTTAGCAGAGGAATGTTTTAGAAGCTAGCTAGCTGTTAGCTGTCTCCGGAACTGGATTTAAATATATATAAAAAAATAGCAACTCTTTACTGGTATTATAGTAACATTAAACTCACACTGTAACCCTTTAACATGAGAAGTTTCTTAGTGTCTTTATGAAGTATTTATATTTTAAATCTTATTTAAATTTTAAGAATTCGATAACGTTAAATATACTACATCGAACATTTCTGCACTGGGTTTATTTTGAGGATTATAGCTAGTTATAAACTGTATTTTATTAACTATTTATTAAAATACCTTACTGTCGCAATGTTTCTTACAACAGCTGGAGTTATTAGTACTGAAATGAAGGCCAATAACGAAGCTATTCATTTACTCTTATGGTTCTGCAAAATAAAATATAATCACCGTTTCTTGCAGTGTATCAGAGAAACTTTTCTCCATCACATAATAGAAAAATAGTTGTATTTTTTAAAAATTGATTTTACTTCAGGGCCACACCATGCAAACGCCAACGTTACCAGTGAAAATTAAAGGAGTGCGAGTGAAATAAATTGACATTGAGATCACTATTAAACTGTCGTGCTTAATTTATTTAAGGATGTGCTATGGTTTATAATATCTTTACAAAACAAAGGAATACCTGCACACAAAACGGCATGTTTCAGTCAGACTGAAGGAGATTTACATTTCTTTATTAGTGTATTACTTCCTGTTTCATTTGTTTCATGCAGCAGAGTGTGATTTCTAACACAAAAATGCCACATCTGTAATGCTAGCTTTGCCCCAGTAGTTTGTTATTATTAACTACTAACTAAACAGTATGTCTTATTTGGACAGTTAAATAACTAGTCTAGTCAGCGAAATTAAAAAAAGAAAGAAAGCACCAGTTGTTGCTGTGCAGCAAACAAACCTGTTTGATTATTTCATCATAACATTATAGAAAAAAAAACATAACATATGGCGGGAAAAAACTTGAGCGTAGAAACGAATTGACATTCAGATCTCTATTGAGCTGTTGCGTTTAATTCCTTAAAACAAGGAGGTTTTATTCATTATCAATATTCATAAAATCTGCACAGGAAACAGCATTTCTTGATTAATTACCTTCCTAAACAGTGGATGTTTTTATGGCTATATGTTTTGTGTTTATTAAAACCCCTTTTCTAAGTCTAGATGTCATCACATCCCTCATTTAGAGGTGTGCAGGAAAGTTTTTTTCGCTCCTGAAGGAACTCTGTCCAATCCCGACACCTCCTGCAGTTATTATTTTTGGTTGCACCTGCCTGTGATATTGTCTGATGAACTGAGTTGGGTTTAAATATAAACTATTTAGTAAGTTAGGGCGTCTGTGAGGACAGTGAAATTGACGTGAGCTGTTCCAGTTGTAGGCTGTAGAAGCAGCTGCTTGAGGAAGATGAGTCCGACGCAGTGGGAGCTCCCGCCGGAGTTGTGCTGCAGACCCATGGCCTTTGTGGCTCTGACAGGCCTCGACGTGGTCTACAATGCTGTCCATCGTGCCATCTGGGACGCCTTCTGTGCCAACCGACGGGCCGACAGAGTGCCCATTTCATTTAAAGTGCTGCCGGGAGACCACGAATACCCAAAGTGCAGAACCAAGGTAAAGAGTGACTGAAGTGAATCACTCATACTCACTCCTATATAGTGGATTTACAGGTGACTTTCTGCTCTGATGTATTTTAACAGAGAACCTCCTACGAGTGGTACATCCCTAAAGGTATCCTGAAGACAGGCTGGATGAATAAGCACCTGAACCTCGTGCCTGCACTGGTGGTGCTCTTCTACGAGCTGGACTGGGACGACGCTCAGTGGAAGGAGAAGCAGTCCGAGTGTGCTACTAAAGTAGAGATTGTCAGGTAGCTGTGGATGACATGTCAGGATCTTGGTTTTGGTTTATTTTGCGTTTAAAACGATCAAACATCTGACTCTGATGATCTCAATGATTCAGCACAAAATTCTAACATCGAATCAGCAGTCAGAGTTTAAGTTTTTCATGTTTTAAAAAGATATTGTGATACTGGTAATATCTCAGAAAAGAGAACCTTGACAGATGATCAGATATGTATATTATATCGTCATATTGCCTATCCCTTCCCACAACCTCAGTTGAAACTGTGTATGTCTCATAAGTTGCATTTCTGGTTTGCAAGTTGCATCTGATTTCTGGGCCAGAAAGTTTTCAACAGACAACTGAAAAAAAAAAAAAGTAAATAGCTTTGCATGGCAAGATTACAAATCCCAGTTTTTAAAATTACCTTTGAAATTATAACTACCAGTATAGTATATAATAATTACCAGTATCGTAAGGTTTTTTATTATTATTATTATTATTATTATTATTATTACAGACTGCACCTTTAAGCTTTGTGTTACCAGAACATGCTGTAATTTCTCATGTAAATAATGATATATTCTATGTTTTTGTTTTTATTTTTGGTACATAGGACAAGTCTGCAGGGCAGAAACACTAAAGTTGCTGTTGTTTTAATTCAAAAGAAAACGCCGCTTCCCCCTGGTATGGCTAAAGTCCACTATATATTGATGTTTAGTGTAATAGAGCTATAAATCATGCACCCAGACTAACATGTTGCAACTCATTCCTCATGCTTGTGTGCAACTATATGCTGTGAGAGTTGCTGTGTGAGGGTCCTAACTGCATTTCAGGCCTTTTTTTTAAAATTTTTTTTAATTCACTGGCTGTCTTGATAACCAAAACACCCGGCGAGGTGTGCGAGGTGAATCGTTTGTGCGAGGTGAAGTAGTTTTGGATCGACTTCAAAACTTTGAGTGGACTCTGCCTGGAATCGGTGAATTGATTCCCAGCACCTTCAGTGTGTGCCAAATGTAGCATTTATCAATTGAAAAATAAAAATAGTTTAACTGCTTATGAGCTAAACTGATACAGTAGTGCGTGCTGCAACATAACATAGACCACCTAATCAATAAGAACTAGTTGCCAACTGATCATTGAATTTGATCTAATTTAATAACGAATAATTTGTCTATTAGTTATTTAGCATCTTTATCTGATGCATATGGATCAGTGATTTACATTAAGTGTGGAAAATATCCATCACATCTCCATACACATACTGAAGGACCAAATATCCATCACGTCGGTATACACATACTGAAGGACCAAAGGGCCATCACATCTCCATACACATACTGAAGGACCAAAGAGCCATCACGTCGGTATACACATACTGAAGGACCAAAGGGCCATCACATCTCCATACACATACTGAAGGACCAAAGAGCCATCACGTCTCCATACACATACTGAAGGACCAAAGAGCCATCACGTCTCCATACACATACTGAAGGACCAAAGAGCCATCACGTCTCCATACACATACTGAAGGACCAAATATCCAAAGAACAAAAAAAAAGATCTGAGTAACATGACTACAGCCTAATAGTAATTTACAGTAATCTATAAGCAATTTAGTTTATATGACGTGTGTCGTACATTGCTGATGGTCATCCTTCTGTTGGTTGTCGTGTCCTGTCAGGTGAGGACGTGGTGGCGTCGGAGAGAGCCGCGGCTCTGTGTAACGCCTGCGATCTCTCAGCAAAGTCCCTATTTGTCCTCCCTCACACCGATCACCTGGTGGGCTATATCATCAGGTCAGACTCATTAAACTGGCTCTTCTTCTTACAGAGCATTTGATATAGCGTGAATTATTTGATTGAGGTGATGTTATACTATTGAAAATATTTGTTTTCAGATAGACAGGTCTGTGTGTTGTGTACATTGTGTATTGTCTGCAGGTTGATTTTGTGTCTTTGGTTCTTACTTCTTGTACACACGTGTAGGTTGGAGAATGCGTTTTACGAACACGCTCAGACCTACTACTATAATGAGATACGGAGAGTGAAGTCTCACAAAGAGTTCCTGAATAAAACCACACATCAGGTAATGCTGAAGGTTATAAGAGCCATCACGACCACTACATCGAATTCCTTTCTACAGAGACGTACTCTCTGATAATTGTTAGGGGGTTGTTTATGTACATGCATGATTTGTTAATCATTATTGTTTAAAGGTCTTTTAGTGAGGGATGTGTTATTTGGGTGAAATATTAAATCGATATTAAGGTTTTATAGCTAGTTTGCCACTATCAGTTAGATTTCTTATCATCAGTATTAAAGATGAAATAAAGATTGGTGTAACTCTGGTGATGGCTTTGTGTAGCTTTAGAGGAAGAAAATAAATGTTTTTCAATTCAACAGGTCATAAATCCCCTTATATTCACTCAATAACAAGATTTTTTTCACCAGCAGTCTGGTATTCATGATTGTATTTGATTTATTTTTTTTCCTCATTTTGTGACCTGATTGGTTGGGAGGTAAAAAGGCTTTACTTTTGGAACTATTTTGCACGTCATTTAGTGACTGTAGGATTACATGTAAAACATGCACTGGTGGTTGAGCGGAAAATCACCAAGTGCGAAACAACCACCAAAACATTTACAGCATTTAGTAAACAGTGCCTTACACACCGTGGGGCACTAGGGGGCGCTAAACACTCACAGAAAGTCATTTCATATACTGAAATATTAAAATATTTTATATATATATATATATATATATATATATATATATATATTTTATAGATATTTAAAATATTTTGTGTTTATGTTCATTTGTCATTTTGTAGACGTGTCGTGCCCCCCCCCCCAAGTAGGACAGAATTTATTTTGATTCTGCACTTGTTTTCGACTTCAACATCCTGTGGGTTTTGAAGTTAAAATCATATTTATAAGTGTTTAGTTTTCTAAGTATGTTGGTACTTATATTTGGTTATATATTGGTTTATGTTGTGTCCTTTGTGTTCGTGGAATAGACAATCATATCACTAAACTTTTGAAACTAAGCTCTATAAAATTATATAATCAGATTTTTTTTTTTAATTTATACTTTCTAAAAATCAGTTTTCTGTCAGTGACCAAACAAATTTAAGATCACTCTCATCTTTCTAAAATGTCCTTGATGATTTTGTCATTTGTTTGTTTTTCAGCTGCTGTTTGTGAGGCACCAGTTTAAAACTGGTTTCTTCAGCGAGCTCAAACAGGACACACAGAATGCTCTCAAGTATGCTACAGGTTTTCTTCCTTTTATCTTTGCTGTAAAAGTTCCTTTCCAGAAACAATACGCTAATGCTCTCTATATTTGTTTATTCCCCTCCACAGATACTATAAAACAGCATACAGTCTCATCCACGAGCTTCGAGCCCATGAGACCAACATGCTGGAGATCAAGACTTTGGCTGGATTCATCAATTATAAGGTGTGTTTACATAGAAATCATAATTAACATTTATTTTCCATGATATAGTTTGATTTCAATTAATAGAATCACAATCAAATACATAACTGGCAAGTGTTGGCAAGTATTTATACTATAATCTATGTAAACAACCTAAACAAATAAAGCTTTAAATTGTGTTCATAAATGATTTTTATTACTATATTAAACCAATCAGCATCAACAAATACGTATAAATCAACCATGAACGCACTCTAGCCTAGTTATTACAGCCTCTCTAGCTAAGAAATATACACACATACCGCGACATTTAAAACAATGTCATTTTAAAGGAGGTGAATTGCAAATGCTATAAAACATTGACAAGTCCTCTTCCTTCTGACCGACTCCACCACATCTGCAGAAACTACTGTGAAACTGCTACTGCAGAATTTTGTTGTGGGTTGCCTTTAGAACAAAGAGAGTCAGAGATCTGTTTGGGTGTGGGCAGAGCAAACGTCTGGGCCAGAAATATATAAACCAAGGACTTAAATGAAGAAACTAGTCAGATACATTACACTGCTATACTGTATATCACCGTTTTTCTAAAGTATGGTGTATTTGGGGCATAAATATTACAAACTGCAGCTTAAAGAAAACAACACAACGATTTTAAAACGTTTGCTTTCTGAGAATTTTTCTAAATACAAACGATAGTTGAGTACGATATCGTAATCATGATGGTGATTAGTTCATGACGGCAACAATAGACGCAATCATAATTAACATTTGCTGTTTGTGTGGCTGTAGTTTATAAACCTCACACAGGGTTTCATACAGCACAGTACTGCCCAGAAGCCACAACTGGTCACATTTCCTGTTTAAAAAAAAGTCACACACTTGTGAAACCTATGTTAATCTCCCCTCTCTCCCTCGGCCTCATCTCACCTCAGATCTGCAGGCTGTGTTTTCAGCACAACACGCCTCTGGATGCCATCGCTCAGTTCAGGAAGCACATTGACTTGTGCAAGAAGAAGATTGGGAGCGCTGAGCTGGCCTTCGAACACACCGCCTGGATGTCTAAGCAGTAGGAGACAGTGTTTTTGAATGTTTTCTGTATTTCTACAGGTTTTAAAAGCAGAAAGAACAGCTTACAGCTAACTGAGAGCAATGATGCATATGATGTAATAGCGCTTTTAGGTAGTGTTTACTGTGAGACTGATATTTATGACGAAAGTTTTCTCTGTCTTTTTTTTCCCTAGTAGTGTAGTTCATAAGCATGACTTTTCAAACTTTATAATCCCAGAAGTGCTTTTTTATATATATTTTTATATATATATATATATATATATATATATATATATATATATATATATATATATATAATTTTTTTCCTGAACTTGTAGTGGAGGATCTAAAACACAAATTGACATTTGAAAGTTGTTCCTAAACATTTTAGCTTGAAATTTTGCTGTAAACCTTTGAACAATATTAAAATATATTTCAACATACAATACATGGTTCTGTGCAATGACACCAACACATCTGACATGTCTGCTAGCTGACCTTCAGTCCCTGGTTACACTGAAGTTCAGTTTATTAAGCACATTGCATATAGCTAGCTAATATCAGTTATTACTAATTACTAATATTACTAATATCAATATTACTTTCTCCTTCAGTTCATCATACAGAGGCTTGTTCTTGTAAATAAAATGTAAATATAGATTGGCCAAGTTCGCCTATTTTGTATGCATCCTGTGTTCATCATGGATTAATTGCTATTATACCTACATCTTTGCAAAGAAAAAAAATGTATTCTCCCGCACAGGAGAATAAAGTGACAGTTTATGTTGTTAACTCATTTTTGATCAAAATGACAGCTTGAACCTTGTAATCCAGTGGTCACATGTGGTCATACGCCCACAGTGCTAAATGAACAAAATGTTCTAAGCAGTGTTGTAAATGATAATTGCATATAGCCTTGTGTGATCCGTGAGCATACATACACAGCTGCTCCTTTCACCGGGAAGATTCAGTATTACACAGACATAATACTTTTGTTGTTCTATAGAAGTTATTTTGAGCAACACTATCTTTAAAGCTAAAGCTCTATAGTATCAATACATTAACTCAAGTCCGCTGAAGGTCTTTCACTGCCCTATCTGTGCACTCTGAAAATCATTACCACAAGACTGACAGTTTTCCTCTGCCCTATCCATTATGTTTAGGCGACTATAACCCATAAGATGCTACCCTGGGCTTCAAAATGTCTGCTACCGCTCATTCGGATGTCTGTTATTGACCATTATGAACATTAGGAGCATTAGGACTTGTCTGCTCTATGTGGGAAGAACCCATATAAAAAAGAGAAGATAAGATGGAAATAGTTTATTTAAAATACCATTAGCGAAAAAATATATTTCTTAAAGTGGCACTATGAGGACTATATTTGGAGTGCTGGTAGTTAGAAGGTGAAGTACAATAACACTGAAGTGATTTGTTTACCCCTTGGCCCACGTCATGTCTGCACCCAAACTTTTTTTTGTGTTGGCTTTGCTATAATGTACTGGCAGAATAATAAAATAATCAGAGTTTTAGTTTCAAGTTTCTCATGGAGAATGTATTCACTTCAGAATCCTATCCACTTCAGAAATGATAGTGATTGCAAGCATTACATGCTATAGACAGACAGACAGACAGACAGACAGACAGATAGATAGATAGATAGATAGATAGATAGATAGATAGATAGATAGATGGCTTACTGCATTTTATCACAGCCCTTCAAGGAATCCACTTATGCCTTACACTTTAATAGCTTTTATCGCCCAGAAGGTTAGACCTATTAATGACATGTATTGACCTTTTCTTGGCTTCCCAAAAGCACCATAGCACAAAGATAATCACAAGATGGACAAGCAAATATTACTCTGAACTCTCTAATGGTTAAGATTGTTTTAATGCTACTGTGGGACTTAGTAGTAATGCTGAACGATAATGCACTGGGCACTTCGCTCCCCTCTCTGCACTCAGCAGAAACAAAAGCCTTTAAAATGTCTATCACAATTTCAAATCATCTCAGCATTATTTTATTTTATTTTATTTTTATACCT
The DNA here is from genome assembly GCA_037576675.1 of Pangasius sanitwongsei. Classification (NCBI taxonomy): domain Eukaryota; kingdom Metazoa; phylum Chordata; class Actinopteri; order Siluriformes; family Pangasiidae; genus Pangasius; species Pangasius sanitwongsei. Next base: position 5,701,315 of record CM075003.1, on the reverse strand, counting down.
CCACTTTGTACTTTTTGACCACATTGCTCTTAGCTATACATTAGAAGCTAAATATGCAGACAAAAGTCATACTGCTGACAAGGAACACTTTTTTTTTTTCTTTTTCTTTTGGACAGCTGACATTTACAAGTCAAGCAAGTGCATGTAAGTGTCATCAGAGAGTTAAACTAAATGAATTAAATAAAACAATAGTGAAGAGCGAATGGGCATATTCCTGGCTTAGGAGGAATCATCATCTCTCTGAGGCTTCTAGGGTTTCATGCTAAGTATCTCTGCTCCTCTGGATTTTAAGTGCTGTTCGATGAGAAGTAGACAGTAATTGCTGTACATGCTTTTTATTACTGAGGTTCAAAATGACGGCCTCCTACAGTTTTTGGCCCAGTTGCAAATTGTTAAAACATTATCTTAAAAGCAGCTACTAATCGATAATGTGATATTTCAAATTCCAAAGCATTTTTTCCCCGTAGGAATCGAACACAGAAAATACACTACAATCTCCTCCTGTTTTTGGGTTGTAGCCATGATGGTCTAATGTTGTTGTAAATTATAAAGAAGCCTGTAATTGTTGACTGTAACATCTGCCCGAAACAAAGGATGTATCTGTTTGTCTTGTCCAATGATAAGAACATTGACCTAGACCTGTGTACAGCAGAGATTAAACAGAGTCATGGATGCTCTTTTGTGGAAAGCTTTTGTCTTCTAAAGCAGTGGCAGTTTTACGCTGGTTAGACATCTTGGCAGTGGTGGTGAAAGTGGATATACAAGATAATGTAATAAATTGAAAAAGTAAAATATAAAAAATGACTGCAAATACATGAAATGATTTGACCTGATAAAATTACTTCATTCATTCATCTTCAGTAAATCCTGGTCAGGATCATGGTGGACAACGAGCCTATCCTGGGAACGCTCGGCGTGAGGTGGGAATACACCCTGCCTGGGATGCTGGTCCATTTATAAAACACTGTTCTCTCACGCTGACTAATAAAACACATTTCCTCGGTACTGCAAATATGTCTGTTAAAATTGGCCCTTCTATTTAAGCGTAATACAGAAGTAATTACATGGTGTTAAGGCATGTTCATTAAAGCAAGACGGACTATATATAAACCATGATTAGGTTGTATTTTGAAACCTCTGAACATAACACTAGTGATTATTGTAGGTCACCCAAGTGAACAGATCAAGGTTTTGGGTTGAAGCCAGAACAACTTCAACTCTAAATAGCTCAGCAGAACCCAACTAGCTTCTTTTCATCTTAGACCAACTGTTTGTTAACTACATAAGTAGTAATTGTTAGCTAATGCTTAAGCAGCTATTTCCATTTTGAATATGTGCATGTTGATGATTATTGTTAAAAAGTTTATTATAGGGCTACAGTTAATAGCTTTGGTACGCATTCCTCAGATGTTTTACTCCAGCTTGATTGTGAGCTAGGTAATCTGTGAAGGAAGGCACAATGTGTTGCCACACTGTCAGCGTGGACAGAAATCTATGCTCAGCACAGGGGCAGAATCACTAGGTTTTGAAGCCTGCTTGGCATCCCCCTCCTCCCCCTCCTTTTTTTCATTGTCTGTGTTGTTTCAGTATGGACAGGGGTGTTGCACGCACTGCCAATGTTCCCTTTCTCTGACCCAACACTCATGCTGTGAGTTCAGCCCCTGCTCTCCCTGTTATACGTGGCCTTTCGCCAACTATGGGACCTCATCAGTGGCTGGTCCATAGTTTTGGGGGAAGGGAAAGCTTGCTGTCGAATACCTATTGTAGCTCATCTAGTTTGGTCCAGCTACTGTATTGTGAGGCTAAAAAAAAGCAGATTCTCTCTCTCTCTCTTTTTGCACAATCTCAGGGCACTTCCAGGGCATTTCCAATGGTAAAACATAGTAAACCAAGAAATTGCAATATGAGCCCTGTTTCCATTTTAAGTTGCCATTTTGGTCCATGCTAATTATAATGTAGCTCCTGCCAATCATTCTGATCAGTGTGGTCATTTAATTCAACCCCAGGTATTTTAAGATTGTGACCGTTGTTCATTGGAAGTAACCTGTATTACAGTTTGGCATAGACTTCTACCATAACACACATTGAAAAAGGACAGCTGTATAGGAACAAGAAGACTGTGCTTTACGTGCGCCAACATTGAACACCAATTCCCAGAGTCCCTCACCCTGGCCCTGTCTTCGCCTCTTTCTCATTCCCTGGACCGCAGCAGTACAGAGGTACTCACAAGATCCTAAAATAGCTTATGTTAGAATGGCTTGTGCTTCAGTGATATGATCCCAGCTGCTATTGTGCCGAGTGAGAGCGCTTTCTTTGACAAATTCTCCAAGTTACTCCATGCTAGGGTTCACATCAACCTTAAATGACAGTGGAATTAGACTGCCACTCTGTATTTCAGAAGATCATCGATTGGGATAACGGTTTGTTGGGTGGATTATCAATGTCCATACGGTTGATGCTGGTTGTATGCGAGGCACTGGCAGGATCTAATTGCACCCACAAAGGGATCTGCTCGTATATTAAGCTGTCACTGCATATCACATCACGATATTAACAGTAAACCTCAAGCACAATTCATTTCCTAGAAGAAGATGGGAAGAAAACAAGAGACATACAGTTTAAAAGGCGTCATTATAAGGTTAGACTATGATACTGTAAATAGTTGTAATCAGTGGAACATTGCTTTGATAGCGTATGTTTGCATCGCTGATTGTTCGAGAAGAAACTGAGGGTTCTGTCGGTACAGCAGGGTACAAAGCCCCCGTTCAAGACGAAGTCAAGTGGGGCCCATCCATTAGCACCTCCTCCATGGCAAGGTGTCTGAGAGCGATAGAGCCCATCATCCCACACCCTCACACTCATAGTGGTCTGGCCCCAGACATTGCCATCCTGAGGAAAGCAAAGCTGCTAGGAGATGGGGTAAGGGGCAGTGCCATTGGGCTGCTGGCGCCACTGGCCTCTCAACTCACCCATGCTGACAGTCCATCACCTCATCTGGTGGCCTCATGACAGCTTGAGGTGTAAGAGGTGCTTCACCTTTGCTCTTCGTGTTAGGGAATTCTAGAAACATGTAGCACTGGACACAACAAGATGATGGCATGTTTATAATTATAATACATTTCATTACACAATGAGGTTCCATGCACCTAGTCTTGTGTGGACTAGGGATGTAACCGAATACGAATGCGTGAACAGATAATGTGTTCTAAGCAGATACAAATACAGATACAAAATGGAGGTGGCTATTTTTATTTTAGTTTGTTTGTTTTTCTGTCTATTGTTAGTGGATTCCTGAACACTGCCTTACTAAGCTCTGAAATGAAAACATATTTCTACCATATTTCTATACAAATTGGCCCTAAATTCACAAAATGTGCTTTTATTTATCGAGTCACCACTCCGTATATTCCATGCCGATCACACACTGTGCACAGGGCAGCATACTTCTGCTGGGGTCTCCAAAAATAATCTTTTAATTAAATTTAAAAATAATAACTTGTGTTTTTCATCATGCTTAAATGAAGTTCTCCTTTCTCTTATCCTTTTGAAAAAGAAAATCTTCCTAGAAAATCATATGGATGTTATACTGATATGCAGCTTAAATAACTCTATTTCAACTAGCAGCAGCACTGCTTCCCAGCTTCGTAGTAGATTCTAATGACATGTCCAGCAAAAATATATTAGGTGGCCATTTCTGTCAACTATAAACAATAGTTCCCTGGTTTGGGAAAGGCTGGTTGTTTTGAAAGATAGTTAGCTAGCTTATTCATTAGATAGAATGCTTGCCAGAAAGCTACACTACTTGTGATAGGCATCTGGTTGAGACCAGGATATAGCTGAGGCTGAGGAAGTGTACAGTGTAAAGTTCAGTAAAAGAAATAAAGTTATGTTCTGTAACTTGCTACTTGTTATAATTTGTGAATGAAAAATAGCCCTGGGTTAATTCAGTGTTCTCCAGTGTTTCCGGGGGTTCACATTTAATATTTAAAAAAAAAAAAAAGGTCCGGTCTAGGCCGCACCCACTTCCTACTTCCAGTTCAAATCCGAGTACAGATACAGATATTCGGAGTACTAAACAGATACAGATACGGACAGTGGCATTGTGTTACACCCCTAGTGTGGACTGAGCCTGAGAATTTTTCGTTCAACGATTGCTGCTTTCTTTTCCACAGGAAATGTCCAGATGGTTTTGAGTGTCTGAAGACAGGACGTAATCCAAACTATGGCTACACCAGTTTTGACACCTTTGGCTGGGCATTTCTCTCCCTCTTCAGGCTCATGACACAGGACTACTGGGAAAACCTATACCACCAGGTCTGCCTCTTCACAGTCTGTGTAATCGACTGGATTAATTCCTGAGAAATTCCATTTGATTGATATTTCAGGGAGATAAACTCATAAAACTCATAAAATTGCTAATCTAAATAACATTTATGCTCAAACTAAATCTTGATTAAACTGATTTGGTCAGACTCTACGGTCTGCGGGAAAGACCTACATGGTGTTCTTTGTGGTGGTAATATTCCTGGGCTCCTTCTACCTGGTGAATCTGATCCTGGCAGTTGTAGCTATGGCCTATGAAGAGCAGAACCAAGCGACCCTTGCTGAGGCAATTCAGAAAGAGAAAGAGTTTCAGCTCGCCATGGAACAGCTAAAAAAAGAACAGCAAGTATGTGTGCACTTTGCATGGGGATTTTGAATTAAACAGAATTAAAAAGAATTTGTTGTTCTTCGTAACACATAATTTCATATTTTTAATTTCCTTTTAATATCTTACGAGTAAAATGAAACTGGTAGTTTCATTTTACTCCTAAGACATTTATCAGAGTTAACACAGCTAATCCAGACATCCAACACTTACAACTATCATCCTGAATAATTTATGATATGTAAAGAAAAGTCTTTGATTTGCTTGCCTTTTTTGTTTATATGCCTCAGTCTTCTCAGCTTGACAGTTTACCTCCGTTATCCCACCATGCCTTACAGGCAGCTCACAAATCTCAGGAGACTGAGTCAGTGTTGGCTCCCGACCTGTCTCCCTTGGCTCCTCAAGAAGACAAAGAGCACAAGAACAGGAAGAAAAGCCTGAGGCCACTTTCAGAGGAGATGGAGAACAATGGTGATGAAAAGTCACCAAAGCAAGATACTTTAGAGGGAACAAAGGTAGACTGGTCTCCTTGATAAAGCCGATAACACTTATCAAATATGTCTGAAATGTGAAACAAAGAACAAAGCAAGTTTCTTAAAAATTCATAACAATTCTCTGACTGAAGTTATACAAAAAGATATAAAGGTTAACATTAAAGTTAAAGGCTGGGTTAGTGTTCATAGCTTTTCTTACTTTGATGATATTCTCCCCTCCCCTTTTCAAAATCACACAAATTTCTCATGAGAGCCAGTGAGTATAATTTGTTTAAGAAATGTTATGTATATTTATAATCAAGAACAGTGACTGAAATACAGTGAAGCAACTCATAGCAACAAATTTCTCTTAGAAATAAATCACTTGCAATGTAGCAAATGCGGAAAACAGTACGTTTTGGACCAGTGTGTTCTTTGTTTTCAGCAATCACATGCTTTGGTGGTGAGAACTTTGTCCTCGTGGACCAAACGGGAAAGCCAGGCCAGTATCTTTAACTTCCAGCTGCGAAACAAAGAATCTGAAGCAGATGCCGACGACGAATTTAGCAATCAAGGCGATCCAGATAGTCGTCCTGGCTCTCTTGTTCTGCCCTGGCAAAGGAGAAGGATTAGCGCACAGAGCACGAGCAGTCATGGCTCTCAGGTCTTCTACCCCAGCTTCAATATCAACGGAAAGGTGTTTGTTGCTATAGATCAGAACGGCATCTCGAGTCCAGGACCGCTGACCCCTCTGCCATTACCAGCATGCACCATGGAGAAGGTCAAAGAAGAAAGTGTGAGTACCTCTGTTGTTTTAATGGAAATTATATGTGTAGGTGTACTAAAGGGCAAGCAGTATAATAATCATATAAAATAATAATTAAGATTCAAAAATATTTCATGATTAAGTTAGTTCGCTTACAATCAAGACAATGCAGCAGGATTGTTCGCAGTGATGTACTCTTTCTTGAATGAGTTATGTGTGTGGCCTAGGAAAACCCTTCAGATGGTATAGTTTTCTCTTTTACGTGTACCTCTGCCTAAAGTGCTAACATTTTAAAGTTACCCCAGAAGTGAAAAGGGACAAAATTGCATTCACAGCTTCTATTCCACTTCCAAAGAAACACAATGATTATCTAAAAGCAGCTTTTATTTATTAATTTCATTTGCATTTAATGTAATGTAATAGATAAGATATAAACATTATAGTATTTCTTGTCAAACACCGTATGACTTATCACACCTGATTACCAGCACCATCCACACCAGCCTTAGTGTCATCACTGAGGTAAATGTTGCTTACAGCATTTATACTGGCCATATTAACATTAAATAAATCGGTCATTTCTATTCTATTGACTAATTTTCCCATGTTTTTATTAGAGCACTTAAAACTCTGTCCTCTGAGTGTATAAGCGCTCTCCTCTGTTTTACCGAGGAGCATCACAGACATTTTATGTGATTAGAAACTAAATGGATTAGCCTTATGTCTGTCTTGCTACAACACATAGCCATTTAAAACCTGACTGAAACATGACATTCACTGTGTGAGGAAGTCACAGTTAACTATAGCAAGATTTTGGACATCTATAGGCAGAGCAGAGTAAGATTTTTACTACTGCATTTTTTAAGCTGGCTCCTTACACAACACGATTTTTGCAGATACACTGTATTACCAAGTGTTTTGATACCTGACCATCACAGCCATATCTTCCCCAAACTGTTGCCACAAATTTGGAAGCACACAGTTGTATAGGATGTCATTGTATGCTGTAGCATTTCCCTTCAGTGGAACTAAGAGGCCCAAATCTCCAGCATGGCAATACCCTTGTGCACAAAGCAAGGTCCATGAAGACTTGGTCTGCTAAGGTTGGAGTGGAAGAACTCGAGTGGCCTGCACAGAACCCTGACCTCAACCCCACTGAACACATTTGGGATGAACTGGAACGCAGACTGCACCCTAGACCTTCTCACTTGACATCAGTGCCTGACGCCACTAATAGTGGGTCTTGTGGGAACGCCTTCTCAGGAGAGTGGAGATTATTAAAACAGCAAAGGGGGACTAAATCTGGAATGGGATGTTCAAAAAGCACATGTGCATATATATGATGGTCATCTGTCCACAGACTTTTGGCCAAATCGTGTGTCTTGGAAAATTAGAATGTAACTAAAAACATTTCCATGTATGTCCTAAGCAGAACAATCCAATTTTGGCCAAATCATTTTTGGCTGTATCCCAAAATTTAGCCACAGTGACATCTGAAGGGTTTTCAGAGACTGCCACACATGAGAAAAGACTCTTTTCTGGTAACAGTCAACCAAATTTAAATTTACAATCTCCAAATTTCCCACAAGTGGGTCAGTCATGTTATTATGAACTAGAAAAGAAGAATAAAAGCTTCATTTAGCTCTTGTGGAAAGACCAGGATACAGTACATTGTTAAAATGCATTCTGGAGTTTAAAAAGATGTAAGATATGTATACATTTCCAGAAAGATTGTATGTTTCCCACTCTGAGGTTCTAAACAAAATTCCAAATTTTATTGGTGGCTAAAAGCCACTATTATTTAAAGACAATAGAGGCGAGACCTTAATGGTTTTATTAATACCTTTGGATTTATTGACCTCCATTAAGAGCACTGTGAATCTGATGCTACAGCAAATAAACGTAGATAATTGATGAGACCTTTGTTTCTTCGATAATACTTTAACTGTTTATTTGACCTCCATTAGCAGCCTTCTGAAACTAATTCTACTACAAATAGATTTAAGTAACTGCTTTTGAATAAATAGACAATATTTAAAATCATGCGACAGTTGATCTATTTTAAGAGCATACACACCTGTATTGAGAGATCAAATTCTGAACTCAAACTGCAGTATAAATGAACGCATTGAGAGTATGACAAGCTTTTCCAGGGAAACAAAAGCCTCTTTCTCCAAACCACCCTGGTTAATACCATCAGACACACATAACTTACTCATGGCCCATTCAAAGCTTTCTTTGAAGCATTTATTGCACAGAAGCTCAAATAAGTACTATATATGGCTTAATAGCAATTAACTGTGCACGTGATTGAGTTAATGCAATACTAATAAATATTAAATAGTAATTCATCTGATTAAACTACTAAAGTAAACTTGGACAGTATTTTGAAAGAAGGATGTGTTCTAATACATTCAGCATCTAATTTGCCAGACAGGATTTTCCATTAAGGTGTGTGGGATTTAAAAAAGAAAAAAAAAAAAAAATCAGTCAGTCGGACGTTAATTTATGGTACTGGTTTTGGATAGTTTTTTTTTTTTTTTTAATAAATATGCATTTACATTGAGAAGCATTGGTTTGAGGGATTTGAAGTTGTTCTTTCTGCAAAGAAAAAGTCTTGAATGGCTCACAGGTTAATCAGGAGCTCTCAGGAGACCTGACAACCTCATCCCTATCTGATAGAAATGAGCCGGGGGAGGGAGTGAGGATACACTGTTGTCTTGGCGATGCAGCCATGGTAACATAGCAACAGTTGAATAGGAGTTGTGGAGTCTCGCCGCACACACATTGTCTTTCCCACACACACATACACAAACACACACACACACACACAGGAGAAAGGACCACTCTTTTTTCTCCAAAATAGCATGCGTGGGCGTTCTCGTTGCCAGTGACAAAGTGACTTTGCGTCATACCTTTGATTACCTGGGGGTCAAATAAATTTGAAATAATCAGCGAGTCCCTGCTTAAAACAAGGCCTAATATAATTGATACTGAAACTCTTACAATTAATCAAAGATACCCACAGTGTTATTGCATGGCTATTATTCTTTTTTTTTTTTTTTAAAAAAAAAGGTATTTACAGATTTCCTATGCACTTCTGTTAACACACGCTTTACAGATTATGTAGTAGCACTGTATCAGTAGGATACCTCTCTAATTGACCAGAGGAGCTGTTTGTCATTTTCAAGTTTTTATTTCTTCCTCAATTAAATGGTGCTTGTCTTAAAGCAGAATATTTCATGAACTCATTATAGTTCCGCTGTAGCATGTGCTCCTTTTAAAACAAGCCAGCCAAACTGGTCCAAGGTGCATGAATGTTTCGTTTAAATGCATTTAATTTCGCAAAGTTTGAACTTTCATGATTTGAATTGTTGATATAACTGTTAAAATTGTACACATACCGTTTTCCACAGCTAAAGCAGGTACAGTAAAGTGGCACTGGCAGACTGTTGTTTTTTTTTAAAACTCTGCCATTCACATGACCATAGTCCCTTTTGCCTTCAACAGGGATCAAACGAGCTGAGCAGTACGCTCCTCCCGCAGCTCTCCCTGGAGGGCCGAGACAGGGCGCTAAGTGCTGCTAGCTACCTCACTGACGCCATGGAGGGTAAGATACGCCGAGTGGAAATTACTGCTTCTCAGAACTAGTCCACAGTCAAATTCCTCAGCCACTTCGGAAACACAACTCAGGATTGCTTTGTGTGACACGCTCTGCAATTTAAAAACTCTTTTCTAGCATCTCATATTTGAAAGTATTGTGTAGTTAAGATAATTGCTTATTCAAGGCAGTTTTAGTTTTACATCACTGGACATATTAGTGAATCCATGCTGATCTCACCTGTTTTGGCACTGTAAGCGTTCATCCTAAACGTCTTACCACTATAGATTTAAAATGTCAGCTCTGCCTTTTGGAGCGTGTGAAGACAGAAGGGCACCTCCATCTGCTCCCTCTTAAGGCGGTCCCCTGAGACTCCACTCTCTGTTGTTTTCAAGAGAGAGGTGTTATCCTCCATAAACCCGATTAATCATGAAACAGCCTGTTTGCTGCATCATCAGGACCTCACAAGAGGTCTTTCCCACTGTAGCAGCACTGCTCTGCTGTTCTACTTGGAGAACCAACTTAAACTACCTCTCAAATCCACCAGGACTAATGTAGATAGTGCAGAGAGTTAGTTTACTGCAAAAAAAAAGGGTGAGACGACTCATTTAATCCATGAATAGGTTTAGTTACGCTTTGCTCCCATAAAAATGTTCGCACTCAATCAAAATGATCCTGCCTGTGCTGAAAACAATATGTGCATACTCAAGATTACAGTTCTTTTATGAGAAATTAGCATGCATGCATGCTCAGATTCATCCTATTTACTGTTCTATACTGTCGAGATTGCCGAAAGTTGTAGCCAATCAGAATGGGTGAACTCTTCTGACCGATGACGCTACGCTTTTTATTTGAAGCAAATCACAGGTTTTATACAGACGTGACATCATGTGTAACATGTCGGCTAGGAATTTGGAAGATGGACTAGTTTATTTAAATGAATAATCTTATTAAACTATCATGTCGGATATAACCTTGAAGCATTGATCACTGTATCCCTCTCTGCTGGTGTAATACTATTAGTTGTGTAAGCTTTAATTATGCTGCTTGTACCTGGGCTTATGCATTATGTGAAACTCTTGCCTGCAATTTCACTACCATAAAGTTCTCCCAGGTATTTTGACATAATGAAGAACAACCTGCTAATACAATTAGAAGGCTAAATCAGTAATTGGCAAGTCTTTATCTGCTTATTGGTCTGTTTCATACCAAGCCGTATTAATCTGGCACTTAGCAACTAACAGCCGGAAGGAGATATATAAATTATTAGCAAATCTTTCTAACACTTTCTGAAAATCTCTCACTGTTGCAAATCTTTTTTTTTTCTGTTCATATGAGATGTTATTGAACAAATCAGAAACACTACGATGGTCTGGAATTACAAAATTAGCTGTCATTCGTCGGCTGTATTCTGTAGTGGCAGTACCTAGTAGTTAGCCATCTAATGAGAGCAGCTTGACCACTATGTCTCAGAGAGCTGCTCAGTGGATTCATTAATGCATTAAAACAACTTTCCCAACAAAATAAAAAAATGATATGAATTTCTAGCACAGCACTGTTGAATTCTCAGAAGGTGTTGATTCATTTTCTATAAGAGTACAGCTCGAAAAGTACTTCTGGCTACAAGGCAAATCACAGGTTTATATTAATGCACTCTTTCTAATATGTTTCTATAGTAACAACTTACACAGGGACCTGTATGGCAGCCCTTCCACATAAATAGATTTAAAAAAATTTAAAAACTGATACGGTGAGGATTTCTGTTAGGAGATGTTTATTTAACATTTTTGGAAAGAATCTCTAGCGTTAGTGCTAGAGATTACAGTTAGACGTGAAACTATTCCTTTAAATTTTATGCCACAATAATATCTGCAGGATGGAGGGCTTTGTGGTTTCTCAGTAACATGACAAGCTGTATTCCTTTTATTATTCATTTCAAGAGAGAGAGAGAGAGAAGACAGGCTGGTGAGGGAACGAATGTTTAATAGGCATTATAGCAGGAACTAACTTGTTTCACAGATGTTCCACCACACTAAATGTAGCTATAATGGATTGAAGTTATGAGATGTTATTATTTAATAAATAAAAAAAATTGTGTTAGTGTTGCTAGATATATGAGGAATATTATCAACTATGGGGTGCTACCAGTAACTCTGCCTTGCACTGGGCTTCATCTCATCACCCTGTTGTTGATTATATTCCTATAATAGCACTCCCCGCAAGTGTTTTATTCCTTACACATTTTATTTACCTGCTTCATTCTGTACATGGCTTGTTAGTGAGTACAAAGTAGAAAAGCAAATGTGTACAGATCCTGCCATATTGATTGGGGTTTGGCATTGTTTAAGTTTGGTTTTGTTTGTAACTTTCATGTTGTCCGAGTCAGAGGGTTTTTTTTTCCCTTACCAATAAGAATGATGGAGAATAGTAACAATTTCATTAATTGAAAAATGTATCCATTTCTGATTGCGTGAAAGATTTTGTGGCAGACTGAGAATGAAACCTGAATATGTGAAAAAGTATGCGATACAGACAGTTTTGTGTCACGCAAATCTGTGTGCGAGCAGGAGGCATTTAAATGCACACGTATATTTGTGTAAAATTGAAAGAAATTTGTGAGAGCAGACAGAATCCTGATATTTTATATAGGATGTCATAGGCGCATTTAAAAGTTTTTACCAAGTGATATGAACTAATTAAGTTGTCTCCTGAATTTTCTGAGGTCTAACGTTTGCAAAATATCAGATACATCTAGGCATTCTTTTTCTGAAGCCATACTTCATCAGACTGAGAAAGTGCTTGTCCGCCTACCTGATGTCGAAGTAGAGTGGGTGCAGGAATGTTCTGTCTCTCATATTATTAGACAGCCGGTATTTAATTACTAATATTATGTGACATGCAGAAATGTGAAGCTTTAAAATAGTGGATATTAAAACACTTAGGCTGTACAAAATCTTTAGAATAAATACACATTTGAAATATTAGGGTAGAGAACAGAGCAAATTCTCACTAAACCAATATATTAAAGCATACAGATATTTGTAATCATTTGCATTGAACTAAAATACTGGCCAGATTATTGTCTTATTTTGGGAAACAATGAACATTAAGTGGTTTTACATGTCAATTAGCAGCTAAATTGTATATTCAAAATTCTGTGTATATACACTTTTTTTTTAACATTTTGAACAAAATCCAGTTTAGAAAAGACTGACTGAGGCTTCAGAAAGCTACTTCTGGCTTCCAAAGTATAATAAAATCATGTTTAATATAAGCCTCACCTATAAATCCTACGGTCTCCAATTGTGGATTTGTCAGCAGAAAAGTTGCTAACAAAAGGACAAAGGGGTCCAATTTTAGGTGTGCTAGCATGAGAAAATGTCAATCCTCATTATCACTGATACAAAAGCTGACATGGCAAGACACAGTAAAGCCAAGTATAGTACTGAGCATGGCTTGGATTTGGCACCTGACTGAATCTATGATAATTATTTTGTAATAGAACATCGCTATAGCATTAGCTGTTACTTATAGTCAAATCGATACTTACTCACATGGTTATCACTATGTTTCTATTCTCTTTTTGCTTGCTTCTGTACAAAGTAGGATCATTAGCAGTTGACTATAGTTAACTACAGTTAGAATAGTTCCAAAAATGAAGCTGGAAAATCAAATCTTCTATTTACATTTGTGTTCTGAGCAAAAGTTAGATGGCCACTGTGTTCACTGATTGGTAAATTTCCTTTCGGAGTGGATGAAATGGAGTCTGACAGGGTGGCTGCACTCGCAGTGGAGAATGACACAACCACAAACACATCTGAGGAGTTAGCTCGCACATTAGTCCTCCCAAGTCAAGGAAATGGACGTGCTGTCTGTCTTTATCACATTCCTCATTAGAAACGGATGCATCTGCTGCAGCCCCCTCTCCCACAACACATCCCAGCCCACTCAAAATGGTCACATTTTATGACAAACTGAAAAATAAAAATGTTGACCTTTTCCTAGGTTTCATATGCAGCTTGTCACGGTTTTTAACATTAGCTAATCGATAGCAATAACTAACATCCTATACTGTACTAGTTAACATTTACGAGCCCTGAAGCCCTGCGCTAACAATAGCCACTTAAATAAACACATCACACTTTTTAATCAGGTTGTAATTATTTTTATGTTGTGGAGTGTCTGCAAAAAAGTTAGCTCCTGTTATCACTTACACTGTAGCAGCTATGAACAGTCAGGGCTTCACCAGCTTCCCTTTTTCTCTCTGATGACGTTTATTAGACAAAAAAACGCCCCTTGTCATGTTACTGAAAAAAAACGCAAAAAGACTGTCCTGTGGCAGAAAACTTACTGACTGTTACAAACCGCTGACACTGGAGACTCCTTCCATAAATGTTAAATAAATATCTCCTTGCAGAAGATTTCACTATATCAACGATTATATGTTTCTTTTTTGGTAAATACCACATTTTACCAAAAAAATATACCATCTTTTTATTATTAAATTTGTGTCAAACAAGTACATTGATATAGACCTGTGATTTGAATTACAGCTGACACTACTATCAGTGCTGCTGTTAGAGAAATTAATCAACACCCTCTGACCAATCAGATTTGAATTCACCACTGCTGTGATATGTCATCTTTAATCGCGACTGGAATGAGGAGTAGTTTTCTAAAGCTAAGTGTTATGTGGTGTTCTAAAACTTTGTTAAGTAATCAAAGTAAAGTGTTGTTAAGCATGTCACATGGTGCTTTGTGGCCTACATAGAAAAGGTAAAGTGTCACAAAAGATTACACACTGATGAAGGCTTAAAGCCGAAATGTTTGGGTGATTGTTTCCCGTTAAATTAAAATAAATTTAAATGTTTCCCGTTAAATTAAAAAAAAAACTGAACAGAGCTAAATATCTGCAGACTCTATTTTTTTTTTTTGTTATTTTTTGTATAAATGTTAAATAAATACAGTCGTACTTACCTGATAAATTCTCAGTTTATAAATTATTCACCTTAAAGCATATTATTCATTACCTTCTATGAATTATTCAGTAACTACCGTGAAACTGATATTAAAGTGAGGAGTATGAGCCTGGACCCGCCAACTGGCTCTGGGAGTTTAAGGTGTTAACTAATATTCATTTACTTCATGAGTAAAAATAAGTCCTCCCACATTGTCATCAATTAATGCATGTTACTAAATGTTGATAATAAGATGAACTCAGACCTCTGTAAATACTCGAACCCGTCATTCAGCCTCACTTATTCAATTTGCCAAATAACCACCACATACATTAATTAAGGCATTGATTCAAGTTGATTATTGTGGTTTTGTCTGGAGTACAGATGGAGTAAATGTTGGTTAATGCCGATAAGCTTGTTTGTCTCGTTTGGTTCATTATTTAAAAACGGTCTACTAATAGTAGCATTAATTTACCATTGCTATGTTAATGATGTTGTGATTCCTGGTTTGTAAATGTTACAACCATGTTGATACTGAGTAAGTGAACTTGAGAGTAGTCCAGCATTTCATTGCATTACAGCCTCAACAAATGTGTTTTCCATCAATCAGTCTCCTAAATCCAGCCTAATCTCAGTCCTGTTTGGGATAAGGGTAATTGACTGACCATGAAAAGTGAATCAATAATGATGTGACCTCTCCATTTACTGCCTTAAACTGCTGCCAAGCAGGAGATTGTTTGGCATGTCAACTGCGACAAAACCTTTCATATATTTTATAGTATAACTTATACAGTGAGCCAGGTACTATAACCACTTGTAGACTTTGGGATCTGGTATATGTATAAAACACTTTAGTAAATGAAAACTGTATGTTATATGTGGACAGAGTTGGAGGAAGCCCATCAGAAATGTCATCCTTGCTGGTACGCTTTTGCCCACAAGTACCTGGTGTGGACGTGCTGCCCTGGCTGGCTCAAACTGAAAGAGTGGGTCAAGTTCATGGTGATGGATCCCTTTCTGGACCTGGCGATCACCATCTGCATCGTGCTCAACACACTCTTCATGGCCTTGGAGCATTACCCCATGACAGACGACTTCAACAAGATGCTTTCCGTGGGCAACCTGGTGAGTAAGAAGCGGTTAGTTTGCTAGATTATTAGCTTAGATAGCAGGGGCAGTCGTGATGAGGCAGAACAGGATAGTTTGTTAGATTAGAATGAAAAAAAAAAACTTTGGAAGGGTTTCTGGTGAAAGCTTAAAAATGATGTTTTCTTTGCTGTCCTTGAAAAATGTTATCTCTATGACTTGTCATGATAAAGGGACATTCTCACCTCTCCCGCAGCTTGCTCATTATATCCAGTGCTACAATTGGTGCAACATGCAAGAGCAGCATTTCTGGAAGTCTGTTGTTCATTAAAGAAGACAAAGCGATTGTAGGAGACAGGCTTGTTTCCTTGGGAGACATTTTCAAAAAAAAACAAAAAAAAAAAAACACAATGTCTTATGGAACTAGGGTCAGCGAGGAGAATTTCAAATGGTAATTAACATTCAACAGTGATTAACATTTTGGGAAATTCCTCCATAATATTCTTCTAAATAGGGTTAGAAGTGAACATGTAAAATTTCGTGAATGCAGGTCATGTAGAATTTTTTGTTTTGGTTCTGAATATAGAAAAAAAAATATTTTGTGAAAATTTTTAAGTTTTAAAATACAGTGTGGTTTAATGTGTTTCCACTCTAGTAAATGGGGTTTATAAGATTTACAAAGGGAATTGACATGTATATCATAATGACACATAAATTGACATAAGATATCAGGAAACAAGCATTTCAGGGCTAAGTGACGATGTGATTTATGGCCACATATGCAAAGCTTAAATCCTTCTTCAAATTTGCTTCAAACTTTCAGCTATTTCAGCTGTTGTGAGTGGACAAAAACTTTTTTGTTGAATTTTAAAATTCACATTACTACACGGTAAGGGAAGGCACATTATAGATGAGGTTTATCCAAAAATTAGAAAAAATTGAGGCACGCATGGAGCCACTGTCTGTGTGATACATTATGCAATGCAAGCAAACAACATCCATCCATGTCACCATTCCTTTGTTCTCTGCATTACACTCCTGCCGTGTCCCTCCACATGTTGTGAGTAGATGGTCTGTATTATGTCTTGGAGAGAGTCATGTCAGGACAACAGCGCTCACTCAAATCAATATGCCTCGCTCCACTTTGTGAGCTGGTGTTTATCAAGCTGTAGATGTGATGCAGTTTCCTCAACAGTGGGGTCAAGGGAACATATTGGGTGACAGAGCTTGCATGTGAAAATATATGCATCATCCCAGGGTGGTCGAAATCATTATTTTTGCATGACTTATGCTGGTATCGACTCGGTCTCACCTCTGTCTCAGCACCGGTGAACAGCCTGTACTGGCCATGGTTGCTTTATAGATGTAATCGTATTCAAACCAGAGTAGCCGTGCTTAGTAGAGAGTACATTATTTGGTACTAACATCATATGATGGATCACAGAATTGTTCATTGTAGGAGATTCCCCCCAGAGATTTTCTGATTGAGGCATAAAAGTAGCGTTTTCTCCTTTTTTTGGCCTCAATATTATAAGGTTCTGTCATTTTGGTTGAAAATGATTTAGCCACAGAAGCTTCATTGTTGGGGGATACTTTATTCTCACATGGTATTTATTTTCACAGAGTTCTTGGTGTAATAATGAAAACAATAAAAAGTTTTAACTTCAAACTCTCAGACAAACGTGGTATTATGATGTTGCATCTGGGGAAAGAGATGTTTTGAGTTATAGAGCATCAAAGTTTTGACATAGTTAGCAATACTCTAGTACAGTGGTTCTCAAAGTGGGATCTCAGAGGTCCATGAAGCCTAGCCTCGGGATAAATGATATTTTTAATTTTGTAACAGGAAATCCCTGTTACAAAATTTATTTCTGTTTTTTAATTAACTACATTTTTTATAATTTATTTCTGCTATTCTGTTTCTTATTGAGTTTTTATAGTTATTAGCCAGGTTGCCTGGTCACTAGACTTGAATGGCTTTGATCCAACAAACCAGTCTGCCTATAAAGAATTTCAGTTTGAACTTAATGTCTTTTGCTGTTGGAAATTTCTGGAATATAAAAGTTGAAATCTACACATCTACAGCTACATCTCTCAGTCTCTTAACAAGTTTCTTTCTCATCAAGCTTGCATCATTGAAGCTTTGAGTCTGCTTTTTTTCTGTCAGCGTCTAAATGAAACATGGATCTTAATTGGCCATGGTTACTTATGTGGTGTATTTATCCTGAATGATGATTGACTAGCAGATAGGACCTTATAATACTATGGTACAATACAGCCATAGACTTTTGACTGATAATAAGGTTGTAGCAATTTTTCAACTTTGTGTTTTTGTAAACTTTTAAGCAATATTTGACAAGAACATCTCTCAAACATGTCACGGGAAAACCTATTGGATGTTGCTGTGGCTGAATTCTTGCTAGGTAAGTGTGAATGCCACATAAACAGAGATAAGCCTAATCATTTCAGTTTGTAATCACAAGGGTGAGTAATTACAAGGGGAACCTTACAAGTGTGACATAAAATAGAATTGAATCCAGTTTTTTTCTAGAGGAATCCAGATACTCTTCAAGAGTTGGAACACTTGCACTGAATGAAATAGTGATAATATAGAATGTTCAGTGTTCTTGTATCTCATGTCTAATAGGGTCTACTGTTGGCTTCTGCGGTGTTGATTCACTACGGTTGGTGTCGCACAGTAAGAACGTCACAGAGGATCTCTTCTCTTTCTCTCCTGACATTGCTTTAAAAAGTTCTATTGTTGATTGAAAAAAATCACTCAGACTTGTGTCTGTAAGAGCCTGTGTGGATCTATCATACACAGTACGTCTCATAGAAAACACACTTGTTATATCGTCCTAGGCAGCGTTTGTGCTGTTCAACATTTCAGTGTGAAGAGTCTGTCTCCTGGATGAAGACATGGAAAGCCCGAATGGTCATGTGTGCCACTGTCTGCAGTTGTCCAGATAATGTTTCACTAACCTCCGAGACTTGCTTTGTTTTGTCTGAGTGTCTGAGGTCAGGTGTTGCTTATAAGCTTTGAAAAACATGCTAAACTTAAGCCAGGTTACAAGTCCGAATCAGTACTAAAGCTGTGATTTTGGCAGTGCCAGCCCTCTAATACATAACATAACATAACTAACCGAGGTGCACTACTGTTAAATTTTCTCATATTTGTAGGATAAAAAAGAAATTGTTGAAGATAACACAGTGTAGGATTAGTTTTCCTGCTAATCCTGAAGTAATCTAGCATTTTGTTACAGCATTGCCTGAGGTTTCTTCCATTAATCCTGCCTACTCTCAGTCGTAAAAGTGAGACCAAGAGTGCTTTCAAATCTGCAGTGTTTAGTCTGTTTTTCTCTTTGGTGCAGTTCATTTAGGTAGATAACACAACAGTTACACTCGGGTGAACACCAAACCAACTGGTCCGAGACCAAACACACTTCAATTGCCGTGAGAAAGCGATTCGACCATGAATCAACCTGACTGCATGAAGTGAACCAAACATGTTGTGTGTTTTGGGGTTTTTTTGTAGATGCAAGTTGCTAAACTGATTAAGAAACGACAGAGCTGTAGCTCTACAGAAATGCCGTATGTGTTAAGGATATTTGGATTGACATCCAAAAAGAGAAAAGAAAAGCAAAATTCTAGTATATATTAGTATATAATTAGTTATATAATTAATTAGCTAGTAATTCATTGACATTAAGCTCCGTGTTATCCATGTTCAGGTGATTTTTTTTTATTTCTACATGCACTTGGTAAATGTCTACTTTTTCCTCCATTGCCATATTATGAGGATTTTTTTTGTTTTTTGTTTTTTAGCTCATTCCATTATGTGCAGTCTGAAACCAAAGCGCAAACAAACCAAAAGTATTACAATTCCACTCTCATCCTAACTAACCAGGCTAATAGATGAGAAATCTCCCTCCAAAAAGTTGTAAAGCAACGATAGTATAAGAGTTCCAATTACCCTGTCTTTGCTACTGAAAATTCTCAAAGAAAGCACCTATTGGAAATGTACACAGCCGCCAAGTCACTCATAATAACCTCATTTTTACTGTACAGAGTAAAATGTGCTCTACACAACGATTTTTCGATATTCGTAGAATATCAAAATAAGTACAAGAACACCAGTAAACCATGACAAAATACAAAAGCTTTTGTTAGCAATATGTAGAATTTTAAGATTTGTGACTTTTCATCATATTGCTTGAGCTTCTTTCTCTTTATACACCCTAGGTTTGGCTCCTGCCTTTTCATTTCTTTTCAGACGAACGCTGGTTACATTGCAGCTTTTTGGCTGAGCTGTTGTCTTTTGGAATGCCCCATGGTGATACGAAATTTATATTAGAAACCCCCAAATAATCAAGATGCCCCCTTCTGTAGGAGCTTTTTTTTCTGTGTAGTATGATAATCGCATTTGGCAGCAGCTCATCAGGGCTAATGAGCAGTATGCTGAGCTAATTACTCTGTGGAGATGGAAATGAGAATGCAGCTCCTTTTTGTTGAAAGGTGAGTGTTGACAGTGGCCCACTTGAGGCGATAGAGGATGAAGCTCTAATCCCAGTCACAATGAATCTGCCTGATCATACATCTTTCTTACTTAAGCAGTATGCACAGCCGCTCTAGGTCTCAAGTGTAGTAAGCATCAATGCTGTTTACATCCTTCAGAAAAAGATGGCCGTCATAGGGTCATGAGTGGTGAGAGCATGGCAGATATGCTTTAATGCTTTAACATCTTGAGTCATTATATACTGTACAGGATGATAATTTGTGGGGTGAAAAAGAGTTTAAAGAAATTAGGAGAGATCCCTTTTGGCCAGGTCTTCAGATTAAAGAAGTGAGGCACACACTGATGACAGACAGAACACACTCAGATGATGTAATACTGAAATCTGCAAAGCTTCAAAAAGGTGAAGCTTGTGACAGGGCAAGCCAGCTTTGAAAGGCCCAGCTCTGGCTGTGATGTGCATCCTCCCCCCAGTGCTTGGGTCACGTATCCTGTGTCACATTCACGAGCCTTTCTCTGGGCAACAACAACCAGAACGACACCATCTTCAGGGCAAAATAAACTCCAAAAAGCAGACCTGTCAGAGTAGCTGCAGATTTTACTAATACACTAGCCCTTCTTGTCCAACGTTCCAATCATTCATGTCTACAAAAGGTTATTTTAAGAAAGTAATGTCTCTGCGATCATAAGATAATCAAATAATTACTTGGGAGACCATGTTTTGAATGATAAATGAATAATTAGTAGTAGTTCTAATCTGTAAAGTATGCATAATTACCAAGGACAAGAATTTTGAAATGTTTCCCTTGACATGTTTGTTGAACTCCATTGATTAAAAATATGTGACCAAAACCAAACCAAAGTATTAGCCAGATCCACCGTTAGCAGCACCTTATTGTACAATTGCAATGGTTTATACACATGGACAAAACACCACTCGTCAAAAGAAATCACTGAATTCGCTGGTACTGGCACTGAGTTCGCAAAGAACAGTACAGCAGGTCTAAAAAAAGAAATACATTTATTTGGATCAGGAGGTGAAACACCAAAATAGGCACCAACAAACTCCTACAATAAAACTCCAGTGGAAGAGTGAGCTAAACTCGACAGGAACTGGTCTCAAGGCACTGGTGACAGTCTTACCTGACAGGACTGACATTGTTATTAAGGTGAAGGGAGACGTAACAGGCGTTAGAAAAGAAAAGACATGACATTTATTGCCGGGAAACGTATAATGCAAATTCAAACTGCAACCGTTTTGCTCTAACAATAAAGGTCTTGAGATGATAGAACGTCTTACCAAAGACTGAAAGAAATGCAACTTTTGAACTGTGGAGGATTACAGGAAAAAAATTCTGTTGCTTGTGGTTACTATCTCTCACGCCTTGTTGTATCCGTGTTATTTGTGGGTGACAAATAAGCACAAATTCCTCTCCCTGAAAAAAGCAGTCCCATTGCTGAAAGGACAAAGTATAGAAATTTCAAGCTTAATTTACAAATACATTTTAAATAATTCATGAAAGCATTTTACAAAAATATGAGTTTCACATAAATGCTAATTGAATACCCCAACAGTTGCCCAACAGTTATTATGGCAGTTGCTCATTACAGATGTGATAGATAGAATTAGGTTGAAAAGTATTTCTTTAAGTGTAAATTTACACACAAGCTTATATCTTTAACTATATTTACAGCAGTATATAAGTGCTAATTGTTTTTAAATGAAACTACATGATACTACATGAATTCTTGTTTCTATACTCACAGGTCTTCACAGGAATCTTCACAGCTGAGATGGTCCTGAAGATCATTGCACTGGACCCATACTACTACTTCCAACAGGGCTGGAACATCTTTGACAGCTTCATCGTTTGTCTCAGCTTGATGGAGCTCGGGCTTTCTAATGTAGAGGGCCTGTCTGTCCTGCGCTCCTTCAGACTGGTAATGTCTTATTTAATAGCCATGTTAAATACTTTAATCATACACCAAACAGCAGTATAAAATAAGCCCAGCTGAATATTACAAGACTCAATCAAGTGATGGAATTTAAATAGACAAGGTCATTTTTCAAAGTGAACTATTACTCAGGTCTTAGTACTTTCTTACCATTAATGTCTTAATCAGAAGTGAGCAGAAATTCTGACATTGCTAACAAGAAAATCCTAGCAGGCAGAAGAAAGGCTAAACAGATATTTAGCTGCAATATTAGTTAGTTAGTATCTGAGTGTACTGTATAAGCTTACGTTACACAAGTGTTACAAAATTAGCATAAGTGCGTGTCCATGACAAAAGCTGCACATAATCATAGTTTATAAGTATATAATATTATAAGTATGCCGACTTTAACAAAAAAAAAAGTCTTTACACTTATTGCTAACATGAATAGTAAACGTAATACAAATCAAGCAACCTGAATGAACAAAATAGTTCAGATGATTATTAATAATAATAATCAGATAATTGATTACTGACACAGAAATGCAAAATATTCACCTTTTTGTTTGTTCTTGGGTCATAAGACATAGGTTTGTGAATTCACAGCTCATTTAGATAAAGTTGTCTTTCTCATCCTGCGTGCTTTCCCCTTCAGTGAATTGCCTTTTCCATTGCTTAAATTTTATTCACATATGGTCTGACCTCTGATTCAGTTGAAGAAAGCAGGAAAATGGAGCAGCAAGGGGTCAAAAATCATAAATACTACATCTAAACTGTATATTTTGGCACCTCTTTATAAGGAGAAAAGCACTAGATGTTGCAGAAAGCAGACCGCTTTAATGGTGGCTTCTTTAATTAGATTTATTCCCACAACATTATTTAAAAAACGCAAAAATATAATGAAAATCATTGTTTCCTCTCACAGCTGCGAGTCTTCAAGCTGGCTAAGTCGTGGCCCACCCTGAACACCCTGATAAAGATCATAGGCAACTCTGTGGGTGCCTTAGGTAACCTCACTCTGGTTTTGGCCATCATCGTCTTCATCTTCGCCGTGGTGGGCATGCAGCTGTTTGGGAAGAACTACGAGCTGTGTGTATGCAAGCTCTCCAAGGATTGTAAATTGCCAAGATGGCACATGAAAGACTTCTTCCACTCCTTTCTGATTGTGTTCCGGGTCCTGTGTGGCGAATGGATCGAGACCATGTGGGATTGTATGGAGGTTGCTGGGCAGCCCCTTTGCATCCTGGTCTTCATGCTGGTCATGGTGATTGGGAATCTGGTGGTAAGTCTCTCAGCTGATTTTTATTTTTTTTGCATCGCACATAGACCAGATGACTGTTGCTGTTGTTTGTGCAATGAGTTCAGTGTCCAGCACTAGTTGAGTGCTGAAACCCTGAGTAGTTTGAATCAGGGTTTGGAAGCGCAATAGTAGAGAAGTTTGTATCTTTTTAGATGTGCCATCTTGACTTGTAGATAGATTGTTTCCCCTAGGTCAGCTTGGCTCTGTTTGGTCTGTGCAAACACAGTCAACTCATGTTCCCTACTGTCAACAAGGATAGCTAAGAGCTAGAACCCTGCAGCATCCCTTGAGCGTCTGACCCTTCCTACACCGCTTTTATTTTCTCCCCTTATCTTGCTATGTTCCTTTTTGTTTCTCTCTGTCTTTCTCTCAGTCTCTCTGGGCTTCTTCATGGCTTTCTGTCGATCTTACTTGTTGTCACTCTCTTTGCTTCTCCCCAATGTGCTTATTCTCTTGCTCTTATCAGACATTGCTTCAGTGCCTTTCCTGGCTAAAGACAGTTTTCTGTAATGGAACAAGTGGAGACATCCCTCTAACTGAAGGGCCTTCTGACAATTCTGTGTGTGTGTGTGTGTGTGTGTGTGTGTGTTTGGTTCTCTACTTTCAACCTCCCCTCAAAGCTATGATTTCAACATTTCTCTAAATGAACAAAGATGACATTTAAATACAATTTTTAAATTTGTCATGTCCACAAATATGTCAGAATTTAATTCTATTGTTGTTTTCTGTTCTTGTATCCATTTGATGTTAGAGCATTATTTTAAACATTTGATAAACAGATGTTTTCTAAACAGATACAAATAGGAATAGGAGGTGCACTGTTAGTTCACTGGCTGATGTTCAAAGTCTGTGCCAAAGGTAGCCTCAGATTCCTGTTCTTGGCTGACAGGAGCAGAACCCGATGTGGTCTTCTGCTGTTGTAGCCCATCTCCCTCAAGGTTCAGTGTGTTTTGTGTTTTGTGTGCCATCACAATTAGGCCCTTGTCAAAGTTGCTCAGATCCTTACGCTTGCCCATTTTTTCTGCTTCCAACACATCAACTTTGAGAACTGATAGTTTACTTGCTGCCTAATATATCCCACCCGTTGACAGGTGCCACTGTAATGATATGGCTGATCAGTGTACGTGTGTGTGTGTGTGTGTATACTACAACATGAATATAACATTTTTCCATAATATTATATTCCTGTCAGATAAACTGCTTTCGAACAAAAACAGTATCATCTTCAGCCCTAGTCCAAAAAAAAATTTGCAGATTATTAGTCTGCTGTTCATCTGCTATCTAACTAATGTAGATAGTGAGGATTGGGGTGTCATAAATTAATGCTGATTGGATGTGTATGTTTCTGTTGTACTGGACATACACACACACAGACAGGACAACACCCATAAACCCACAGCATAATGATGCGTCCTCAAGGCTGTCAGCACGAGGGCCTTTCTGTCCTAAATCATGCATGGACAGGTGCTGCCTTTTGGACTGTTAAATGTGGACCTCTGTCACAGTACTGATGTGTGGCATTGCTTAAATGCACTCTGACTTCTTCTGTCCTGCTGTAAGCCCAAATTTAAAGATAAAACAAACTCCAGATTAATGTCCAGCAGATAGTTTAGAGAATTAAGTGACCATATAACTGACTTACACAGTGGAAATGCTAGGAAGGCTTTTAAATATAGTTTTAATTATTTCTGTTTATTATTTTATACAGTCCTATATTTTGTATGGAGAATGAAAAACCAACCTGCAACTGAGCATTATAAGTCATAGGTTAACAATGTTGTAGTGTCTAGCAGCGATCCTGGTAGATTGATTTTTTTAGCTAATATGAAGCATAATATCCCTGATACGTCTCTTCCGTCACTAGGCTTGGTCGCTGTAAAGTGTTGTGTATCTGCTGACGTCTTTCTGTGCCTAATTGAGTCCCATTGAAGGTGGAGCATTCACAGGACAGCATGTGGTGTTAATAAGCCCATGTCTTCCTCTGGCTCTGGCCTTGTGCAAGGTCTCAATACCTCAGTAGGGCAAGTGCACCCAACACCAATTATCCAGCCCCATGTACCAGCTAATATTGTCTTTCTCAGTAGGGACACATCCAGTGTGCAGCATCATTTGCTTAAGTACTTGTGTAATGCATGCTACCGCCCTTCTTCTCTCTCTTTATCTTTTTCTACTGTGCTCTCCTTCTCCTTCCTGCTGTCACAGGCTGATTATAGTGAACATACAGAGAGCTGTTGTGTAAATGTGGGTCATTTTTAGAATAGCTGTAAAGTTGTCAGTATATATTAGTCATGTCTGAAAGTTCTGGAAAGATCTCTTGTAATTGTAGCTTTCATGCCTTGCATACGTAAACTATGCAAAGGTTAAAGAGAAACTGAATTGAAGTGAAACTGAAGTTGAACTGACTGCTCGCATCATTTCTGTGATTTTTTGCATCGAGCCTGGTAATTACACAAGTTACAGAACCAAACTTACAAAACCAAACAGGAAGAGTTTGTTAATCTGTGTGCTAATTTTTTAATTATATACCTCTTCCTTATTTTCTTCTTAGTTCTAGTTTTTAGTCTTAGCTTTGTGATATAATGACAGGCCCCACTCGCTGTGGCTGTCCAATAGATGATGTAGATAACAGGTGTGGCTGCAACCCAGATACCAAAACGAGAGCGTTGTTTCCACATGGAGCTGAGAAAGAAAGAGAATGAGCAGAGACAGAGGGCTAGCATTGCTCAAAATCCATGTGCGCATAAACACAAAGGCATTACGCCACCAAGCACATCCCAGCAACACGCAAAAAGAAAAAAAAAAAAAAAAGGCTTCAGCTTTGAGCATGAGCCATGGTAACCTGATAGCAGTATATACAGGTCACTGTGGTTCAGGTGTATGTGATCCTGGTGTAAGGAACTGCTATGGTCCACACACTCACTCTCTAATCACCTCCTCTAATCTCAGTGGATGTGTTATCTGAGCATGGTGTACACCCTGCAGACCAGAAGGTGAAGGAGCATGTCAGTTTGATGAGGTGCTTCAAGCCAACAGAGGAGTGAAACAGAAATCTTGGGGAGTGTTTTGTATGTGGCTTGAAGTCACAGATGTGTGTGGATACATTTTTGGGTCAATTCACTTGTGTGAATAATCATAATTACTTTAAAGCAGGGTTCTGTAACTGGAGACGTGAAAGTGGCGTCATCAGATGGGCTGATTCCCAGATACCCACTAAAAAGTATCAGGGTTGGACTGGAGACTCCATATGGAGTCCAATATATGAAGAAGAGTGTGACAGAAAATGTGCAGAGCAAACAGACCCCAATTAAAAGTCCATATAGATAAGAAATATGATTCTTTGCAAAGGACGTGTAGCGGTTTCTAAAAGCGACTAGAAAATTACGAACCACAGGATGTTCAGTTGTATCAGGCTCATGCCGAGTGTTGCAGTGAAAATCACAGAGAGAAGGAGAACGTATTACCAGTGTGTAGCTGTCATTGGATTAAAAGAAACCACATTCCTCCTTTTCGAAGCACGATTACTGCACTAATGGCTTGTTATTGAATCTACTATGTATAAAAATGTTCATACCTATTACTTGGTTATGACCCTAGAGTAGGTCTACATGTTTGGTGCAAGTGTCACTCTGTACTAAATATTTACTGTTGTAAATACTGTACTTACTGTACTGTAATTATTGGCTTAATATACTGTCCATTGAAGGATGGAATGGCGTCCAGTCCAGAGTGTATTCCCACTTCATGCTCAGTGTTCCCAGGATAGATTATCATTTCTACTCTAATGAAGCATTTCAATAGCCAAACTAAACATACTGTATGTGCTATGCAGGATGACACCATCACACACTTACACACAGAATGTTGTAAGATGAACATTGCGGTCGCAAGTTATTCTTTTTTTTTTTTTTTTTTTTGATCATAAAGCGTTGGAGTTTATTTGTGCCAGCCAGAGTGTTTTTTTTTTCATCAGACTTTTAGTATCTGTGACTAACCAGGTAGCTACTATTTAATCTCAAACTCACATACATTCTGTACACATTTCTGGCCACAAGCTTCATAATCCTGAAGGCTGCAGTTCTGTATAGTATATGCACAAACATGCACTGGTTTTTACCAAAAAAAAAAATTTTTTTGGAACACTATGACTCAAGGATCTTTTCAGATTATGATAATGTAAAAAGCTGCTAGTATCAAATAAATGTGATGCTGTCATGAGTTTGTCGAAGTACTCTGAGAACGGTCTGTGACTAGTCACAGGCAATGTCAGTTAAATGGCCTTTTCCTTTTCAAGTAGATGGTTCTTGGTTTTAGTGACAAAATGTACCAGAATTTCTAGTAAAAACTAGAGGTCTAGCTTGGAGATGACAAGATACTAGGCTGTTAGTAAATATGTCCATATTAAAATATATATTAAAAAATTGTTATACTGTTTTAAGCTGATAGAATTATACCACTATCAACATATGCACAAAACACAATGTCCATGTACGATGAGTTATAGCTCCCACACTTTATACATGACCACTGCTTTAAGTGTTGGTGTATGACTCTTCTTAGAACCGCTATGACTGTAAACATTGACACTGATCACTTTCAATCTACAACTGTTGTGATTTAATCCCCAGCCTTCCCTGGTATGTCTCAGGTGTTGTTAACAGTTGTGATTCTCGGTAACGTGCATCAAAGAGGCATGATTTTTTGTGAGTTATGACTTCACTCAGGTGTCCTTCGTGTCTGTGCATGTACGTTACAGGAAGTGTATAGTTTCTGTCTCAGTTGAAATCACAACTTGCTATTGGTCATTATATGCGTTTTGGCCTCTTTAGTATGCGGCTATGTGCTAATTCCGTAGTAGCCCTCCTGGCAGTTAACACCACATTGAATCATTCCACATTGAATACCTGATTGCTGGTGTTAGAACATGACATCTATGCTCAGAGATTACCCACTTTTCTTTCTGGGTTCCCCTGTGTTAGTCATCCTGAAGACTATCAGATACACAAGCTTTATTGGAATTTGTACTTGATTAAAGCAGATGGAAAAAAAAATATAAATCACCCCAGAGATGTGTTCTATTGAAAGACCTTTTTATAGGTAGGACTAGGTATAAGCTAGAAACATATATATATATATATATATATATATATATATATATCTCCATATGTCTACACCTGTGATGGTTGGCAGGGTCTTCTGAGAAAATGGATCTATGTTGAGGATCATAGTTCAGGGGTTAAGCTAGCATTCTGTTAAAGATTACACATCATAGACCGTGACTCCATCCAGATAAACTACGGCACTTACAGGTCAGACTATATATATATGGATATATAAGTATGTACAGAAGCCAGACACAAGATCACTATGTTAATATTGTACATACTGTAGCCAGTGTAGAGATAGACTAGCTAAGCAGACAGTTGAAAAGAACGGATATATTTAATCAGATCTGTATCCGTTAGGGATATGGGATTGTTTCAGACATTTTTAACTGAATTATTAGCATGTTACTTAAACACAGCAACTCTGATATTCAGCGTATAGGCTTAAATATACCAAGTTGGACAGAAATATTACTAATTTGACCAAGACTCTACAGGTGAACAGGGTTTTTTTTTTAACATTGGATATCATAATCTATCTTTGTTACACTGCTTATATTCCTAGTATTCTTAGAATTACTGTTTGCATTGGATTTTTTTTTTTAATTTACATTTATTTTTGCAAATGAGACTTTGTCTAATTAAATATGTGCATATTTGTATACATTTTATCTAAATGTTGTTAGATAAATGTATTGATGATGTCAGAACTGAAATATTTCATTCCGAGGATGCTCACAAGAGAAATTAAGCAAGTTATCACCATGCACTCCAGTTTAAAAGGTAACATAAATACAACAGTGATCAACATTTTGAGAATTTCCTCTGTAATGTCCTTATTAGGAATAAGATTAGGAATAAGAATGGACATGAACTCACATCATCTAGATGTGGCTTTTAAGGTTTATAAAGGAAACTGACATGTAAATCATAAAAACACATAACTTGTGGTTCACATAGCTTGAATATATAAGCTTTTCAGGAATATATGATGTGATGTGTTTGTGCCAAGTGCGCAGAGCTTAAGCTTCTTTAATGACAGTAATATATAGGTAAATATACCATCTTAAGAAATATTATTAATATGATCTCTATGTATGCGTGTAACAGAAATTTGGTCAAAACTGCATTCCGGTTAATTAACATCAAAAACTTCATATCTGAAGACAACTGCAATTTTATTTCATTTTGAGCAAAGAATCTCCATTTCATCACACAGTTGTCGTTAGGGATTGGGAGAATTAAGAGTGATGAGGTGCGTGTTTACCTACGGCTTGCTATCATTCGCCCCCTTACTGGCTGACTGACACATTCACCACCTGTTGTCTCAGAAAGGTACAGTCTGATAACCCTGGTCAGCTGCCTATGTTGTGTTGCATAGATAATGCTCTATTTATAGTGTGTGGTCTGTGGGACTCGCTAGGTTTGTCTTTGGCTCTCATCTGCAGCGAAGTGAGATGCCCAAAACCAGAGCTACCTGTGTGATGAGGTCATACAGTCACATGGTGATCTACGTTACAAATTAAGGGGTGTGTTCAAACCTTTGTTTGCGTGCAGCCTTTGCACGTTTCACTCAGTTAAATATTTTTGAAACTGCTAGGCTTAAATGGCTTAGATAGGCATTGTCATGTCTTTTATTTTTATTGGGGGGTGAAAATTGAGAAGGTGGATGCTTAGATAATTGCAACAGCCCCAGGTATCTTTCTCACACAGCTAAACAAGTCTAAATGTTTAGACCCGTGGAGCTTGAATGGAACATCTATGAATTGGATTTATCTTCTTTGTTCTTTAGCACCGTGCACTGTTTGAACATGTGGAACGTCTTGGGAAATATCTACCTAGATTTTGCCAAGACTGTTAGAGAGCCAGTACTACTGAGCAGATATCAAGACAGAGCTCAGGGTCTACTATGTTTGCTTGCTTATTTATAGCTGTAGATGTACATCTGTTTTTTTTTGTAACACTTACAAAAAGACATCTGACATTCTGTCCAATCATCCACATGTCAAAAAACAGAGCTGCATGCATGTAGAGAGTTGTAAGCCTGCCCCAGAGCTGTGTTTGGCTGGCTACTGTCATAGCCTAATGTTAGAATTGTGCACCCCCTGCCACCAGAGATCTACATTTCCCTGACAAATTAGATTCAAATACAATCCTCCGCCTTTTACTCACCCAGGTTACACAACAATCTTAAATGTCAAACAGTCTTAATGCACAGTTTATTAGTATAGTCTTACCTATTTCTTTGCTATAAATTAAATCTTCGCCGTTTCTAAACTGAAACAGCACATTATTGAGGAGCTGCCAGAGCTTCTCCTGATACAATTCTACCACCTGTCTTGAGGGCTTCTGCTCCAGGAGTATGCGTTACTATCAGTGAGCTCCTCATGTGTTCTAGCTAAATGGCATCATTAGCTATCATAGGCACTTGATGTTTTCTGGAGTGCATTATTTCATTATAAAGGCCTCAAGTGGACTGGAAGATTCCATGCTTCAGTGCACGGTTTTATTGCGCTTAGTGCAATGATGGCATGGAAGTGCAGTCTCTGCCTCTCTGTTGGGTATTTGGGTATTTACAAAATTATAAATGGATTATTATGATTATTAATTACAAAAGTGCATCTAAGAGAGGTGCTTACTTGCCTCTAAGGCAGAGAGAATGTTCTAACTTGAAAGTTGTATGTTGAATATTTCAATAAATAGTATACTTTTTTCAAAAACATTACCAGATTATAAAGCAGAAACAGACATAAATGCCATACCAATGCATGGCATAGGCACCAACTTATGAAATTATTCTCTTATAACAGGTATAACAGGTAACAAATTTGTGATATCATACAGTTTCATAAACTAGATGTCTTGAGATGTCCTGCCCTCCACAAATTGATGTATTATCCAAAAAAAAAACTTACAGGAAATTATGTGCACAAATGAGCATCCATGGAGTCTATTGGTGTCAGAATGAGCCGAAAACAGCAATTACTCTTCACATTTGCTGCCATCTATTTATGCTAAAAGCACTATTCAAATAGTCAACACTTCAAGCCCCTAGCAGCATGGTGAGTAGCGGCAGAATGAATTTCACTTCTGTCACTGAGTCCCAGCCCACATACCAGTGCACTAAATAGTGTGTCAAAATTGCACACTGTCATAGGTTACCTGCTACCATTAGGGGTGTACTCTTTTACCATACTATTTAGCATGCTAGTTTAGGACACTTTAAATCGCCAGCTGTCACTGAAAACAAATGACATGTGGCCACTTTGAAAGGGTAATGTTAGTATAGAAGACCAAAAAAACAGATGCTATGACAGGTGACACAACTGGTATTATACTCTAACAGGTATTGTCCTTTCCAAAGCACAGCATTTAGCTCACATGTTTAATGGGCATTATCTGAACTGATGCCTATGATACATGGTGAAAAACAAGGAATGGCATTTCATTTTGGGAATGTGCATGAAAATGTTTCCCCAACATAGACTGTACACATCAACATGGGCTACGTAGATAAATGACTAGCTCCTCACAAACTGCCTGGGTGCTTTTACTGTGTCAGGCCATGCATGTATCCATCAATGTGCCTAATGCAGTATCTCCTAAAAGGGTCTTTCTGCCCCAAACATTTTACATTTTCACCCCTTCCCAGCTCCCAACACACCTATGCCTTTGAGAACACTGAGTACCTGCTTCATGTGTGTTGCGAGTCTGATGGGGCCCAAGCACTGGTTTGGGAAATGCTGGTCTAATGCAATACGCATACAGGAGTGCTACCAATCCTATCAACACCAGGTAAAGAGACTATATTCATTTGAATAATAATGCAATATTGAAGTGTAGTAGGAACCTTACAGCTTTTCCTAATTTCCTATCTGATCATCCAAAATAAGACTAAGCGAGCTTGCTTTTGCCTAACCACCACTGACTGCACATTGTTTACTGACAAACACATAATATATAGACTTTATATATGAAGGGAAAATTAAGTTTCTTTAACTTATAGAACCTCAACATGCTTTAGTTTGCAAAAACATGTCCACCTGTGTTGCAAGGAAAATGCAAAGAAAAGTGAAATTATATATGTGCATAAGTTAGACCTGATCACTGTTAATGGAATGAGTGTGAAAGAATATTTGTAGATAAACCAAGCTGAAAGAAAGCCTAAACATGTCCAATCTAAATTATATAAAGTAAAATATTTCTTCATTTGTTGGCTGATCTAACATTGTATGGGGAAATTGTACTGACTAAAGGTGAAGATGTGAACAGCACATTGTCCTCATGCTGGCCTTATAATGATAGTGTGTAAATTTGGGATCTGAAGCCCTCTCTGGCAGAAGAATGCTACTACACACAACTCACAGAGGAACATTTGTGTGAACATAATGTGAATTGTGTGGCACCCCCTTCCCGATTAAACCGATGATTGTGAGTGGCAAGTCAATAGACATTCAAGGACTAATGACACTATTGGCGTACTAACATGCTACCTAGTGTCGTATTATCCGTTTTGGAACACAGCTCAAGTATTCAAGAAGAATTTTCTCATTATTAAAGAAATGTTATGATGAGTAAAAAAATCTTTTTGATAGTCTCCTAATGTGACTATCACAGTTACCAAGTACTATGCAAATGTTTTGGGCTAATCATTAGCTGTAGGTCAGCTTACAGTGATGTTAGCCATGTTAGCTACAAGAAGGCAGTGTAACTGCAGCAAGCTATGAATCAGAACAAACAGAACTGTAAAGTGCCTGGTGATAGTGGCTAGATAGGTGTGAAAACAATAATGCTCCTCATAATTTGGCTTTCATGCAGCATCATGACACCATTAGCAAACTGGTCGCTTGTCATTTAAAATACAAAGCAGACAGCTATGGACACTAATTTGACACAGCCTCAAGTGAAAGACCCAATTATGGAGTAGAACAATACTAAAGACGCATGATTCGCTACTAGCAGGCAAGCATACACTTTGAGAAACTCTCTGTCTCCCATTTGAAGTACAAAATACAGATAAACACAGGTAAATACAAACTGTTAGCCAACTGTTTAGCTAACATTACCTACCTGGCTAGCACAATTTCAACTGGTTAACAATAGCTAAATTTACCCGAACATCAAATTCCATTTAAGCTCTATATTCAGATATTCGGGTTGCAGCCGTATTCCGATTATGATGTTTATATGCATACAGACATCGGAATATTCCTGTATACATGGTTGCTGTAAGTATTCCTGAGCTGCCATTCATATATATATATATATATGAATGGGAATCGTAATTTGGGGAATCAGAATATTGTCTTAATCTGAATTGGACAATCAGATTGTGGCATTTACATGACGCATTACTAATTAGAATATTTCCAAATTGCGATTAATATTGGAATATTGATGTGCATGTAAACGTAGCCAGTGGCTACATATTCCAAAACAAGGTGAATCAGTACATAGATATAGTTAAATATAGAACAAATTATTTTGCAAATTACTGAACAAATTACTTACTACGCTCATCCCTTTTTAAATTCCTTATAACTGTCCTTTTTATTTATTTATTTGTTTGTTTGTTTGTTTGATTGATTGATTTCCTTCCTGATGAAACATCCAGCTTTGTGTGACCAGCCACTCGCTGCCAAAGCACAAGCTGAGCTGGTCAACCTAGTAGACCATCTTTACCAGCTGGTAAGTTCTGGTAGAAAGGAAACATTTTCTGAATTACCGCTGCTAATGCTACATCATAGTCAAGTTAGACAACTAAAAACTAACAACAGTAAGGCAGTTAGAACATTTCAAACATTTATTGATCAATTTAGTCAAGTAATAAAGCATAAACAGCTCAGCAGCTGGTAGAGGTGGTCTAGCTGTTTGACCAGCTTGGCCTGTGATTTGGCCGGCTGGTAGCTTCAGACCCAGCTGGATTTTTCACTTGGGTTGTGAGCACTGGTGCTGCAGAGAATACCTGTGAGGGGCATTTAAGGAAATATTTCATGCACGGCCCCCTCTGATAATTTCTGTGGCTTCTCAGCACTGTGATAGTAAGCCGAAAACCCCTGTCAAATCCCACCCGAACAGCTCTGACTGTGATTTACTGGTTTTCCTTGAGTGACTCATAGCTGCTTAGGAACACCATGTTTCTGAGTAATAATTTTTCTCTCTGACTCAATAATGCTGTTATTTCCTTTTTGTTAATTGAAAACAATATTTAAATTACTTTGAAATACCAAGCTGTACAAACATCTTGACAGAAAGCTATAATGATGATGTGCTTATTGCTTTCAGAACATATATCAGAATGTATTTTGTATTAGCTTGGTTAGCATATTAGAAATGCTAGCTAACTGTATAAGCTACAAACACTCTCCAGAGGTATGAGTGGGCTCTGCTTCTTCCTTACAAGCTTTATTTTATTTTGCAGTATCCTTATTCACATTTAATGTGAGGTTGTATATGACAGGTTATACTGAAATTGTTTTTTTCTGCCATTTTTACCAGTCAAACAGTAAATAGGAACTAATTGCTGGAAGGAACTGAAGTTGTGAGTGGGGAAATGAAAAAACGTCATACTACACGCACCATATGATTGGACCAAGGAATTAATCAAGCTAATTCTCACGTTGCGTTGTTGCTTGCCACTGTCGCTGAAATCGCAGCTCCGTGTCACACATGTACATAGAAACGAATGGTCACATTGAACGCAGGGTTAGACTAGCTGTCACGCTACCTCATTACAAAAAAAAAGTCATTCTGTCATCCCCACATATAATTACTTATAAGATAATTAGTTATAAATATGGATTACATGGAAGGATCAGAGCATGTGTCAAATGATTAAACATAAAGGAAATGTATGGATAATTGTGTTTAATTAGAGAATAATGAGAACTATTCATAGGCAAAAAGGTTTTCATTCACTGCCTTTAGTGTTGAAGTTGACTATTATCACACTGTAGCTAAAGCAACTCCTGCAACTCCTCTTTTCTGTAGGTTTATTGCCAGTGTTTTAGGCTGATATCGCCATATAAATTTAGCACAAACGGCAGGGTTTTTCCAAATACCTTGCAACTCTTCTCTGGTCTTTACTGCAAACATCTGTATGCCCTAAGTGACAACAACACATGCATAAGCACAGCTTCTTCATCGTTGTCAGGGTCATAGTGGCTTCAGGTAATAAAACTCTTCTGTTTGTGCTGTTACTGGAAAATAATCAACTCCAGGATGTTAATGGCATCAAACCAGCACATCATTGATTCTTTTCCTATAACAGCAAATCCTGAAATGTTTTATTCCCTACATATACCATCACCACAATACTTCAGATTACCACCATTATTAGTAATAACTCAATAACTTGGAAGGTTTTTGGTGTCAGAATTTTGTCAATTTATACTAACCATTTTTGGACCACCAGAAATGCCCTGCATCACAACAGCATGATGTGAGCTTAGAAAGATCAGCTAGTTACCCTCACAGGATAAAAGGTACAGCATCATTTATCTGTGACTCACTGGGGAACATAAAGGTTAGGTACAGGGTAAAGTATGAAGCTGAAGTTTTGCTTCTTGTGTAGTTGCTCTGATTGCGCGGGTTTGGCAGACCAGCTCCCAGGAGGATGAGCAGCGTGCCGGGGGCGTCTCCCACAGGTTAATCATATGTAATTACACAGTTCTGCTCACCCAAGAGTAAGTCATCCATGCAGCAGGGGTTTCAGAGCTCTACCACACCATATAATGCAAAAGCAGCTACAGTGCTTGGACTAAAATTACTGTGTGTTGGCCAAAGTGCTGATTTAAGAGTAATTTCGAGGATTTTCTTTGATTCCTTCTGCCTTATCGCTTGAGGTCATCATGTCTGATATCTTTAATATGTACATTTTTCTTTTTGTTTGTTTCTGGGATAGACTCCAGATCCACAGCAACCCTAACTAGGATAAAGCAGTTACTAATATGAATGAATGAATGAATGAATGAATTATTTATTTATTTATTTATTTGTTTTGTTGCCAAATGGTGGTAAACCTAGTAAGTTATTAACCTGAAGAATAACACTTGGAGAAGAAGAAATTTCAGTTCTGAAAATTGATGAAATGTTAATTATATATATATATATATATATATATATATATATATATATAGTTAGTTAATTAGTTAGTTAGTTAGGAATATTTGAATATGCTTGAAAAAAAAACATAAAATAATAAATTATTATTAATTTATAAATATATAATAAATTATATTATTTAAAAATATATAAATTATATTATTTAAGAAAATACAAATCCTTATAGTGCAAAGCTGTATACCTCTTAACTTTTCTATTTAAAACTATTTATTTATCTCGTTAAAATAAAGTCATGATATATACTGTATGCATTATGATCTTGGCAGATGTAGCTTGATGTAGAATTACTTTCTGTCATGCCGAAAAAGGTGATAACCAGAAACAGAAAGTTATATTACACAGTGAATTTTGTACTATTTGTTCTTCATTTTTCAGTACATGCATCTTTCACATTCAGGGATAAGATCCACAACTACATAATAACTATATTTTAAAGTGTAAGCAGCTTCAAAGTATATATTATGAAGCAGGAGAAGTTATTCATGTGTTTCTAAAGTTCCTTAAAATCAGCCTTTAGTGTTATGTGCTGGAGTTGCGACGAGTCTCCCCTCCCCTCCCCGCCCCGCTCCTTCCCACTGCAGTCCCTGGAGCTAAAAATGGCAGTTATTATTTGAATGTTGGTACGCCACCAGTGGAATTATTTCCCCTGTGCTGGGACTTGGACCTGCAGCTCTTTGGATGCTAAATGCTCTTATCGCTAACCACTAACCCACATAATCCACATGGTGGAATACTGCCCTACTGAACATTAACTGTGGTTTGTGTTGTTTGTGTTTTCATCTTAATTAAAATGTCCTACTGTTGTTTCGAATCTGATCATCTTGATTTTTTTAATTCTGATTTTTTAGCATTACACTGGCAGTATGATCAGTTACGTTTAGAAATTCTGACTTTGAAAAACATTCTAACATTGCATTAGATTTAACTGCCACCTTAATCAAAAAATGACCTAATTCCAAAAATCAACCAACCATTACCTTAGTAATATATCGAATACATTTTTCTCAATAATAAAACTTTTTGAAAATGGTTTGAAATTAAAATATCACAAAATTTGCACACCGTTGTTAGTATGGATGCTCATAACAGTGTTAGTCGCTGTTATCTTTTCATATTGTAAACCTGTTACTGACACAGTTCATTTGATCAGTGATCAATGCATTATGTGTTATGATTGCTACTGCTTTTATTAAATAATAGAGTAGATAATCTTTTTACTTATTAGTGAGGAATAATATAAACCAGTTCAAAGCTACGGTGTGTGATTTTTTGTTTAAAAAAATGGAAATAAACACATTATTGAGTGAGGGAAGAAAATATTCTCTAAAACATGATGTTGCTGAGCTTCTGTCAGCCTCCCTGGAAATCCTGTAATAGTATTTCACAGTCAGAGCTGTTGGGCTTGCATCGACTGGAGGTTTCGAACTCGCACTTCATACACCAGCATACTCCACGTCATCATGCCTGAGAGAAGTAGAGCCAAAGACTTGCCCCGGTACACACAGAGCCGCAGGCATCCTAACAGAGAAGTCTTTTCTCTTCAACTATTTTTCTGAGAAAGATTGCCCAGAATGAACACAAAATGAGCACAAACCGCAGCACATGGCAAATGGATTGAAGATTCACAAACACAGCAAGGTGGATCGAACTGAAAACTCAAACCACCTGATATTAGCTCTTTGTTAAAGGAAAGGGTTTTGTGCTCTCATTTAGTACTTAGAAATTTGACAGTGATTGTGTCTGATGTGCACAATAAAGTTTTTAATCTAACACTTAAGTAGTGTGTTGGGAAACCAATTGTGTCTATGCTATTTAGGCATCCTAGCTAGTGTACAGCTGAATGTGTATTTATCTCTCACAGCCTTCAGATATGGGGATGTGGGGTCGAACAATGCAGCACAACGTACATTATGAAATATTCTTTCACAACTAGCCCGCAATAGCATTCTGGAGAAATTCCAAAATCGTATATATTGTAGCTTTAACAAGTGTTTGTTTTTCCTAACCAGTTGAATAAAAAATGATCTTTTTAATGGACTTTAGACTCTGGATGGCTATAGGCATTCAGAATACATTTCAATTCTGTTCAAACCTGTACAAGACAGTTTGTTTCATAGAAGCTGAAGTAACGGCTCAGGTAACAGTGGAGTGAATCGAGGAGCGAGAGAGAGAGAGAGAGAGAGAGAGAGAGATGAGATATCTGAGGAAATGACTCTCTGGCTAAATAATGTCTCGGCCATTCAGCACGTCTCGGCTTTGTCACGCCCCCCCGGCGTCTTGAACATACCTAATTTGTGTGTTTTTCTGTCCATCCCTAGTTGACCTCCTCCATCTGGCCAGCCTCCTCCTCCACCTCCCTGTGTCTCTCAAATCAGCCTGCACTCATTCCTCTCCTC
Source organism: Pangasius sanitwongsei (assembly GCA_037576675.1). Lineage (NCBI taxonomy): Eukaryota > Metazoa > Chordata > Actinopteri > Siluriformes > Pangasiidae > Pangasius > Pangasius sanitwongsei. Next base: position 5,662,413 of record CM075003.1, on the reverse strand, counting down.
TTTAATCTGTACACTGACAAAGAGGGCTATTATTCACATATAGACACTGTAATCAGAGGGGCTGTTCTTCTCAGTCTGATTCAATGGATGCTGCCTTCGATTTCTAGCATGCTTTGGCTTTATTGGGCTACACAGTAATCCTGTAGAGCTTGTGGATCTCCCCATATTGTGCGTAACTCATCAAGAGTGAGAGCTGCATCAAATCCAGCACCTAACTGGCCCAATTAGGTAAATGGGTTGGGATCAGGTGGAATTGCATCAGAGCGATTGATATTATTTTTTTTCCATTTGAAATGGATGAAATAAATCACAGCCTGATGAAACAAGGGAGCAAAGGCAAGCCCTTAGATATCTAATATGGTGATGTTGTTGGGGGTCCAAGGCCAGTGGATGAAAAAAAGAGGAGGAGGAGAGCCATCTCACATATTGAAATGCCACGCTGGTGGTCAGGCTGTGATTTATTCCCTGTAAGGGCCTTGGCTTTGCCGGAAAAGGGCACTCCTCATTGTTGTGGGAGGAAGAGACAGAGTAGAAAAGACCTGACGTGGATTGCTAGACATTAAAACATCATGGTTATTTTGTAAACAGTGTCGTATCTTGCCATATATTATCACTTTGTTTGTTATAGTTGTAAACTATTAAGTTAGAGCTTTCCTAAACTGTGCCGTATAACATTTTTATACATATCTGTGTGGAATAATCAGCCTGTGCCACAGCTTAGGTAATGGGGTTCATTCCAAATAAGAAACCAATAATGATCATGCCTTCATGAACTAAACACATTAGTTTTACAGGCATTTTGGCCATCGTGAAGCCAATGAGCTGTATCAGAACAAGCCTATTGGTTTTCGATTCTATTAAACAAACGTGACCTCCATGACACCATAATTTAAACCCTGATATACAGGAAGCACACACAATTGGGTGACAAACTGAATACAAAGATTAATGATTAAGGAAATGGATAAACCAGTGATTTAATGAAAAGGGGAAAAAACGCATGCATTTATTTGTTTATTTTTATATTTTGCATATATTTATCGAGTGATCAAATTATAACGTATTTCTTAACATTTTTGTTTCTTTACTTACTGAATGGTTTGGGGTCACTTGTCCCCTTAGAGGAAAGCGTCACTGAAAATCAATACAAAGTTCTTCTGACTGATCACCTTTATCCTCTGATGAAACATTTTTTTCTATCCTGATGGGAGTGGTCTCTTCCAGGATGACCCTGTCCCCATCCACAGAGCATGATGTCTCACTGAATGGTCTGATGAGGATGAACATAAAATAAATCAAATGCTGTGGCCTTCACAGTCAGCAGATCTCATTGAACACCTATGGAACATTTTGGAGTGAGGTGTTGAACAGAGCTCTCCACCTCCATCATCAAAACTCCAACTGAGGGAATATCTTTTGGTGTTCATGAATGGTGTTCATCCCTTCAGTACAGATCCAGAGACTTGTAGAATCTGTGCTAAGGTGCATTTAACACTATATTGATTTTTCCTTTAATTTTTCACCCACCTATTCTACAAACAAATACACGTGACATTACTGATTATTGACTATGTACTGAGCAAGAGTAGGATTCTTTTAGATGTTTTCATGGCACAATATAAGATTTGCTGTATTACTTGCTCAGTAGCACATTTCTGCCATTTACTCAGCTATATAATGTGATAATGCTGTGTTTGTTGGTCAGTGTCCTGAGGAGCAGATTAAATGAACTCTCAATATGTGGGTTTATTAAGCATCCCTGTATTAGGGCCTGGGTTTGTGACTCAGGGTTTAATGCATTCAGCATGATGCCATCTTTGGAAAGGTCCACATTTAATGCATTAGTGAAGAACAATACACGTTGCCCCAGGAGGTTCTCACTGCACATTCACGAACCTCTCAGTTACCATTGTTAGACGCAAAGAGCCCATTATAGCCACTAGCCAATGTCTGTTCAAGTCCTATTTATTGAGGAATTCATGTACATTTTTGTTCATGTATTTTTTCTAGTCCATTAAATTCAATTCAGTTTTATTTTTATAGCACTTTTAACAATAGACATTGTCACACAGAAGCTTTACAGAAATTCAGATGTAGATTTAGATCTCTAATGAGCAAGCCAGAGGCGAATGCTGCAGGCCATGCTGAAACACTCCCTGATGCTACACTAGGAAGAAAACTTGAGAAGAACCAGACTCAAAACCCATCTTCTTCTGGGTGTCACCAGAAAGTGGGATTAGAAATGATTTAATTCTACATTTACTTGTAGTCGTTTCTTTACATTTACCATACCATCTGGTAACACATGATATCTTTTCATGCTGGTCATGCAGAAGTACTTACACTGAGCACCTCTACACTCTCAAAGTAGAACACTACGCTCATTCCTGTAATGTGGATGCTTAACTGCACTTAGGGACTCTGCTGTCCTGTTCTCCCATTGAGATTATGGCTTGTCACAAGTTCTGGGACGTGCAGCCATGAGCATAAAATAGCACAGCTGGGATTTGAACCTAATTCTCAGTTGTACTGAACACAGTCCTACTGCATTTAGTGTGTGCACTCTGGAGGGACTGTGACGTAATGTAAGGAATGCTTTACAAATAGCTACCAGGAATGAATATTCTAGAGAAATTGCTGTTCTGAAAATGGCGGGGGAATAAGAAGACATTTGAGAAGTAATTGAAGCCACCCACACTAGCGGTACTCTACATCTTTCTGTAAGTAAAAGGAGCTTGTGAGCCATTTACATAGGCAACTTTTATCCAGTACCATATCTCTAGATGATTATCTGACCAAGACAGGGCTACAATGATTTACCTACAGACCATCCTTGAGTTTTAATTAAGTGAACTTTGCAGTGGGCTGGACGTTACAGTAGCCTTAACCGAAGCCCTAGTTTACTTATATGGAGGCTCTGTGTGTGTATATTTATGTCTTCAAATGATATGACATTATTATAGCATCTAAAATGCTGTAACAGTGTCCAATATTTGTCTGGATATGGTGCTTATCATGGCATTCCAAAAGCCCTAATGGTTTTTAAACAATTACACTTACAGTTTAAAAAGGACTCAAGTAATGTTAAATTAAAGCCCCGACTCCACTGCTTAAAATAATCCTCCATGATATTTTGGTCTGAGAGTTCAATGAGTTATCATTGCTAATGTAGCACTCTAGAAACTAGGAATAACAAGGTAAATATAACTGGCGTTTAAAATAAATGAAAAGTGGTATTATAAAGTAAGCAGGTGTCTCTGTGAGTAAGCTGTCACCAGGTAGACTCACTCTGATCAGCCTGGAGTCTGGAGCATCTGTGTTCTGGTCAGTGGGGCAGAAAATAGGGGACTCAGGCTTCTAATTCCCTCTGTCAGCACCAGTGAGAAATTCACACTGAGAGACTCACACTGAGTCCAGCATAGTGGGGCGGGGGGGGGTCTGGTTTGCCCTCTCTGTACAGCCCACCGTGACGGAGAGGAACTGGCAGCCATGCACTCCAAGCAACATCTTTTCTTTTCCTTTCAGTATTTTTCCTAATTGTCCAAAAGTTGCAGTATTAGTAGAGAGTTCTGGAGGATTTGGTTAAGTCTTAACCTAAAAAGGTCTTGTTTAACAAGAGCAACACTACAGCTCTGGGTATCATTAAGCTGTGAATTCCCTCTGCTCTTATTCTCTCTTCTGAAGATACTACTAATGTCTTTGTCACTTTAAATGTCTAGGTGTCTCATTAAGAAATAATTTGTTCTTCCTTGTAAGTACAACTTGGAAAAAGAAGAGAAAAGGGGTTAACTCTGCATTTTCTCTTACCGTGCCTCTTTATCTATATAACAGGAAGTACTATTTTTAAGACAATCATGCTACTCTGGTTTGAAGGCCCTTGTTTAATGCACAGTCATTTTTAAATGGATGTTGTTCTTGCTTCCAGTGACACATTCCCCTGGCTGTAGCGATAACCTGTGACTAAAGCAGCCACACAATGAGAGCATTGCATAAGACCACACAAGCGCAGATCTGCTTTTGTGGAGGTGACCAAAGCAACGCGGTGCCATGGCAACGGCCGCAGCCCCCGGGTAGCCAGTAGGGCACCTGAGCCCTCTTTCACAGACAGGAGAACTTTAATTAAGCCTGTTTGGCCACATGGTGTGTTACACAGTGTTTCACTCTGTGTCTGGCTTAGGAAATTTAGCGTAGCTTATGGAGGGGTGGACTGGCCCAAACGAGGACCGCATGGCTGTGAGAATGTGGCACGCATGTTCCTTTTACTTTTGAATAAAAACACAAAAAGAGTAAGAAGGGTACTATTTCAGATTTTACCATTCAAAGATGTCTTTAAAATCTTTGAAACCATATTTTATGTTGTAAAATTATTAGTTAAAAACCAGTCATTTCTACATTTGATTGCTTTGTGAAATTTGTAAACTATTAACCTCTTACAATAGCAATTGGACTATCAGGCAAGCCCCAGCTTCATATTGTTTAATTTAATGGTTCTCGTAGGTAGCTTTCATTCATAACTGTGCATAATTACTGAGAGGAAATTGGAACAGCATGCATAGTTATCGTTTGATTACCAAAGCAACACCATAGAGGATGTAGTTGCTGTGTCTGCCTAATCAAATGCCCCCTCCATAGACACACACACACACACACACACACACACACCTATGTACACATGGTTCACTATTGAACATGGCTCCCTGTGTGAGTGTCAAAGTTGGACATGACATTTACAGCAGCTCCCCCTTTTCCCACCTGCTGTTTAACAATGCTATCTCTGCTGCTAGCACTTAGAGGCCTGTCTGAAATGCCTATGGTCATAGTAAAGCCAGGCTCCTTGTCATGGACTTTAGCTTAGATCCATCTGTACCTTGGATTTTGTACTGGTCAATTTTGAAGGAACTGTGGAAGGAACTGAGACAGAAATTAATATCCCATTGTAATTATATTGTTTTGGTGTGTAATGTGCCTGGATCTGCTTTCTCTTCAGGTTCTGAATCTCTTCCTGGCTCTGCTGCTCAGCTCTTTCAGTGCGGACAACCTGTCAGCGCCGGACGATGACGGTGAGCTGAACAACCTGCAAATTGCAATAGGTCGCATCCAAAGAGGGATCCTGTGGCTGCGCCGGGCCCTGTGTGATTTCTTCAATGGCAACTTCAAGCGAAGACGGCAGAAGGCCAAAGAGGCAAAGGCCATGCTGAAGCTGAAGAGGCTCAGCCAACAGGCCCAGAGGGCCGAGGGCAACGGCACAGCAGGGGTCATTGGCCGCACTGGAGATAAGTGCACCTCTCCGGATGACAGCTACATGACCAACCCCAACCTGACCATCAGTGTGCCTATTGCGCCTGGAGAGTCGGATGTAGAGTTTCCAGAGGAGGAGGACGATGATGATGAAGCGAGTGAGAGCTCTGACGAAGAGGAGGAAGTAGAAACCAAACCGGTGAGTAAGGTGTATAACGATGATACACTCTTCAGAAAGTGTGTACATACTCAACTGTACTGGGGTTCCAGTGTGCATTTTAGATAGGCAGGCCGGTTTTGCTAAGTAAGGAATAAAACACTTCAGGGTGTGCTCCTATAGGAAAATAATCAGCTATGCATGGTGTTTTATTCTCGTTATACCACAGCAATTTGCCAACGATTACTTTTTAATTAATTAATGAACTACACCTTATACTTTTTATCAGTTAAAGTTCACATACCTGAAACACTTACATTCTAACAGCTATAAACAGTCATTCCATCACCAGCTGCTCTTTCTTCTCTCTCTGGAAATTATAAGACACAAAACCACAGCTTGTCACGTTACTGGGAAACCGGGAGGCACAAAGTCCTCTGTCCTGAAGACTCTCCTTTGGTGGAAAGCTTGTTGACTGTTACAAAATGCTAACAGTGGAGACTCCTTCTATAACTGTAAAATAATAATAAAAATGAATGTAAAAATCTCCTTACAGAAAGCTCCATCATATCACCAATTTTTATACTTTTTTTGTTGAAGAACAACACATTTTTAAGCCATTAATTAATCAGCTTTATATTTTGCCGAGCATCTGCCCTACAAGTCCCTATGAATTAGCTGTTACAAAGAAACGATACCATATTAGAAGGAGTGCATGAATATAATCCTGTGGTTGGGAATTCAGCAGTGTTGTGGTGTAATGGGGAATCATTTTACTGGTCTTACCATAAGCACTTAGACTATTCATACATCATTGACTACACTGCCATTTATCAGATGTCATTTCATCAGACCATCGAAACCCATGTATAATGATACTCTGAAAGTCCTCAGTGAATTAAGTAGGTGCCTTGACCCCAGCATTCTGTTGAACATCCCACGTTTGTGCTTTCCACACTGGACTAATTCCAGACTTTAAACCGGCTAATTCATTAGTCGCCTCTTCACCACGTGGCTGGTGGATGCTGAGTGCACTTGACACACTGAAATCCACCCCGGCACGCAGGTGAGAGCCACTCCACATTACACCTGCAAAGCACTAGGAAGTCTGATGCCCACGTTAGTTAATGGCTTTTAATTTATTACAAGTGCTCTAAGTTTGATTGCTATTATGAAGTTTGCTGTTTCATTTTTAAATGACCATTTCCTACCTATTTTCACACAGATGTACTCAGTAGAATAAAAGGATGTATGTGGTGCCTCACAGACTGGCCATGTTGGCTGAACAACAGTACCACCAGTCTGGGAGGCACCACATATAATGCTCTTTAATCCATTCTCATTCGACTCACATTCAAGTCAAATCATTAGATGCTCTTGAAATGAATTTAACATTACTCAACAATGAGCAGACTCTATTCAAACACCACATCACAACTTTTCTTCCAGTTGTAGGGTCATTATCAGACTGGCTGGAAACAAATAAACCACATATCCCCACCTGATATCTGTTTGCCTAACGTGCTATTGACTGATGCTTATCAACAGGTCAGGTTTCCCTGATTTGACTATATTGCTTTTTGGCCACCTGCTCCATGGACAATAAGTGGCTCAGGAAACAGGATAGTGGCTTATTGTTGTTTGTTAGTTGTCTAGATCTGTCAAAGACAGGCACATATTGAATCTCAATTGAATCTGTCTACATATATGCAAAAAAAAATAAATCTTCATTTCAAATCTTCTAATCTCATGATTCTCAAAGTGGGCTACATGGACCCCAGTGAGAAGAAACCATGTTACATAGGCAGTGGGAGCACAATTGTTTTTGTTGTTGTTGTTGTTTTTTTACGTTGATGGAAATCACAACTAAGTATTATCAAAGTTATTATATTTCTTATAATAACTATATTATATTAATAAATAAATATTAAGTCACTTAAATTAAATGGGTTTAATACAAAACTCAATAACTCAAAAACATGTAGGCCTATAAATAATATCAACTTGGACGTAATAAAAAACTCATAAAAATGTGCTCTGTGAGTTAAAAGTTCAGGAATAAAACACTTTATTTCCCCGAAATAAATAGCCAAAACATTACTGTATACATTTAAATAACATATGTAATATTTGAATATTTCATAAAAGGATTATATGCAGAAAATACATCTGTACATGAGGAGGTCCATGGATTCTCTTCTCTTCTCTTTTTTCTACAGGAATAAAATTGATGATCGAAGTACAATAACACAGCTATAGCAATTGATTCAGCTTTCAACTAGAATGTGCTTTATGATATCTGAACATATTTTCATTATATACGCTGATCTACAACAGATGTCATAGCATTCAAGCATACTGAGACACTCAAAGTGCTCAGTGAAGTAAGTAGAGGCATTAACCACATCACTCTGCCTAATTCCAAACAGGCTAATTCATTAGTCGCCTTTTCACCATGTGGCTCGTGCACAATAGCAGCAAATAGCATCAAGATGACCGCAAATCTCAACGATGTGGAACAAAGTGTGTATTTAAACTCAACCCCTAATCACCCTTTGCTGCGATACAAAGAGCTTCACTATAGTGTAGCTGATTTAGCTTAGGATTCTTCTCCTTTTTCATTCTTCCTTTCTATCTTGCCCACTCTGTACCTCCAGGGCAGTACACAGCTTTCTCCTCTCCTGGAGAAAGAGAGCCACGCAGAGGGAGACTAATAAGTGGCTATCAGGCAGACAAGAGCTTTCAGTCCACATGAACTGCAATTCTGAACACCCACGCAGAAAGGCTTTTTTTTTTTTTTTTTCCTGTTTTGTGTTTCTGCCTCCTCCCAAGTCATTTTACTTTGAGTAGACACTGCTCCTGACCCCTAAATAAATAAATAAATTAATAAATTAATAAAAAAGAAAAAATAGCTGTCTCATTTCAGTGTACCCTGCTGGAAAGAATTATTTGTCTATTTATTTGGTCCAGAGCCTCTCCTTCGCTCACACCCACCTGGAATGGACTATGAAATGATTGAGGCGGCTTTATCTCGTGAAACACACATTCTGCAGTGCCATTAAAACTGTTTTCATGTTGCAAATCTAAATTAACATCAGACTCTATTTTAAACCACATTGTTATGCTGGTAGATGGTAACATATCAAATGCTAATTGATGCAATTGATACACGTTGACATACACACAGTTCATTGGGTCTGTAAATTGCAACCCATTGAACTTGAGAGGTATAGAGCAGCTCTCCATGGGTCAGATAACAAACCCACTCTCTTTTTATATGGTTATCAGTAGATCAGTGGCTCATTGGCCCCTGGCTGCCCCGGCTGCCCTCGGCTGAGCTCCCCAGTGTTTGGCGTGTTGGCGTGTGTGTGATGTGAGAGAATATGCCGCCGGTGTGCTTGGAGACTTCCTTCATGCACACCCCCGTGTGTCTGGTTGCGTAAGCAGATGCCCTTACAGGGCTGCTCTCTTTCATAAGGGTCATGTTGCTTAGAGAAGCAAGGAGTCCAAAGAGAGAGAAAAAAAAGACAGAGACCACTGATCTACCCACACCTCCCTGGCACACAGTGACACTCAGATTTACATGATTGTACACTAACAGAGCTAAGTTCTTAGTCACACACACGCGCGCACATACAGTGCAAGCTGACATGCAAATATGCTAGTAAGTAAACTGATATTTTAGATGTATATATATATATATATATTTGAGAGAGAGAGAGAGAGAGAGAGTATATCTGTATAAACATTGTATATACATATATATTATCTATGCACAATCCGGGTACTGCTGGGTACTTTATTAGGAACACTCGTATACCTTCACATTCATGCAGTTATCTAATCAGCCAATCATATGGCAGCAGCACAATGCAAAACATCATGCCACAATCAAAGTCACAGAGATCATCCTTTTTCTTCATTCTGATGTTTGATGTGAATATTACCTGAAGCTCCTGACCTGTATCTGCATGATTTTTTGCATTGTGTTGTTGCCACATAATTGGCTGACTGGATAGCTGCATAAATGAGCCTGTGTACAGGTGTTCCTATTAAAGTGTATAAACTATTATAACGTGTCATTCTTTAATTCATAAAACATTGATATCATTCGCAAAACACACCAGTCCATCATTGATTAGGTTCCTATAACAGCACTTCCTGTCATATTTTATTGCTTACATATTATAATTCATCGACTGGTAGAAGAACATAGGCCACATCTGGACTGGGGAGTTTTGAACTCTATACTAAATATACTGATTATTTAAAAACAGATGAATGCAGGGAGTTTTATTAAAAGAAACGTGTTATTGTAAATATGAAGTTCAAAAATAATTCTTCAGTATAGCTTTATTGTATGTACAGACTGCTCAGACAGTTGCTGTAATGACACTCTTTTCAGCAGACACATTTCCACATGGCAAATGCAATTTAAGCCTCCCTTTGGTGCATAAAAGACAGCATTGTGACATTTTCTGTAACGATAGGGTAAAAGCTACTCTTCTCTAAATCTAGTCTGCCAGCACATAAACTGAACATAAGTTTGCCCTGGTTTTTGAAAGAGAATAAACAGCACCATTTTACCCTGAGGCTGTTTCAAGTGGTCATCTTAGAGCAATTGTACGCAAATGAATGGCAATGTATCAAGTTAAATCTGACATACATGCATATGTACGTGCATTGTAAGTGATATTTATCTGTATTTCTGTAAACTTCAATCAAGTTTACTTGCCCAATCTTGAGCGTATCCTCTGCACAGTGCCACACGGCTAGCTATTTTAGAACAATGACAGCGTTGTTTTAATGAGTCATGTAATTTAATAATCGCTTTTTATACTTTAACTGCAATGATAAAGAGACGCATTTTGAGCTACGAAACCAAACTTCCTGATGTTCTTTTGGCTTTTGGATGTTCTTTATCAAAACAACAGCAGACTGATGCAGTACATATGACTAGCCATACACGTAACGCAAAGAAAAATAGGTACAAAATCTACATATGGAGGAAACTACATATCCCACAATAGAGGCTCTAGATATGTATGGCAACTGAGAAACATTACAAGGAACAGCCAGTAACAGCGCTGCATTTTGCTGATCATACAGAAAGCCATTCTTGATCAGAGAGGCAGTGCAATCTAGGCCACCCTCCCCGGCTCCAGCACGTGACCGTTCTCCTCCTGCACACCTGACTAGACATGTTTCTGAGCCAGATGATATTTGTTCTCTCACTTTAATCTTTCTGTACACCTGTTCTGCCTCATTCTGTCTCCCTCTACATCTTTTATCTTTCCGTTTACCTGTCCTCCACACTCTCTCTCTCCTTTATCTTTTAGTGCACCTGCACCCCCAGTCTCTTCCACTGCTTTGTCTTCTCAATGGCTGTGGTCTGTTGGTCCCATCTTCCTTTTATCTCTTTCACTGTATGCTAAACTACTGTGCCTTTTGCTGTCCTGGTATCCCCGAACTAAACACACCATGGTAGCCTTGGGAATAAGGGTACAAAACATCTTGCAATGAGCTTCTCTCTCTCTCTCTCTCTCTCTCTCTCTCACATTAGAACCACTAGGGACATGCATGACAAAATGGAAAGTGCCTTCAACTTCACTCTCACGCATTAGCACATATACATAGCACATATACATTTCCAGACACATTAAAGGAAAACCCAACACCCAAACCCAAAGTGTCTTAGTAAGGTGTTTGGTCACCACAAGCCACCAGAACATCTTTAATATGCCTTGGCAAAGATTCTACAAGTCTCTGGAACTGTACTGCAGTGATGAACACCATTCTTCCAAAAGATATTCTCTCAGTTGGTGTCTTGATGATGATGTTAGAGCACACTGTCTAAAATCTCCCATAGGTGGGTTGAGACGTGGTGACTGCGAAGGCCATAGCATATGATTTATATCATTTTCATTCTCATAAAAGCATTCAGTGAGCCCTCATGCTCTGTGCATGGGGGCAGAACTGGGGCGGTCATCCTGGAAGAGACCACTCAATTCAGTTTTATTTATATAGCACATTGAACAGTGGATATTGTAACAAAGCAGCTTTACAGAAATCCAGATATAGATTTAAACTTATCCCTAATGAGCAAGCCAGAGGCGACAGGGGAGACAACATGAGGAAGAAACCTTGCTCTCAAGAGCCAGACTCAGAAGGGAACTATCTGGGTGACACCGGATAGTGCAATTATAAATCATTTCTCTTCTATAACTGTATACTGTAGAGTCAAGCAGAGCTAAGTGTGTTGAAAGGAACTTGTACAAGTGCATCAGAGTCATTTCTGATTTCCTTAGTGCTTTGCATTTACATCTATAGTATCAGATTGAAGTTATCGACTGTTCAGTGATTGACACTTGCATAAACTGTTTTTAGCAACAGTCTTTAGGCTATCCAAAATCCAAATACATCCACAGCCATCTTTAGGGTGTCCGTGTAGTAAAATCCACAGCAATCTCGTAGTGATCCTCAGGCTATCTATGCAGGGCAATCAGAAGTCAGAAGAACTTTGTATTGATTAATGATTGATTATTGATATTGATTTGTGGTGATGCTTTCTTTTAAGGGGGCAAGTGAACCCAAATTGAGCCAGAGCATAACAGAGCCATGAGCTTTTCCTATAATTTGTCACAAATAGACAGAAATAGACAAATCTATGAAAACTGAAATGAGATTTAAACAACAGAGGTTCGTTATGTGAATAAAAAGAACGAAAGTTCAAAGAGCTACAATGAGCTGAAGTGAGGATACTATTATTACACTAACAAATTAGGTGTTTTTCCCTCCACATGTGCGTACACTACCTTTTGTACCGTTAAAGGAATAGAATATTAATACACTTATGCCTGTACATTCAAACAATTCAATTCAAGCTTTCCCTTGTCTGGTTCCTTCTTATAAAGATCCATAAAATAAATGACTGTTAACAATAACGTGTACATAAAGTATGTGCCTAACGAACACTCGTCTAACAAATTGGCCCGGCTGATTTCTCCTAAGCTCTCCAGATGCTGAATGACATAACACTGGGCATCGTAATGAGTGCATTGCATAGGAAGAGTATGACCATAGATTTTTTTTCCCCATATTTACCTGATAGTTTAATGTTTAAAAATTGTGGAAAAAAGATACTGTCTGCTCATAACATCAGAGCATGACAGAGAGACAGAGCTCACACACCTGAACTACAGTCTGCTCAAACCTCTAACCCTAGATTGAAATCATTACAATCAGAATTGAATGTCTCATATATCTTACAAACAAGGCAAGACAAACTGCCTGCATATAACCCTGTAATAAATAAGTGTTTCCAGTTTTCTCTTGCAAGATATACAGTATGTGGTTATACAGTATGGTATAGATTAAGCTGCTTTACTCCCTATTTTGACCTGATAACCTTTAAGCCTGAACTAAATTATGTGGTTCTCAGGCAAAAAAAAAAAAAAACTCTAACTGGAGCTTGCATTGTCAAAAAGGTGAAGCAAAAGGGTAAAAATCATATGGCAACATGTTTGAATCTGTCCCTGGGGGTGTGTGTTTGTCTGCATGGTCATAAAAAGCAGCTGAGTCATGAGGCAACAGTATTTCTTCTTTCGTCTGTGTTTATTCTGTGTACTTGGTTTGGTAGACCTTCTCAGAATATAATGAGGAACATTCCTAGAATCGGCCGTCCCATTTAAATCCCAATAACATTTATTTAGTTATTAGTTTTTTGTTGTGTGGGTTTAGATAAATATGATATGACCTGGAACAGGTGTGATTGTCTGTTTGTATGTCTGATTATTAAGTTAAGTTCTGACTAATACATGAGAGTTGTCCTCAACTGCATCACATTAGAAAAGCGAATAAAATTAGCCATGCACGTAAGGCTCGATTTGAAGAGGGGGGGATTATTCTCCTTGTGAACCCGCCATCCCTCTTTTCCATGTACTTTAAACTCATATTGTTACATCAATGTATGTTATTGATATTTTAATTCTATTTGTGAGATGCACAAATTAAATATATAGATTTTTTTTTATGTGAAATGAAATCAGAGTGCACATGCACATAGTGAGGTGTGCACATTATTCCGTGGTAATGCAGTGAATGCAGTGTTTCGTGGGGCAGCATGCCACAGTTTCAAACTTCAGCAATGGCAAAGAGAGCAAAAATGTATAATTGACTATAGTATACTGTATCATTGAGAAATCTATCAAAGCAAAGCCTCTGAACTGATTCTGTCTGGGCACCACTCATCACCTATTTACATCAGCGAACCCCATAACCTTTTCTGCTATAATAAGAACAACCAATCATAGCAAGACTGAACCCCTGTAGACACAACACATAGCCACAGCCATACCATGCATATGTAGACCTTCATTAAAACATCCACTTGCACATGCGGAATCTACATTCCACAAACACATACGCACCAAGTGATGGTTGTTGATTTTGATTGTTATTACGAATGTTACAATTACGATTACTTTGCCATTATTTTTTTTCACTGCTTTGTCTTATTTCTTAGTGTTTGTTTTCTGAGTGCTGGTTTTCATGTTGGTATTCTTGTATTCTCCCTCTTTACAGGACCTGAAGTATGTAATAACACTAACAGCACCAAGTGGTCCCCAGAAATTGGGTGAACCTTTCCAATAAAGGAAAGCCATTTTGATAGGATTTTTAATAAGTTTATATGTGAGATATGAGGGACAAACACTTAACTGGCATGCAATGCTAGTATGAGTGGGCTCATTTTTACTACAATCAAAGTTCGGAGATGCTTTGCTTTATGCTTTCGGTAGGCTGTAAAGTGGTACTGTGCTAGACGTACCGTGGCGCCATTGCTAAATGCTTCAGCAAATTGGATCAGGAGTGTACTGTAAACAAGCGTAATGCACATGGATATGGATATGTTCTATAAGCATTTACTGACTATAATACTGACCACAATGTTGTACACCCTAAAGAACGGGTGTAGTTTCGAATAACCCGATGGCACTGTCTGATTTGATTGCATTATTGATGTTTTTAGTACTTTGTAGTCTCTCAGTCGCCCTGCGACATATATTTAAAGCTCTGCATCCCCTAATGTATTATAAACTGGTTCTATTCAGGCTCTGGGTTAATCCTCTGATAAATTTCTTCCAGGTCAAGGTAAATCAGAATTAAGTGGCTGTTTAGCTGGTTGCTGCTTTGTACTCTTGTTGTTTTCAGTCATCCCTTGCAGTAAACCTCTGTAAGAGTACCTTCATAAACCCTGATCCACCATGGCAAAGAGCCTGGCAGACACACAACACACTGTCTTTAGGTCTGATTTCATTTGGCTCCAGTGTTGAATGGCATGCTGCAGGCCCTTGCACCCCTGCATTGTTATTTATAGGGCTTTTGTGGTGGTCAGGGGTGCTGGAATGTGAAACTCTACCATGGTCAGTGCTTGAATTCCACACATACATGCCCTGCCAATGAGAAAGGGCCATTAACTGGCGGTTGCTCCTGGATGTGTGGAAGGGCTGTATCCTAACACGCCATAACAGCCATCATATGAAGATGACAATAGCTTAGAGTCAGTGACTTCACTCCCACTGACCTACACTAAGGACTTTATGAAAGGCTGTATGTATGACAGACAACAATATCACTGTGTGCTCTGCACTGTATTATTATCACTCAATTGAGGACATGCTGCAACCGTGTTCAATTACAATTCAATCACATTAAATCCTACAATGGGAGAGCTTTCATTTGTCTCTCACTCTATGGTGAGGCAGATGGAAAACTGATCCTCAGAGCCTCCACTATGTGTTTATGTCCTCTGAATAAAGGCTGGCTTGGTGAAGGCTTCAGTTTATTGTTAGAGGAGGAAGCCTGTGGCCTGTGTGGGCAGGTGAGTGCATCGGGAGATGGCGTGACGTCTCAGCTCCTCTCACTGGGTCTTGAAAGAACCTCACAATGCCCAGAATGCAGTGGCATGATCCCAGAGTAGTAAAGAATGAAGAAATGGATAGATTATTCTGGATTGCTTATACAGACACACCGATATTACGCAGAGACACAGACATTGTTTATAGCCTCTTCTCAAGTGTCACAGTCTGAAACTGCATGCATTTCAAAATCCATTTACAATATACATTATATGCAACAGTCATTGCTTGTTACCTTACATTTACATGTAAGGCACTGAAGCATTGATATTTATTTAACATGTCTGGGTTATTCTGATGATCTTGCACTGTGGTGACAATGCATAATTTCCTGCTCCCATTTGGTTGGTGTGGATTCAAGCTTATTCTCACCTCCTCCACTGTTCCGAGGCACTGCCACACCACATTTCCCTCTGCTTTAATGCGAAACCAAGACACAGCAGCCTCATGTCAGGAAGGATGCACATCATTTCCACAGCTGCCCAGTCTCCTCATTTTATCTTTCCTCCTCTTTCTGCCCTCTTTCCAAACCGACACTGTCCCTCCTCACATATACGCATATACAGCTTTGTTAGGAGCTTAGCACTACAGATGGGGAAATTTGCATTAAATTAATTTATTCTCTTGTATTTCAATACAACACTCTACAGTTATGAGCAGTATGTACAGTCCATGCATTTTGCTACGAAGTGTTGAACATGTATGCACACATCCAGAAGTCGCAGATGATACTGAGGCACATTTACTAACGTCTTGTAATTAGGCTTGTAAAACAGAAATTCCTCACCTTACACGTCAAGCTATATTGTCTAGCCGTGTTGACGTGGTGTCAGCTTTTTATTGCGCCAGAGAGCCCAGGGGCAAAAATGTCACCCACAGGGTCTCACAAACAAGGGAGGGCAATGGGGTGTATTAGGTTTCATCAGACACTCATGTCAGCACTACCACACTGCCACACAACAACCTGAATAGCTTTCATCTCATGTGGGTTGTTCAAGGAGGCAGAGGTATGGCGATGGGTCTGAATCGATGGTTGAGCAAGTCCCAAAGGTGCACACGAACATGCTCTAACCCCCAACCCAAATAAATATCACTTATGTGTGCTGTCCCTAAACTCTCTGTGAAATATCAATCCTGCAAACACTCCTGAAATAAAGGCAGTGGCTATGCTTACAAATGTATGTGGCAAACTTATATCCCATGCTTGAAACAATGGCAGCTTCAGCAGAATTAGTCAGAACGCATGTTGGCACAGTGTTAATATAGCAATTGCTCTTCTAATTTTCCACTTAATTTAATCTGCTACAAGGGTTGATAAAGCTGTATTGTCTGACTGTCGTGCACGCTATATGTTTGAATAGAATTAAATTTCTTTGTATAATGATGTGGAAATGTATCTGCCCTTGACCCAGAATGTTATCAGATCCTCACCTGAAACCAGAGACTAGGTAAAATGGAATCAGACGGACCATGTAACACTGTATATTGACATTAATTATTATTCTTTTCATTGCCTTCCAAGTGCTTTTTGCCAGACATGGCAAACCTGATCTAGCCTCACTGATGATTTTTACCCCATTATGTATAATGTACAGTAGACATGATGAGCGGATACACTAGTAGTACTTTCTTTTGAATAGTATGGTTCTCAGTGATGTCTGTTTCCACCCATTTTGCCATTGGTGTGTTACCTGATTGTGTTCACCTGTTCTGTGTCTCGCCCTTGATTAATTTGCCCACTTATACTTTGCCGTGTCATAGTACCAGTGCAAAGTCGCATCGTGCATTTATTGTCTCGTTAAGTACAAGCTTCATTTTCTAGTTCCAGTTTCATGTGTAGTATTTCCTGGTTTTTGACCCATACCTGTTTCCCCTGTTTTACAGTTATGGGTCATCCTGGTTTGTTGCTGTCTGCCTGTGGTCTAACCCTCATAATAGACTTTCACAATGACAAATCATAAGGATTTACCCAAATAAAACAAATGCTGCATTTATACACGTGCATCCTGTCTTTACTAACCGGACCTTAAACCTCTCAAAAGGATTTCTGCAGTAGTGTTTAGGTCATGACATCTTGAGAAACTATGTGCATTTATCCATGATGTAACTTTACCAACAGCTCATCTCAATTATGTTTTTTTTTAAAGTGTCACTCACGCAAGCATCGTTTCCTTAATCACACATAATAACTCAATTTATAATCATACACCGATTTAAATGTCAAAAGAATCACAGAATCACAGAACTTTGGTGTACAGGACACCCTGTTGATGTATAGTCTGTGAGTTTAAATGATGCATACTCTAGGACTAAAGTGTACTTTGTGCTTTTTAGTAAAACTGCTTGTTAAGGATGCAGCAGAATATTTAACTCTGTGAATAAAATAATAAGAGAAAGCCAGAGCTTGTCAGACATCACTGGTGTTTTTACCTCTCAGCACAAGTGTCTTGTAAGAGCCATCATTTAGAAGTGTTACAGAAGCAATCAGTAGACTGATTGGTTCACTTGGCTTTCAGAGTGACGACATCAGCCTATCCGAGGGCAGCACAATTGACCTCCGAAAGCCTGGAGAGGAGGAAGATGAATACTCCGAGATGGCAGAGGAGGACATGGACCCAGAAAATTGTCTCCCTGATGGTAAGTACAAGTTTACAATGCCAGAAAGACAGTGTTTATTGTGATGAACTCATGCAGATCATCAAGCATATTGAGTATTTCTTAGTAATCACAAGGTGAACATTTATCATTACAGCCCTGTTATCATGCTGAGTTGCAAGAGATAGTTCAGTTAGGTTTGGCAGAAGGACACATCATTGGCTTCACCTTCAATGGCTATTTAATTTAAGACATTAAACAATTAACTGAGTTTTAAAAGGTCTATGGGGCATTAAATGGTGTATCCTGTGTCAGCAAAGATCTAAAAATGCCTGTCAGGATTGAAACACACCCTGTTAATGTGATGACTGATGCTGCATATTTGATTTCAAACTAATTGATCGACCAATCAGCTCAGGTGTACTGAAACATGACCAATCAGCTGTCAGTATATGCCTTAAACACAACCCTGGGCTTATATATATATATATATATATATATGGAAATCAATGAAGAGCAGATTGCTGAAAAATAATGCTTATATGAATACCTAATTTTATTACGTGAAATTTAGTGCTTTCGCTGGCATTAAGCCGAAATCATGAGAATTCGGTTAGATTTCTTTAGCACAAAAAGCCATACATTAATTGTTAGAACTGTTTAAAGATGAGTACAGTAAAATATTGTTTAAATATGAATATGAATAACTTGGTCTTGTGGGGCAACAGATCTCCATGTTGTTGGGAGGTCACGAGTATGAATCCCGACAATGCCACGGCAACCCATGGCCTGGAGTCCAGGACAGCAAAATTGGCAATACTAGCCAATCGTGGACATCTGCGAGCTCATTTATGGTGAAATGGACAGCTTTGCTTGGAGTGTGTTCAGCTGCCCTGTGAAGTAACATGAGCAGCAGTTCAAAACAATGCGGTGGCTTCACGTGTCTCGAAGAAGACACATGGTAGCATTCACTCTCTCCAATTGGTATCTGTCATGTGATAGGCGAGAGGTTGCAAATTGACAAATAACCAAATCAGGTGAAAATGGGGGTAACACAAAGTAAGTGTACTGCCTGTGGTTTAGTGCCAACCCAAACAAATTAACTATAAGTTAAGTTGTTATATCAGCTAAGAAAAAAAAAAACACATTGCCATAGATGGATTTCTTAAAAGTAGCTTGTATTTACATATCTTGCAAAATATGAACAGTATATTCTCAAACAGCTGTGTACACTAACCTTAACTCCACATCATGTTCCTCTAAGTGTACTTAACCAGCTTGTTTAAAGGAGGCTTGGATTAAATACAAAATTAAACAAATGCACGGAATGTAAGGTTACATGTAACTGAAGCAAAAAACAGAACATCTTCCAGGAAAATGTGCATTTAATTGGCAATAGCATCTCGTTTCTGGTGTGTAATTACTCCTAAGTACATAGAGTTCTTCAAGATAAGTAGAGAGAAAATTGACCAATATCTGACAGAAAAGGTGTCATAAAAAGCTCTCTGTAAAATTACCGGTACTCTGTGTTTTTAGCATGTTCGCTGCCAAATCAGATCAGGCTGAGTAACTCTCAGTGCTTGCCATAGTCATTGAGCTGTGTGATTTTTTTTTTCTTTTATCTTTGATAGCTGTTAATTGCTTGACAAATGATGATGCAGGGGTGCTAAAATGTCTAAGGCTTCCTACAGAGAGCTGGAGCATCAGTACAAATTGAATTGAGAAGACCCTGCTACCATAATCCTGTTATTAAGTTTACAGGCAATAAGTTAATTTGGAGAAGCTCAAATGCCAGTAATGGAGACACTTCGACGCCCAGGGGAGGCTCAAATGTGATTTTATGCTAGCGACCTATTGTTATAGATGGAAGGCTTTTAAAGAGTCATTGATGTTGCTTGGGTTCATGTCACATAACTGCCATGTATCACTGACCGATTCGATAAGCGTGTGATTACTGAAGACATGTACTTTTTATCTGAGAGTAAATGCTTGTTCAAGGCAGCTTAGATTTGCTCCATTTATTAGGAATGCTTATAATAATAGGGCCTGTAAATTTGTTTTTGTATATAAATGCCCTCTTTTTTTTTCATACACAGGTAGGTATTTCGTTCGTATTCTCGTACACTATGTATACCTGTTTTTTTTTTACTCTGTCTTCCCTTGCTAGTGTGCATCCGTCATTTCCAGTGCTGTGATATCGACACTAGTGCAGGTCTGGGCAAGGTGTGGTGGCGGCTCAGGAAGCCAGCTATCAGATAGTGGAGCACAGCTGGTTCGAATCATTCATCATCTTCATGATCCTGTTGAGCAGCGGCGCTCTGGTGAGCACAGCCTACATCAAACTCACACGTTACATTTAATGTAGGCCAAAATATTAAACTGATAACACAACACAATTCATATTCATGTTGAACGTTTATTCGGGAAAATCCGTTTACTTAATAATCTTCCCCACAATTCCACCAACATTTTTACAGACTTGACAGAATTGATAGATTTGCTCCAGGATTTTTTTTCATACATTATGGAGATTGTTCGGAGGCTTTACACAGAGGCAACTGAACATTCAGTATTTCACTGCCAATACTGGTCCTTTTAAGAGTTCTCCACAAAGGAGTCAATAAAAGTCAGAGCAAGAACAGTACACGGCTTCTGTGTAAAGTCTCGAAACCACTCTGGCCCTGCACAGGCACTGTTCGTCAGTTCTTTTGGAAAAAGAAGCAGTACTAGAAAAGTTAGTCTTGCACTTTAGCTGAGTCAATGAGCCAAAGTTACCATTGTCCCCAATTTCCGTGCTTACAAACTTCATAATCAGGCTGATCCTGGAACAGTTTCCAGAAGGTGCTCTGTTAGTTAGCTAAAGGAGTCAGACTGCTTCTTTGTGGTCAACATCCAGGATCAGGCATCTTCATGAGAGCGCTATGACAGGGCAACAAAAGCACAGCTCTCCGCTGATGATAATCAATTTTAACAGATGCCACAAGCTACTAGACATGCTGAGCAATAATCTCTTTCATAGTTATCCATTTTCACATTGAGGAAATGGTTGATCTGCCAGAAGATTCCAGGGAATTTGACAATGCTGAGAAAGTTTTCCACTGTAAAGCAAATATCATGCTGAAAGCATTGCCATGAGCTGACTGATCTATACAGTACACATTTTCTTTAACCACCAACAGCTGCCTTTCTTAAAAGTGCTGCACGAAGGAGTCAACAAATGTCAGAGCAAAAAAAAAAAAAAGCTCGCCGCTACTGTGTAATGTTGCAAAACCTTTAACTTTCGTACTGTGCAGAACCTTCTTAACTGCACAGGAGTGCCTTTTGTTAGTGAGTGACTCACAAAGAGAGGCTAATGCCACTGGCCTGTCTGAGGGCCTGGATGCCAGGTGAACTAGACTGCTTGGTATTTTGGTGGCATTTACCAACACCTCCTCAGCAAACAGCTGCTCTTTCATACAGAGTTGAACGATCACACATAAAAAGCAAAGTAAGCGGGAAAAAAAGGGGTGGTGGTGGGGGGGGGGGGGGGGGGTTTGGGTTACAGCTAACTTTGCTTGAAACCAGTGGGTAGGCAAATTGCAACAGATGCATAGTGCTGACTTTCTTAATGACTCACTGTATTGTGCACTAATTTGGATATGGTGCATATTACGGTGCAGGTTGTTTTGAATGTCTTGCAGTGGTATGTCAAGATATCCGCACCGGACCCGTTATCCTGTAATTCAAATCGCAGGTTTTTATTAAAGTACTCATTCTAGTACTAGGGTGAGTCAAATTCTGCATTGTTTATTGCAAATAGGTGTCACAAAAGTGTTTCAGGTTTAAGGTAGCAGTAGAACAGGCTATTGGGAACAATGGACCTGTAGTACCTTTTTACTTTTGCAACTACCTATTTAATGTACCATTTCTTGTATTTATGGTTTTAACTTTTAAGGTTTTCATTTGACTTACCCTATAGTAACAGCTCGTTCACAGAAACTCCACAATGTAATATTAATATGGAATGGATTTAAAAAAAATAAATAAAAATAAGGAAAATGTATATTCGTTGCTGTGGTGAAGCTTGCTGTAAGGAGATCTTCATTTAACATTTATGGAGGGAGTCTCCAGCGTCAGCGCTCTGTAACAGTCAAGTTTTCCGCCACAGGAAAGTCTTCAGGACTTTATTTATCTGTTTTCACAGTAACAATGAGCTAAGAGGAACTAAATTGTTTTGCAGACATTCAATAAGATTAAATGTAACTGTAAATGGTCAAAAAGGTTAAACAGGATGCATCGTTCATTAATAAAATACACTGTACTTATTTCATTTTAATCAATTTCAGGGTGTTAATAGTACCTCTATTTTCTATTACCAGCACTCCCGGTCATGCTTTATTACTGTACTGTAATATAAAATTGTACTAAGAGTTAACCCTGAGTTAAATAATCCCTGCTTTAGAAAGAGTCCCATT
This sequence comes from Pangasius sanitwongsei, assembly GCA_037576675.1. Lineage (NCBI taxonomy): Eukaryota > Metazoa > Chordata > Actinopteri > Siluriformes > Pangasiidae > Pangasius > Pangasius sanitwongsei. The sequence continues at coordinate 5,640,052 of CM075003.1, read as the reverse complement.
ACAATGTGAGTAGGTGGATAGTTAGTAATTCTTGCCCAGCGCAGTGATGATGAAGGGGCATGTGGAAGGCAGTGGAGACTTAGCGACATGCTATCCAGTGTTTTCCTTGTCACTTCCCTGTCTGTGCTCATTAATGTCAAAGGCACTAGACAGCCCAGCAGTTCTAGCAAGAACGTGGGGTCACTGCACGTCAGCAGTGCATATTTAGCTTACAGATGCCGTCACATAAACCGCTAGTATGTTGGATTAACTTTTTCTTACTGCCACAACACACACTAATACACACTTTTGTCCTCAACTTCAACCAATCTCTGTCCTTTCTTCTCTTGTGATAGGCATTTGAAGACATTTACATTGAACAGAGAAAAGTGACCAAGACTGTGCTCGAGTTTGCAGACAAGATCTTCACCTACATCTTCATCCTGGAAATGATACTGAAATGGCTCGCATATGGCTTTAAGAAGTACTTCACCAACTACTGGTGCTGGCTTGACTTTCTAATCGTTGATGTAAGTGATTTTTTATTTCATTCTTACCTTTTGATGTGTGCGGATTACAATATCGTCTTAAACATACAGTCAGTTCCAGAATTATTGGTACCCCTGGATTTAAAAAAAAAAAAAGGTTATAAAACTGTCTTTGTGGTTAATTTGGACTTTGCTGGCTAATTAGCTGAAAATAAAATCACAGTGGAACAGGAAGCCAGGGTTGAGCACTAGAGTTTCTAAACAGTCAAGAAGAATATAAATGGTAACATGCTTCAGTTACATCTCAATAACTGAGACGTAACTGGTTTTGTTAAAATTAGATAAAAACATTTCATTTTTCATTTACATTTCATTTTATTAACATTTTTATTTTCTTAGAATAAATGTACTTAAATTAAAGCTTAGATTTTTTTCATACTTTCAGTGTGAGATTAAATTGACTAACCACAAAGACATTTTTTTCATAATCTTTTTTTTAACTGATTCGTTTATAATTACTGTTTTATCATCTTGCAAATGATATGTGTGATAAAACATATAACTTAAAGTTATGTAATGTAGGCAGAATATTTAAAATACACATTTAAAGACTGTTCGTATAGTGTAACCTCATAATACCAAAGCTATATTGTGTATCTGACAGTGTAGAGGGGGAAAAAAGGGACTGTATATTACATCACACTGTAATGTGTGGGCTATAACTGTTAAAGCTATAAAACAGCCCATTAGAGCACATACACTGTGCACACACATTAAAAAAAACATAATAAGCAGACGGTCTTGTATTGGAATATTAACCCCTTAACATTCTTTTAATATCTCCACAAATATTATGCACGAGACCAAATGCTTCTCCAGTGCTTGTTTTAATTCTCCATGGAGGAAAGATAACCTAAGGTTTTACTCCCTCTGTCCCAAAACAGACGACCCGTACCGTTCATAAATTATTATGAATGTAATCTAAGCAATGTTTAGTTTGTTCTCTATGGGCTTAAACATTACCTTATCTTAATAAAATATCATGGCACAAGGCAACAAACAGGGAGCTCTCGCTTTTCTTTTAAGGACTTGATTTAATGTTGGAAGATGAAAATATGGTCTGTCTATATTAGATTAGGAAAGCGCACCATAGTGATCATTATGCTAGCTCACTTTCTATGTAGCTGTTTAATGAAATGTCGTGTAACATTATGTAACTATCATTTGAGGAGTAACATATAATCTTGGCATTAACTGAACAAACTACACTTCAATTTACACAGATTTCAGTGATTGGCCTGTTGGCGAGTACCTTCAATTATGATCAAATTGGCACCTTGCGTGTTCTAAGGACCCTTCGGGCATTGAGGCCACTACGGGCCGTATCTCGCTTTGCTGGCATGAGGGTAAGGATTTCTTTAGCCGGCCTGTGCCATTGCTGGGCCACTTAAACACACAGCGATGCCTTTAGTAGATTAGTGATTGTTAGGTCACTCAATAAACGTTTTCATCCTCCCCAGGTTCTCCGAAGCCTTCCGCCGAACATACACACACACACACACACACACACTCTCCATGTCTGTTCAGCACTTACAACTTTTGTGCTTTCTCCAGGTGTGATCACACATGGACCCGTGAAACAGCAAATACAGCTGTTAAAACTATTTAACTACCTCTGTTCTTCTACCCAGCCACCATGAGTCAGAGGCAGGAAGCCCTTTCCTTTTACTTCCACAGGAAGTGCATGGACCCTATGCCTGGCAGGATTTGTCAGCTTGCTAATACTGCGTTTCTATCTTTTCTGTCTCCTCCATTCTCTGTGCCCCTTTTAGGTGTCTTTAATAAGCCTCGTAGCCAACACACTAGGCTACTCTGACTTGGCTGCCATCAAATCACTTAGGACCCTCAGGGCTCTCAGGCCACTAAGAGCTCTATCCAGATTTGAAGGCATGAGGGTAAGAGCCTCTCTGTCTCTCTCTGTCTCTGTCTCTCTCTCTTTATTTCCATCTGCCACTTCACTGTCCTGTTGTCTGCCTCTATTTTCCCCACTTTCAATGCATTTTTAAGTTCAGTGCATTTTTCAAAAGAAAAAAAAAAATATTCAAAACACAAAAAGTACACTGTAAACACAAAGACTCAATACATACACACAAATAGTATAGCAGACTTTATGGGCATTATACAACATTATAACAAGCCAATTCATGGCATTAGACTTAATTTTAGACTTTAAAATTAAGACTTTAGACTTTAATTGAGACTTAAATTTAATGATAAACAAGGCTTTTATCCAGTATTCAATATTCAATAAATGTTATTAATGTTATGTTACGAAACATTTAACTAAGCCTTTAACTACTAATAAATGCTAATGATGTTTATAAATATAAAATAATTCTTTTGGACCATGCTTCAACACAATCATCACGAAAGCTAATATTATTCAAAAGCCCATGCCGTCTAACTGTCATTTTCACTCTTCTTTTAAGTTTTAATAATGTCTGATCTATTCAATCCACAGTCTGACTGATTGGTCATTGCACACTTCATATATTAACCAGACTTCCCCAGATGGAACTGAAACATCTTGCCAGTATTACATTTCATAATTACTGCACTATGGTTTTATCAGTATATTTCTGTATAATGTTGTGCTCAATGTAAATGTCTTGTATGCAGATGTACACCGCTCAGCTCTTTCAGTGTAACCAGTGTTAAATGTATCCATTTTATAAACCATTACTATACTGTTAAATGCCTTTTTCTATTTTTCTGACAGTATTCTAAAGGAGTAACTCTGGTATCATTAAGGTAGCCTGGACTATATAATAAATAAATGAATATAATATATTAAATAGGATCAATTGTACTAAAAGTAAACGTAGTAAATGCAGAATACCATCAGTATTCAAGTAATTCCCAAAATCAAATCTTCCTCATCATTCTTTTCTTTCAACAGGCATATGGTCAATATTTGCTATGTATTATAACTAACTTCTCTTAGATGCAATGTAGTCTTGGTTTGTGCATTAAATGTAAAAATCATATTAACCCCACTTGACACGGCTTGTTAATTCAGCTTTGAATGGCTGATAATCAGCATCGTATAACGAATAAAACACGACAGGGCTTGCTGTTATAGGAAAATAATCAGCGAAGGGGTGGCATGATGTAACTGTTGATTATTTACCAATGACAGCATATCCCGAATTGTTTTATTTCTCTTGTACTGCAGCAGTTTGTCAATAACATCACATCATAGTTTTTATCCATTTTGAGTTACATTTAATGTGGTGTAACGTCCGAATGAAAAAGTTCCTGTTATCTCTAATGTTAGACCTGTAGCAGCTTTAAACATTTATTCCTTCACCTAGAAATTTTCTTTAAGACAAAAAAAAAATGCAACTTGTCACGAGAAACAGGAAAATGCAAAGTCCTGAAAATTCTCCTGTGACAGAAAAAGTAAGTTACAGCTTTATGTCTGACACTGGAGACTCCTTCCAAGAATGTTAAATAAACATCTCTTTACAGAAAACGTCACTGATATAAAACGTCCACTATATATCTCCCTGTGAATTAGCAGAGCTGCACGGAATTCCCTCTATTTCGCTGTAGGTCTGGCAAACACGATTAGACGTCACAGCGTGTTAACAGCAGCTGCCTGAGGCACATGGCCTTGTTTACATGGCAGTGAGGCGTTTACATGGCATCTCATTCGCAGAGGATCAGCTGTTTGGCAGATCTCTTTGTGACACTTCCTATTATCTGCAAAATTATTGCAGATGCAAAAAAAAAAAAAACAACTGGGGATGAGAACCAGGGCGCTTTCTAACATGCACTACATAAATAGGTGTCAGTGTTTGTGTGTGTATATGTTCTCTCTGTCCTGATGTTATTCCTGTTGTAATGCTAAGCTACCCAACTGCCAGTATTACTGTACTGCTGCTAAAGATGGTCCTATAGATCCATTCGCAAAGGTTACACATTACCTCTGGGGTTGGGGGTTTGATTCCTGCCTCCATCCGTGTGTGCACTGCGTTTGCATTTTCTCCCCGTGCTTTGGGGATTTTCTCCGGGTACTCCGTTTTCCTCCCCCAGTCCAAAGGCTGATTGGCATTTCCAAAATTGTCGGTAGTGTGTGAATGGGTGTGTGAATTTGTGTGCAATGTGCCCTGCGATCGGTTGGCACCCCGTCCAGGGTGTGCCCAGTGACCCTGTGTAGGATAAGTGATGTGTGTGTGTGTGTGTGTGTGTATATATATATATATATATAATAACTCGGATGTTACACTGTACTGAGGTATGGATGCATATGACCATCACCATGATGTTTTTTCATCCTTCTTTGTATCTTTTGAGAAATGGTTAGTGGAAAACTGTAGATTTATTTGTTAATCATCAGTTTAATCATCACTGCTAAGGATTGTTAGAGAACATAGCGTTATTGTAAATATTAAATTAAAATTTGCAGCTAGACTAAAACAGAAGAGATGCTGTGTAAAAATCTAATTGTTGTTTGTATCCATGGTCACCAGGTGGTGGTGAACGCTCTGATTGGGGCCATCCCCTCCATCATGAACGTCCTGCTGGTGTGTCTCATCTTCTGGCTCATCTTCAGCATCATGGGCGTGAACCTGTTCGCCGGAAAATTTGGCCGCTGCATCAGCCAATCAGGCTTCATTTACAACGCCTCACACATTAACAACAAGACCGAGTGCCTGGCTATGAACGATACCCAGTACTACTGGACAAAAGTAAAAGTCAACTTTGATAACGTGGGTGCTGGCTACCTTGCACTGCTTCAAGTGGTGAGTGATCTTTTTCCTCTTAGGAACGTTTCCTTGCCAAACGCACACACACAGCGCTCAGTGTGAAACTTTCTTTTCTTTCTGTCTTACACTTTGTCGCTGCCCACCTCTGCTTGTCCATGAGTACGAATCAATCAACAAGTCAGCGGAACTTTATTTTTAGCTATCACTGGGGCCATTATACAGAATTTTGTTCTCAGCAAGAGTGCATGCACTTCGTTCTTCATTTTAACTTAGTTGGTGCGGTAGCCTAGCAACAAGTCACTTAGCTCCTTTCCATCACCTTCTTCAGACTTGACTCAATACAAACCTTCCATTTGCATCTAGAAATAGTCAGTCTTAGCCCATTCACAAAAGCCCTATAATTACTGATAACCAAGGCAAAAAAAGGCAACTTGGTCTAAAAGAGGGCTCCCCTTATATTCCCCTTCTTCTTTCTTTTCATTAAAAAAAATACATGCATCAGATGGAAGTCCATATTTGGTCATCACTTCCCTATTCACACTGACTGAGGGAGCTTTTTCTTTTCTCTTTACACCTGATTTGTAGAGGAGTGACCATTCTATTGTCCATTACTGACGCAAAAGTGGCTGCAGATGTAGTTATAAGGTTTTAGTTTCACACAATGAAAATTAAGAGTGCTGCTATAGGCATGTCCTGTAGACATCTACATATTAACCGGAAGCAAACATGAACTTGCGTCATTTGTATTACTATATTAGTATGTGTTTTATAATAAATGTTGAAACATCTTAAGCCTGTTTTTTTTTTTTTTTTCCTGCTAAGGCTACTTTTAAAGGCTGGATGGACATCATGTATGCGGCAGTGGATTCACGAGCTGTAAGCGTGGAACAGATACCTTAATTTTTTTAAAATAAGAAAAATAATAATGTTTTTTCAATCCATAGTTACAATATACAAATATACATCTGTAGACAAATTCATACGATAGAAATAAATTTGCCATTGTCTAATTTGACAGGTGGAGCAGCAGCCAATTAAGGAGCACAACTTGTATATGTACCTGTATTTTGTGATTTTCATCATCTTTGGATCATTCTTCACCCTAAATCTGTTCATCGGTGTGATCATTGACAACTTCAACCAACAGAAACGAAAGATAAGTATCAATGTCTATTGTAAAAAATGTTTGGTTGAAATTTGCTGCAAAGTATTATACAGTATAATATAATGCTATTTCCACACTGTACATCAATAATAACAGTGAAGTCCTTCTGCACTTAGGTGGACAGGACATCTTCATGACTGAAGAGCAGAAAAAATATTATAATGCCATGAAAAAGCTTGGATCAAAAAAACCGCAGAAACCTATTCCTAGGCCTTTGGTGAGTATATAGCTATTATTCTTACCAATTATCCACAAAAAGAAATCTGTGCAAAATACATCTGTATTTATTTTGTGTAATACAAATTTTAAATCACTATACACATTTATATTTCATATAATGCATGAAATAAGGTCACTGTCTGACAATTTACATGTAGATACGCTCACATTTATTTCATGAATATACACAAAATAATTATTTTTATTAATCAGGTTAAAAAAATGAAGTTTTTAAATGAAAAATGGTGACGAGGTGCTCATGCCTCAGTTCATGTGACTGTACTGAAATACCAAAAGTAAGTGGACACCTGACCATTGAACATCCCATTGGATTTAATATGGAGTTGGCTTCCCCTTTACTGCTGTAACAGCCTTCACTCTTCTGAGAAGGCTTTCCACTAGATTTTAGACCATGTCCGTGGAGATTTGTGCTCATTCGGCTACAAGAGCACAAGAGATTGTAGAAGCGGGCCTGGCACAGAGTTGGCATTGCAGTTCATCCCAAAGGTGTACAGTGGGATTGAGGTCAGGGCTCTGTGCAGGCCATTCGAGTTCTTCAACACCAACCTTGGAAAACTATGTCTTCATGGAGCTCGCTTTGTGCACAGGGACATTGTCATGCTGAAACATGTATGGGCTAGGCTACTTTGTTCCAGTGAAAGGAAATCTTAATACTACAGCATAGTTCTAGACAATCGTGTGCTTCCAACTTTGTGGCAGCAGCTTGGGGAAGAACCACATATAGGTATTATGTTCAGGTGTCCACGTACTTTTAGCCATATAGTGTATACAAATAAAAGTGTAACAAGGATGCAAATTGTTCTCCCATTCAGAACCTAGTCCAAGGATTCTTCTTTGACTTGGTGTCAAAACAAGCCTTCGACATCATTATAATGCTGCTCATCCTCCTGAACATGTTGACCATGATGGTGGAGACAGATGAGCAGTCCTTTTACATGGAGTCCATCCTGTATAATATCAACCTGGCCTTCATTGTCATCTTCACCACCGAGTGCATCATTAAGATTATTGCTCTCCGCTGCTATTTCTTCACCATCAGCTGGAACATCTTTGACTTTGTGGTAGTCATTCTCTCCATTGTGGGTAAGACAAGGCAGGACTCTGAGCGAGAGTTAGTGTAAAGCCCGTAAGCATAATTCACCAAACACTGATTACTTTGATATCAAGCAGGTATCGATTTCGTCATAGCTTTGATATTGGTTGGGTAGGCACTCATGCTTGGAAATAAAAGGAAGAAAATAGAAAATAGAAAATAATTTTTTTTTAAAATAATAAGAGGATGCTAAACTTGTATCCAGTGTATAGTGGGCTCGGCTCTTCTTGATTTAGATGAAGTGGTCGTAATGAACAGTAACATCCTCCACAAGAACAGAATACAACTACAAAATCAAGGAATCCCTCAGTAGGGAGAAAAGCTCTTCATCAGCCACATGGAGAAGATTAACTGTAAAGCCAACATAACCTTGGCTTGACTTATCAAGGTCTACCTCCAGTGCAGCCGTACAGCACTATATCTACAAAGAAAGAGACAGACCATGCTTAAGAAGCAAGCCTGGCCAGTTTTGAGAGTAGATGTCCCTGATGGAAGAAAATGACACCGACAAAGAGTTAGCAAGGAGATAGAGTGACCACCCCTGCAAAAAAAATGGGGCCTGAGTTAAGGTGAAGGTAATTGCAGCAATCAAGTCTGTCAGCTCGGGCGATTGGGAAGTGATTGAGGTTTGAGCCATCTGACAGTTGTTAGTTTGCGAGCGCAAAGGAAAATGTATGGTTGTGTCCATTTTTCAAGTGGGCAATATTGCAGATCAAGCCAAACACACACATCCATGTTTAGGACCATGAATCAGAAAAGACGTTGTTTAAGGAATGGTTATGCTAACAAAACATGGTTAGGGTTTTTGGCTAAAGTTGGACAATTTGAGTTGGCTTTGCGTTTGGGTCTTGTTTCGGAGTCATGGTCTACAGGGACAGCTGAACAAATACATATTTGAGTCAGGCAGAATTGCATCTGCATATAAAGCTATATCTCATTCACATTAACAATTGCTCTTATTTCACAGACTTATTTTACCAAATTACTGATTTTGTTTTTCACTCCTTTTTGCAGGCATTGTTCTTGCAGATATAATTGAGAAATACTTCGTTTCGCCCACGCTTTTCCGAGTGATCCGACTGGCCCGAATAGGACGTATCCTTCGCCTTATTCGGGGAGCCAAAGGAATCAGAACGTTACTATTTGCTTTAATGATGTCCTTACCTGCATTGTTCAATATAGGTCTCCTGCTCTTCTTAGTCATGTTCATCTATGCCATCTTTGGAATGGCAAACTTTGCCTATGTGAAGAAACAAGGTGGAATTGATGACATGTTCAACTTTGAGACATTTGGCAACAGCATGATTTGCCTTTTCCAGATAACGACATCAGCTGGCTGGGACAGCCTGCTCAGTCCCATTTTGAATAACTCCCCTGAAGAGTGTGACCCCAGTGTGCCAAACATAGGCACCACTGTCCGGGGCAACTGTGGGAACCCTTCAGTAGGCATCACCTTCTTTGTTACTTACATTATCATTTCTTTTCTCATTGTGGTGAACATGTACATTGCCATTATCCTGGAGAACTTCAGTGTGGCCACAGAGGAGAGCACTGAGCCGCTGAGCGAGGATGACTTTGAGATGTTCTACGAGGTTTGGGAGAAGTTCGATCCCGAGGCCACGCAGTTCATTGAGTACGCTAAGCTTTCGGATTTCGCAGATTCACTGTCCGAGCCGCTGCGTATTGCCAAGCCTAATAAAATTAAGCTGATTTCTATGGACTTGCCCATGGTGAGCGGTGACAAGATTCACTGCCTGGACATCTTGTTTGCCTTTACCAAGCGTGTTCTGGGTGAATCGGACGAAATGGATGCTCTCAAGCAGCAAATGGAGGAGAAGTTTATGATGGCAAATCCATCCAAGATCTCCTACGAGCCCATCACTACAACTTTACGACGTAAGCAAGAGGAGGTATCATCCGTCGTTATACAGAGGGCCTACAGAAGGCATTTACTCCGGAGACAGTTGAGGCAAGCCTCGTTCATATATCGACAGATCAATGTAGAGGGAGCTGCCAGCAGTGAGGATGACAGCCCACCAGAGAAGGAAGGACTCATAGCCTTCATGTTGAAGGAGAATTATGGACCTGAGACAGAGGCTCTGTCCTCGACCTCCTCACCGCCGTCTTATGACAGTGTGACAAGAGCCACTAGTGAGCTTTTCCAAGCTCTAATACCTGAGCCCAGGAACAGTGACCTGAGCAAACCTGACCCTGACAAAGACCGTGAAACATTTCTATAACATTAAGTATAAAATGCTCTCTCACACATTAATCTTCTTGTTACTTTGTTTTTTGTTTACAGAATGTAACATAGCTCAAACAGCACTCAAAACTCTTGATACATGTGACTGTGCATCAAGATTTCAAGGTTTTTGTAGGACAAGCTGATGTTTTTAATTCTCCTGTGTTTCACATTTTGTTTGAATATACAGGGGCGAAGTGTAGACAGCTCACATTAACTTTGCTTCAGTTTATATGCATGAGTGAGATTCTGCAGCAGTGAACTGCAGTTATATCACAGATGTACTAATCATATATTAGATTGAAAGAAATACAGTTTATCAACATTTACAAAGTATGCCTGACCATCTGAGTTTATTAAAAGGTCTTACTTAAATTGGTGTGATTTCCTTCTGACAATAGATTTCACACTATGTAGAAAATGCAAGACGTTAGAGATATAGTCTTGTTAATGTTACCAATTGCTCATATTACAAAAAAAAAAAAAAAAAAACATTTTGGATACAACTAAGTATGAAAATTACTTCTGTCCAGTCCAGGTTGTGTCACTAGCGATGAGAGGGGAAGCACGAAGATAAGTGGGGATATTTGCCAGTACTTTGTTTTTGTTTGTTAGTTTTTTGTTTTTTTTTGTTGTGTTTTTTTTTTTTTTTTTTTTGCTCTTTTTTTTTTTTCTCTCCACATTTTGCATATATTTATATAAGCCAGTCTCTCACAAATAGCCTGGTCTGGTTACAGGATGCTATAATCAGGACTAGTAAAAGACAATCAGACATGACTCAGCAACAGTCTCTTGTGTACAACATCCATCTTCATCCACTGCTACCAAAAGACTGCACAGGCTTTCATTCAAAGTATCGAACATACTGCACATGTAAACATTTTTGTGTATTTATTTTAATTGTGAGTATTTATTTGCATGTTGGAAAATGCATCACTTAGAGATGTAATGGCCATTTTTATTTGTAAGGCTGAAAAGGAATTCTTATTTTGCACATACTGAGTTCAGCAATAATTTGCTACCTTTCGATAAAAGTTGAATATTGATTTTAGATGTATATTTAAATCCAAAAAAACAAAAAAAAACAATTGTCATTTATACTATGTCAACCTTATGTCTAAGGGGAATCTCTTGCTGGCTCCATGGCATATTCTTTACTGCAGAACATTTGTTTTGTATCTCAGACTCACATTAAGAGATTAATCCACTTGTTTTTCAAGTCAGGTTAGCAAGTTTGTTGAAGGGCTGTTTTTGTAGCAATAGACCCCAAGTGTGCCTGGTAGAACTTAAATCCTGTTTTATTCCTCTTCGCCAGTGCAAAAGACTCACCGTTAAAAGGCATGGTGAAGCTGTTTCATGCCTGAGGATTACGTCAATAACCATTTACGTTTAATGTAATCCTATCATCTAGCTGAACTTATTGTAGTCTTCAATCCATTTGAGTCCATTTGAGCACAAGACATCGCTTTCATCAATTCCAATGTATAATACAAGCAACCCTCATTAATAACAAAAGAGCATGGAAAACAAAAGTGGCACAGATTCCCACTGTTAACTGATTTATACGTAGATGTTATAAAAATGTATTTAGATGTTCGCTATCATACAAGGAACATTATTAGAATAAACACAGCTACAGCTCTGCATGTATAAGAGTTGCACATTTGTTTCGAAGAAAAGAAATATAAGAATATGTTTTAAAGGAAATACAAAGGGCTTTTACCTAAAATCACTCCAACTGAATGAGTGAAATACAAGACATCTGGAACATTTGCATTGTCCTACAAGGATGACCGAACAATTGCTTTACCAACATGACTGTGCAGCATATCTGCTGGGAAAATGGATATTTTGTGAGCCTCGAAAACAAACCTGTCAGATACACAGAAGCAACAGAATATCCTGTTTCTCTCAGTAATCTACGGAGATGCATATGGGGATTGCTTGCATTGTATAACTTTTTAAATAATATTATATTTACAAATGGTACCCACTACAGTTGAATAAATGTTACTCAAGAAACATTGTTTTCCCTTCCTGGTATGAATAAGTGTATTATTTCTTTAGATTAAATCATGTGTGGGGTGAGATTAATGTAGGTGCTGATGTCCTGTTCTCAGATCTCTACCAGGGCAGACATGATAATCACTTATCTTCACTTTGAACATACCCAAATACAAAAGATAGTAACTGGAATTCTTGTGGAAAAACTCCCTTTGGTTAAGTTATTTTTTGCACAGGAGAGGAGCCATATACTACCCAGAAGGAAGCTGTGTGTATTAGCCTATATAATGTGTGTGTCAAACGACTGAGAACCTACAAGATAGTATGGGCATAAGCCGGTGTGTATATACATATAACTTCAGCAAAAGTGCTACTTCTTGCTGGATTTAATAACTCCAGGTGGGTTCTGTGTGACGGAGGCGGACCAGATCGGTTTGACGTTTAGGGGAAGGGATCTCAGGCCTCCTTCTGTTGAGCACTTAGCATCACTCTCAAGCTGCTCACATTTGGTTTTACAAAACCAAAGAGTCAAGTCCAGTTACTTCAGCAAGAAGACGAGGGGAGGACGACCTGAACCAACTATGCTTGGAGGCGTAACTCATATTTTTATAATCATTAGACACAGTGAAATAGAGAAAGGAAAACGGACAATATAGCAGTACTCGACTGAGATAAAAACTACCTTCTATCCTAAGCACTCATACTGAACGGCTTAAGCAAAACATTTTTGCACTTCATTTTTCAATTTTGGATTTAAATTGTTGGAAGTCTCTGAAATGTCTGTTCATAACCTTCATATTAATTGATAAAACATTTACGGTATGCACTGCAGGTTACAACAGAGTGTTCACTGAAATGCAACGGCTATAGTATGAATTTATTAAGTGGGATGGCATTTATAACATTTTTTTTTTTTCTTGCAGAAACATATGGATGTTGTATCTGGATGTTGATCACAATCTCCCCCCCCCCACCCCCACCCCCGCCCCCGCCCCCCAACACACCCACCCCCAAAAAAATATCCATCAGCACATGTACAAAGAATGTAACAAACGACTCTTTCTACTTTCCATAAAGATGCTTTGGTACCCAAGTTGGCTGGAGATTCACACGATATGTATTTAATCACCCACAAATGAAGCACAGGGAAACTTTTCTATCTGTTGTATGTTTTAAGATGCCAGTTTGTGCAATACAAGAGCAGATACAGGAATTAAAAGGCATATTTTGTCTATGCTTTGCATATATGATGTATAAATATTAGTTATCTGAAAGCAGTGTATTTTATAAATAGTAGAATTTGCTAAACTTGTCATTTTTATTTACATTTTTTTTCCTAAGAAAATTCAGTGATCAAATTCTGATGCTGCTTAAAGGGAGCTAGAATGGTGTGCGATGAAATAGTGAAAACTGATCTAGTATCAGGCTTTGGGGCTAAAAATCCTAGCTATAAGCCGGTATGGATGACCAAAACAGAGCCAGAATCAGCATCTGGAGTCCTAAAGGTATATATCTGGAGGTTCTCTGAGGTCAAACCATAACACGGCCTCAGTCATTTGCCCCTCAAATAATTTTGTGCCTGTTTATTTATGTATGTATTTATTTATTTATTTTTTACACTATTAGAATTTGCATGCTGCAATATGACAACTTGTTTGTCAGAAAAAGGTTTCACATTTGTAAATTTCAATCGTGTGACACCCCCCCCCCCCTTTTCCCCACCGATTGCTTGTTTAAAAATAAAAGGAAATGCAAAGGAGATACTGTCGACTGTAGTCCTCATAATCAGGACATTTAGAGAGATCCACGTTTTTTTTTTTTTTGAAAAGCATTGTGGCCAATTAGAATATGTATATCTATAGTCAAATAAATAAGAGGATTTATTGCCTTTGTGAGCATGTCTCTTTTATCCCATTAAACACTTATCATTCTATCATGCAACTCCTACACGACACTGTTATTTCATATTGTTGATGAACCACAACAACACAGCACATATATTTAAAATGCAACACTTATGGCCAGTTTACGGTCTTTTTTTTTTTTTTTTTTCCTCCATTACTAATGGGCTTGAAGAGCTAGTTCGTCTGCCTGCCTGCAGGTTTCTGCAGCCTGTAAAGGCTGAGACAGTTGTCACATTAACTCAGCGCATGTTGACATTGTGTTGAACTGGAAGCCACTACCCTACAAGCCCTTATTCATCAGTTTCAATCTAGGGACTCCTTTCACCATGAGGCCTCACTGTACAATCCTCAAGCAGGACGCACAAAAACACAGAACAAGGGTGTTCATAGAAGGACAGCAGAGAGGAAACCACTGCTTGTTAACATGCCCCTGTAATGTGTTTCAGTTTTTTTGTACCTGTCCCTTAGTCTAGACTTTTTCCCCTTTATTCCGAAAACAAAATACCTAGTTTGTCACTTCCAGCATTTTATTTGATTTATTTATTTTTGATGATGTTGATGATTCATATTTGTGCAATTCTTCATGATCATCCAATTAAATGCTCTCTAGAATATGGCCACTATATGGCCAAAAGTATGTGGACACCTGACATGTACTCATCACATGTACTTGTTGAACATCTTATTCCAGACGTAGTCCCTCATTTGCTGTTATAATAAGCTCTATTCATCTGGGAAGGCCTAGATTTTGGAGCGTGGCTGTGGGGATTTGTGGTCAATTCAGCCACAAGAGCATTAGTGAGGTCAGACACTGATGTTGAGTGATGAGGCCTGGGGTGCAGTCAGCTTACCAATTCATCCCAAAGGTGTTCTGTGGGGTTGAGTTCAGGGATCTGTGCAGGACACTCGAGTTCTTCCACTCCATGCTTGGCACACCATGTCTTCATGGAGCTCGCTTTGTGCACAGGGGCATTGTCATGCTGAAACAGGTTTGGGCCCTTGTAATGCTACAGCATACAAGGCATTCTCTACAACTGTGTACAAACTTTGTGGCAACCGTTTGGGAACGAACCACATGTGGGTGTGATGGTCAGGTGTCCACATACTTTTGGCCATATAGTGCATGTCCCACCCCTGAAGGCGGGTCTTGCTCTACAGTAGCAGCTTGTTAGCAGCAAACATGGTTTGTCAGCATGTTGTTGGCTGTGCCTCTTCCAGTACACTATTCCCTTTTCCAAACCATGTCTAGGTTAAGAAAAAAAAAAGATGGTTGGAATTTATACATTTCAAATAGCGTGGAATTTGCACGAGGTCACACTTATGTGACAGGCACTTCTCTGAGGTGTTTTACCAACTTGGGGCTCTTCAATGCTGGAATATGCTTCTTCCTCAGACTGAGTGAGAACTTCATTCTGTAATTATACACTGTCTGTGCTTCTCCATCAGTAAAAGTAAGTAAAAGGCCCACATTAATCTCTTCGCCATACTTTGTATTAAGCTAGCTTGCTATGTTAATACTGTCAGGTTTGTTAAGATTTGGCGAGAGCGCACCGTATCTTGAACACTATTTGCTGTTGTGTAAGTCACTGAGGCTCAACACAACCTCACTCTTCCTTACTGTTTCAGAAGGAAATCAATACATGGCATCAGATCACAGCCATGAAGCCATTTATGTAACGGAGTGCATTTCAGAAGCGCCATATCAGTGTTATCTTCACGATCCCGCTGAAATGCCGTAGTATGACCTGAAGTCAATCTTTTTGGGAAGATATTCCCAACACTTACCTGAATAGAAAGCCTTTACAGAGAAATGGTTCAAAATACCTCCTGAGTACTTCCTACTGCATATCTGCAGGAACACGGAATGTGTGTGGTTGTCTCTAACCATCAGTGACCTTTACTGTATAAACCATTTATTCAATAAAGACCTTTTACTATAAGCAGCAAGCTTTTTGATTGATTACTTAATGGAACTTAATGTAATGATGTATTTACTCAGTATTGAAACACTACTTAATATTAATATTTAATAATATTAATGGCAACTGAATAGCTGTAGACTATAGGATTATTACAATGTACTTCTGGCTGAGCTCTGATAAAAAAAAAGCACTACTCTAATGATTAACATCAGGTACAAATCCTATTTTGTGTGGTATTCAGAGTGGCACTGAAGGTTGAAGCAAGCATAATGTGAATTGTACACTATATGGCCAAAATTTGTGGACACCTGATCATCACACCCATACGTGGTTCTTCCCCAAACTGTTCCCACAAAGTTGGAAGCACACAATAGTATAGAATGTCTTTGTATGCTGTGACGTTACAATTTCCTTTCACTAGAAATAAGGGGCCCAAACCTGTTCCAGCATGACAATGCGCCTATACGCAAAGCGAGCTCAACGAAGACAAGGTTTGCCAAGGTTGGAGTAGAAGAACTCGAGTGGCCTCCACAAGGCCCTGACTTCAAACCCACTGAACACCTTTGGAAGAAACCAGAACACTGACTGCACACCAGACCTCTTCACCCCACATCAGTGCCTGGCCTCAGTAATGCTCTTGAGGCTGAATGGGCAAATGCCAACAGCCACGCTCCAAAATCTAATGGAAAGACTTCCCACAAGAGTGGAGGTTATTAATAACAGCAAAGATGGGACTAATTCTGGAATGGGATGTTCACAAAGCATATATGGGTGTGATGATCAGGTGTCCACAAACTTTTGCCCATATAGCGTATCTCACTCTGTCGTATGTAGTGTAATTACAACCTAGTGTGCCCCAGGAAACCAGCAGGGTAAAAAAAAAAAGGCTATTTACAGTGCTAAGTTTAACCTGAGCTGCAGAAGGCTAAACGTGAACCCTCACAACACACCCTGTGCTCTCAGCTTTCTCCTTGTCAGAGTTACACAACTGGGGCTATCATTTTACTTAGGAAACACACAGAGACACACACACAGCCAACTTAGATTAATTTTATATGGCAGGAGAGGTTAACAGAAGAGGCTTGGTCCTCCTAAACAGTAATTGTGTGTGGGTGTTGAAGAGCGAGCGGGAGTGTGCGCTAGCAAGACAGAATATTTGGTAGGGCATAACTGATCTACATGACAATTCCCAATTAAGATCTTGGCTTGCTTTAAGCATATATTCAAAATGAAGCCTGACTCATTGAATTGGTATTAAAGGCACTCTGTGACAACTGGGTATAATAATACCAATCTTTATTTATACAGCTAAATCACAAGGTACTTTAAGGATGGATGGAAAATTCATATATTTAGTACAAAGCAGATGAAGGAAACAATCTACAATTATTAATACATTTGTTATGAAATGTATTTGCGGTTGATTTATAATCATGAAATATAATACATCATAAAAAGTTGAATGAATGGAAAAGTTGAACCAATCACACATTATTAATAAAATAGTGTCTAGCTCGTATCAGAGATTAATGAACTCCAAAAAAAAAAAAGAACATTACATTTGAATAAAATTGGAAAAGGAACCAAATTCCTCATGACTGGAAAAATATAATTAAAACACAAAGTGTGCCCACAAATTCCAAAATTCCACGAGACTTCTTCTTCTAATGGAAAAAATGAGGTAACACCCAAAATATACACTTTATAGCCAAAAGTATGTGGACACCTGACCACCACATCCATATGTGCCCGTTCCAAAACCACAAGCATTATCACACTTCTTGATTTTTGGAGCATGGCGGTGGGGACTTGTGCTCAGTCAGCCACGAGAGCATTAGTGAGGTCGGGCAGTGATGTCTGAAGTGAGAAGTGAGAAGATCTGGTGCACAGTCGGGGTTCCAGCTCATCCTGAAGGTGTTCAGTCCTCGCTTTGTGCACAGGGGAATTGCCATGCTGGACCAGGTTTGCTCTAGTGACACCACTAGTGATGTGCCTGATGGCTCCAGGAAGTTCCACCCAGCAAAGAAAAGTGGTTTGCACTTACTTCAGAGATGTTTGAAATTTAAGAGGGATGCTTTAAGAGAAATGGTTTAGTGGTCAAGACTGATTCGTCTGCCCTGCTGTCTTGTATTTATTGTTAATAGCATAGTCAGGAGTATGAAATGCTGCAGGTTGGTCCAACAGAAAAGCTGAAACATACCCACGACCCAGTGCAAATAGTAGGCCACAACATGGATACAGGAGGCAAAGCAAACAACCAAGTACAGCACATAGCCATATTGCATAAGTGTTACTCAAGTCAGCTTTTCTTGCCATACTTGTAACTATTACATCCCACAGTAGTTAAAGTCTGGCCAAACGACAAATAAATCTTTGTGAAGACTGTCTCACATGTCGGCACTTGTCTCCTCAAGAAAGTCACCCAAAAGGACTGTGAGCACACATGCGTGGTATTTGTACCAAGACACACTCACACAGACAGACACACACACACACAGACACTTCCCCGAGTGTCAACACTGCACTTGTATGACTCCGTAGAGAACCTTGGTAAGCTTGCCAGGTCAGTCAGGGCCTCCAGAGATTTGGTTTCTGCAAATGTGAACAAGAAGACAGCATCAGCCACTGTACGAGTCTCACATTTTCAAGGTTTTTGATATTTTGGCAATTATCCTTGTTTTTGAGAGCTTTTTTTTTTTTTTTTTTTTGACTGCAGTGAAGGGAACAAAAAAATACATTTGTATCTACAATGTTATTTTGGAATCACTGTATTAATATCTTTAACATATGAGAAAGCATTTTTGCCACCACT
Source organism: Pangasius sanitwongsei (assembly GCA_037576675.1). NCBI lineage: Eukaryota > Metazoa > Chordata > Actinopteri > Siluriformes > Pangasiidae > Pangasius > Pangasius sanitwongsei. Next base: position 5,621,431 of record CM075003.1, on the reverse strand, counting down.
GGTCCTCCTGTTTTTAGAGAAAAAGGGCTCCTTCACTTCACTTACCAGCTTATATTTCAAAATGTAACCGTCACTGGACACCACAAAGTGTTCTGTTCTCCTTAATCTTACTCATATCTATGCTTAAAAGAAACAAAATAAATGAATATAGTCTGCAGTGACCTTTACTCTGTCAAAGCAGTGTTGAATCAGTCTGCCACTTAAAGGACGCTACTGCACATACAATATAACAAGCTATCCCAGTGAGCAGCATTGCATCATTCCACTCATGCTGCAAATACAAATATGCTTACCTTAAATTCATATGCATGTGTTTTGGCCTGGCTAGTACCCATCGCAACTCCTATGAGCATTCTACTGATGATATCATTTGGCAAAGACTCATTGAGAAGAAATCTCAGAGGAAGCATGCTTGGCACTCAGGGTTTTGCCTGGGGTTGATTATAACTGCACAACCCTAATGCAATAAGAAGAAAGCAGTGTCTCAGCAAGAGTACCCCTTTCAGTACAGGACACAGAAAAGAACACTACCAACCAATACCAGCAGCTGTGGGTCAGGTGTGTTGGTAATGCAAAAACAAGCAGACAGTACTTCCTACTTCTTCATTTTTTTTCTCCTCTACCCTGCTTACTTCCTACCCTCTCCATTCCTGGCTGTTTGTAAGCAGATGAGTATGGGCCCAGGAGTGTGGTGTTTGCTGTATGGGGTTACTATGACAGCAAAGTCCTGATGAGCTCCCTGGACGGTGCTGGAGGCTGAGTGTGTTCTCTCAGTAGGGAGCAGTGACCCCGCCCTCAAGAGGCTAGCCCTGCTGCTTCACTCTGGCTGTATGTGTATGCACACACACACACACACACACACACACCTTAGTGAGAAAATATTGTGAACCCTTTGGAATTGCCTGGACTGCTACAGGAATGGCTCCTATAATACATTATTTATACTTTAAAGACAAAAACAAATTTTACAGAATCCTAGCTTTAGTACAGAAATAATGTTAAGCCCTAAGTTTTTGTGTTTTTGATCATTTAAATTATTTGACTGTCAAATGGAAATGTTCTTTTTTCAGTGATAACTGAGAATTGGTGAGCTTCAGAAGCTTCTGTGGTCCTCAGAAAACACTTTTGATTGTGCCATGGTGCCCAACATTCCAGGTGAAAAGAAAGTAGCTTAGGTTGTGTTATGCTGGTATTTGATACAGGTAGAATGACCATCTGGATTGAGCTCAAGGTCTTAAAAGGGAATAATGAACATAAACTCCATATTTTATACATACACTCACTGACACTTGTACACCCACTTATTCACGCAGTTATCCAATCAGCCAATCATGTAGCAGAATCAGGAGCAGAAATGTGATCTCAGTGACTTTGATCATGGCATGTTGTTGGTGCCAGATGGGCTGGTTTGAGTATTTCAGAAACTGGCGATCTCCTGGGATTTTCATACACAACAGTATCTACAGTTAACACAGAAGTGCAAAAAACAAAACAAAACAAAAAAAAAAGCATCAGCAGTGGGCGGCAGTCCTGCGGGTTGATAATAGAGGTTAGAGGAAAATGGCCAGACTGCTTCTATCTGACAGAAAGGCTACAGAAAATCAAATAAGCACTCTGTACAACCATGGTGAGCAGAAAAGCATCTCAGAAAGTACAACACTTCATCCCTTGAGGCAAATGGGCTACAACAGCAGAAGACCACATCGGGTTCCATTCCTGTCATACAAGAACAGGAATCTGAGGCTACAGTGGGCACAGGTTCACCGAGACTGGACAGTTAAAGACTGGTAAAATATCGCTCGGTCTTTTTCCAATATTCAACTGCCTAGGTTCATGATAAAGAGTGGTTATTTGAGTTAACATCAACAAGGCAATTCTACCAGCAGAACAACCGCTCACTGGATTGTTTTCAGGGTTTTTTTTTTTTTGTATCATTCTGTAATAAACTCTATAGATCGTTCTGTGTGAAATTCAGAGGAGCTCAGCGGTTTCTGAAATACTCAAACCAGCTCATCAGGGACCAACAACCATGCTGAGGTCAGTTACTGAGATCACAGTTTCCCTCCATTCTGATGTTTGATGTGAACATTAACTTCAGCTCATGACCTGTGTCTGCATGATTTTATGCACTGCGCTGCTGCCACATGTATGGCCGACTGGAAAACCGCATGAAACGGCAAGTGTACAGGTGTCCCTAATAAAGTGAATGTATTATACATAATTTATATATACACAGAGACACGTTTGTTTGCTGCGCTACTTACTTACACCCCTCTCACACATCAAACCAGTGCAGAGTACAGTCTGCTGCTTCAGGGCTTTATTAGGAATAAATAATGCCCGTGACTTCACAAGATTACGCAGGTAAAGAGAACAATAGATCAAATAATTGTTGTGAGAGAAAAAAAAAAAAAAAAAGCGTGTGCATATAACAGTCTCTTTCATTTTTCACAAATGTCCTAGATAGAGACAGGGACAACTTTTCCTCCACTGGGTGTGTTATTCCCTCAACAACTACTGTGTTCACAAAATTCAACTTTTGCTCTCAAAACTTTACTGTGAAGTCCTTAACCAAAAAAGGAATGACAAGTGGTATGAAAGTTACTAAATTTTGTCTTTTTTTTTTAAAATTTTTTTTATCAGAATCAGCATACCAAGTCTAATCTGCAGTCTCTGTAGTCTCTGAACCCTTTAAATTCCCAGGACACTCCCAGCATGAGTCTAGACATAAATGCCTCACTCTGGTAACCACAGAATTATTGGCACCCTTGGTAGAGACGGGTTTTAAAAAAATAACCCCAAAAAAAAGGTATTAAAGGGAAATCTCTTTTTGGTTAACTTGCTTAATCTCACACTGAAAATATGAGAGAAAGCTAACCTTTAATTGAAGTAAATTTATCGCAAGCAAATAAAAAATATTTTTTAACAAATATGAGGTGACAGAGTCCTTAGTCTAATCCTCTTAGTCATTCATCGACATGGGGAAAAGTACAGAATGCACATCAGAAAAGTGTGCTGACCTTCATAAATCAAGCAAAAGAAAACTCTTACAGAAATAATTATGAAATTTAAAACACGCAGTGTTCTAATGACCCTGCACGCAAGAGTCAAGAAGTGTATTTTGCCCCAGGGCACAATGAGGAGGATGATTAGAAAGGCAGAAATCTCTCCAAGTATTATTATTGGAGATTTGCCGAAGATTTTGGTATTTTGGAGTCACCAAGTCTCCGAATCCAAATCAAACACCACCTCCGTGTCAATAAACTACATTATACGATCAAACATTTGTGGACCCCTGACAATCACACCCATCTGTGCTTGCTGAACATCCCATTCCAGACGTAGTCCCATATTTGTAGTTATAATAACCTCCACTCTTCTGGCTTGCCACTCGATTTTGGAGCATGGCTGTGGGGATTTGTGCTCATTCAGCCATAAGAGCATTAGTGAGGTCAGGCACTGATGTGGGTTGAGGAGGCCCTGGGGTGCAGTCTGCGTTCTAATTCATGCCAAATGTGTTCAGTGGAGTTGAGGTAAGGGCTCTGTGCAGGCCACTTGAGTTCTTCCACTCCAGCCTTGGCAATCCATGTCTTCATGGATCTCGCTTTGTGCACAGGGGCACTGTCATGCTGGAACATGTTTGGGCCCTTTAGTTCACAAACTTTCAGACACACTGTGTATTTGTGCCAGAAGAAAGCCTTTTCTTTTCATCAAACTGCAAAGTGCCTGCTCAGGAGACTACTGGAATTTTGAGTGGAACCAGGTTCTGTAATCAGACGACCCAAAATAAGCTTTTTGGCAACAAATATTCAAAGTGGCTTTGGCATAAAAAGAAGGACGCTTATACAGAAAAGAAAACCTAATCCCCACTGTTAAGTGTGGTGGAGAATCTTCTGATGTTGTGGGGCTACTGGGCACTGGGAACCATGTCAGCATACATGGCATCATGAACTCCATGAAGAGCTTAAATGAAAATCTGGCTATATTTGCCAATAAGCTACAACTGGGTCATGGTTGAATTTTCCAGGAGGACAGTAATACAAAACGTCCACACAAACACCCACATGTTCAAATGCACACAAAAACGATTCAGTGACGACAAAAATCAAGCTGCTGACATGGCCATTGCATAAAGTACTACACGCAGTTTTAATTTTCTTTGAATAAAGTTACTTCAGTTAAGGGTTAGATTTCTCTCCCATTTGCAGTGTGAGATCTTTCCCAAGATACCAGTAATTGTGGATCTGACTCTATATACCTTATCCATACACTCACTGTATTTACTGAATTACATGCTTTAAAAGATGTGAACTCTGTACACACTTCTATGCTAAGACAGATGTCTTATGAACCAACAGTGCATTACATTTTCTTACACAAACCACATGGTTGTCTTTTTGTTTTTTCACTTTGATAAATTACACATCTGACTTTGAAATAGGGACCAATTTATCAAACTGGGGTTAAGGAACAACATTTGTACTAAAAAAAAAAAAAAAAAAAAAAAAAGCAGCTGAAGAATAGCTGTGAGCATCTTCACAGTGATCTTCGCAATTGAGAGCACAAAATATTGAGGCCCCTTTGTTCTTGTTTGTTGAAAAAATCCCTGAATACTACATGTGTAACATATAACTCACAAAGCTTTGTAAGCACCCAAGCCAAGGACGGGGGAAAAATGGGGATAGTCCCCAAGAGACCATCTCCTGAGAAGAAAGACGGATTCCCAAATGGCTTCCTGCACCCCATATAAGTGCACCACACTGTAACATAACAAGAGTTGCTGCACTTTGTGTCATTTATTATAAATCCAGTAAGAGGCATAAACCTGCGCCACACTTTCCCGTTAAATAGTCGTGCAGTCTTTCTTACTGCAGCACCTGCACACAACTTTAGCTTATGACTGTGCAACAAGTTGTTCATATCTGTATCGTTCAAATATCTATGAAAAGAATGTATACTTTTAGGAAACCTGCAAAACCTTTTCAGGTGATTATAATCTGTAAATACGTCCAACTCACATGACTTCCGCCAAACTGAAAAAAACCAAAGCAATGATGAAGGCCAACAGTTCTGTCTCAGAGGAGGCTCAGAGAGAGCAACAACAACCACCAAAAGCCAATCAGACAAGAGAATGCACGCACTTCCTCTCTCTCAGTCGCATCAAGGCAAGTTCCTTTGAGGATGTAAGCTGTCCCCAAGGACGCCTGAAGTCAGCAGCCTTTTTTCCATCTCATGTCTTGTAGGATGGTAAACTTAGACTAATTCAAAAAGGCAGCTCATGAAGAGACGGCTCTGGGATTCTCACTACTCCGTAAGCAGACTCTTCACAAAGTCAATCAAAAGCAAAATATCCTGACCAGTGCTTTTTACTGCCGTGTCTTATTACAAGAGGAAATTACAATGGACAATAAAATAATTAAAAAAAACGTGGACCTCTAGCACCGCTAGCACAAACGTTGTACCGGAAAATTGCAGGTGAACTCAGTGTAAAACAGTTCGCCAAGATTTTTGCTGTAGCCTGGCTACTAAAATAATAAATAGCCAAATATTAATAAAAAAAAATTCATTTACAGAAATGTTACAGAATGTTTTACCATGTTAGAGTAGCTACACTATAAAATAAAACAAAATAAATAAAAAAAAATTAATTAATAAATCTTGAATAAAGGTTAATTTGTCATTTGCCATTGTTTAAAAAAACATTATTAAACATACTTCTAGACATTACTACTAATTATTATTACAGTTTACTAATGTCAAGCTAGAAATTGTCTTATTCGATTGGCAGATAATGTTGCTTATTCCAAGCGTTTATTTCTGGAAAGAAGCAAACATATCTGCCAATAGAATAGCTTGAAAAGTTTCTAGAAATATGCTTAATAATCTTATATTCCTTTGATAATAATTTAAAAAAATAACACCAATAAAATTATAGAAAATATAGATTTTTTTATACAGATATAATAATAGATTTCTAGAGGTGATTGATATTTTATTATGCGGCCTGGTTAACTACTTCTCAACAGCTGAAATCTTTTACATTTTGTTTTTTAAATTTAACATGGCTAGATTCCTTAATCTGGCTACATACATTTAATTTTTAAAAAAAAAATAATAATAAAAATTAAAGTATTTGTATGTTAAGTGTATTTCAGTAAAGCCACTGAGCCACAGTGAGTTATTAAGGTAGCTATATCTCCATCTACTGGATCTAACAGTACTTTTTAAGAAGACTGTCTGATTATTAATGCAGTTTAAAGGGAGGTCCAGCATGCACTTTGCTTTATACTTTACACGAGAAGGCAGAACGTGTATTTTCTCTTGCCTGTATTAAAGCTTTTGACCCCAGGGACAGAGTTACAAACATTGTTGCTGGGAAACCATCATTTTAACAGGTGCACGCCATTGAGGGCCCAAAGTCAGTGGAGGAGATGCAAAGAGAGGAGAGGAGGAGATGCAAAGTCAGTGGGATTTTTAATGGTTTAAATATCCAATTATGAAATGCAAAAAGAGAACAGCAGCTCTTCAGGACTAACTACAAACTTGTTTTTAACGGTTTGAGCCCAGCAGCACTTTGAGCATTGTAAAGTCTCTGTTGCTACTGAACTACAGCTCAAACTGCAAAAGATAAATACCTGAATGAGATCATTATTCTTCCTTCAAACATTTTTCAGTGTCAAAGTTATTAATATCACTTTGTGCTGTTTTTATTGTGACTATTTCAGTGTGTACAGGGAAGCACTTGAGCGTAACGAAGGTCTGGGAAAGTGCTTCACTGTATGCGGTGCTGTGCATTTAAAGATTTCTTACTTACTCTCAAATTTATAGAACGCTGATGTCACGGTAAAACTCAAGGTATAAAATCTACATCTACAACTACACATTAATCATCTTCTCCAAAACCCAAAGTCGAAACCACCAACGATGACTTAACGAAACTGCTAATAACGTCATCCAAAATAAAGAAGCTACCTGACTAATTGCGCTGTCTTCGAAAGGGACAACGGTTGCCTAGCTTGTTGTTTTGAGCCGTGAGAATGTGCAAGGACACGGCTGCTAATTACAGCCAGGTTTGGAGCTCGCACCTGTTCCACATCAGCACGTGTACGTACAGGTGGACCGATAGCATCCTTGCCTCAAACTTAAACTGCAAGGTAATCGAGCTCAGATAACACAGGCTACGCCACAGGTGTAGAAATACGATCAACACTTTTAACACGTGCACCAATATATATCATTCTAAACACATTTTAAACTGAATCAGCACAAGCAGCTCTCGCTACTTAATTTCGTATTGTACACACTGAGCAAAAGTTTATTTGGTGTGTTTCTGAAAGCCTTGAAATGAAAATTAAAAGTAAAAAAAACCCAAAAAAAACAACAACTTGGGTTTACTTTGCAGTGTGGTGCATTTTCATAGGTGAACTACAGAAATACACCGACTTTAAAAAAAGATCATGAGAGGGGGGGAAAAAAAAAACATGCAATTTCTTGCAGAAATTGCAATGTTTGCAAACTTGTGACCTGCTTGCAAGAGAAAACACTCAGTGCTTGATCACTGTCTAGTAGCACACTGTGCACTGATATCCTTACCTCGGTCTTTCTGACAGCTTAATAAATGCCTCATCATGTCATCATTTTATTTTGTGACTTTCCTTTTGCGCACGTTCCTAATTCTTAGCCAGGGACAGTTTAACCAAGCAGCCTCATCATCAGGCATGATAATACCATCCTTCTTTGATTTATAGCACTAGATGAATACACACCTGGTGAACTGAACATCTGCCGAAAGCCCATCGGTGCCTTTCGAACACTTCCTCTGAGGCAGGATACTCATTACCAGTGAGAGAGAAAGTCACAGAGTCGAAGAACAACAGTGGGCTTTGACATTTATATCATGGAGCAATATTACTATTTCGTAATAATTTTTTATATATATATATATATATATATATATATATATATAACAACTGTACTACAGAAAGGTGACTTATTTAGCTTCTTCAAAATATTTTCTTAGCAGAAAAGAATTTCTTGCAGAAGTTGCAATGTTGGCAAAGAAACTTCTGAATGTGACTCGCTTGCAAAAAAAATTGCTCAGTGCTTGATCACTGTCTCAGAGCTAAAACATGCTGAGGCAGCACAGCCAGTGGAGAAATCACAGGAGAAACCAGGAAAATAGTACACCGGAATCATGGCAACCGTAGTTCTCTTTCTGTGACAGCTTAACAAATGCCTGAGGTTAGCATGTCAACTTTTTTAATTTGTGTAATACAGTAATGATACATTTGTTTCCAAGTTAAGACATTTTTTTAAATATGCAAAGCAAATTCAAACTAAATAACACATATATGGCACGCTTGTTCATTCTTGGCACCAGTTGACATACATAAAACAATAAGAGTGTGTAATTAAAATGTAGAACAACTGCAAGCTTCATAAGCCTCATAATATGACATGATACTGGGTATGTTTTTTGTTTTTTTTTTAGAAAAAAAAAAAAAAAGGAGTGTCTTTTTTTTTTTTTTTTTAAACCTCCAGTCTATGGCTAGAAGTCTATTTCCCAAGCCGTCATTGTTATTATCGCTTCTGACTGAGCATGTGTGCAAATATAGTGAGAATTACTTCCCAACATATTGTAGACTCTTCCCCTAGTAGTACTTAGCATAAGAGTCAGTTAACCTCTGACCTTTCTGTGCTCACAACCTCTAAGAGACAGGTCATATAATTCAGTGGTGCACAGGCTGGTAAGCTGGATAGTGTTGTTTGCACTTCATATCATCACATCCTTTAATTAAAAAAAAAAAAAAAAAAAAAAAAAAGGGGATGTGCAATGAAGTGTCCCAAATGTACACTGGCAGGATTCAGAGTAACGCACCTCTAAACATGGCGAAAACCACTATCTCTTTGCACGCCAATAACCAAACATGTAGTGTTTCAAAGTAAACAATATATACAAGTCTATTCTGACTAGAATATCAGATAAACATGAAATGAATTTTGACACGACTGTCAAGTACACTGTGGTAGGGGCTACATGTGTGCCGTGTGTACCACACGTTGTTGTGACCCCATTGATCTCAAGCGCCAGTACAGTTCCTGAAACAATAGTGACACAATCCCACCAAATCAAGAGAGACCTGCCTACAACACAGGTTTTGTTGTTGTTGTACTTCTTAGGTTTGTTCATTCCCAAGGGAGCAGCTGGGTGTTTTTGCATATCCCAACTAGTGGCTCAGAGCACAAGGTCAGCCATTGTACATTCCCACTGGAGCAGTTCAATAACCCAACAGCGGCTTTCTGGCAGTCCTAGAATTTGAACTCGCAATTGTTCAGTCCAGGGCAGTTAAAGGATTTTCTCTCATGGGAGATATAAATGAAATAACAGGGTGGCCACCAAAGCTGAGGGCATACACGTATGTTCGTATTCAAATTTCAGAAAGATCGCCTGAGCAAATTACTGTACATACTTCTTAATAAACATGAGCATAGATGAGTTTTGCTTGAAAAGCTAAATCAAGAATATGTTACCTTAAATGAAGCCAGTATGACGTAGGCCTTAAAGCAAAACATATATTAAATGAAACCCTTTCAATTACGACAGGACCTCTGTCTCTGTCTGCTTTAATCATTTAAACAACTGGATTTGTTTCAGGTAAATAATAAATTATTTAATATTTTTACAAACATTAAACACACTATATGGCCAAAGGTTTGTGGACACCTGACCAATCACAGCAATATGTGATTGCTGAACATTAAAAGATTGAGTCCTCCTTTGCCGTTATAACAACCTCCACTCTTCTAGGAAGGCTTTCAGCGAGATTTTGGAGCGTGGCTGTGGGGAATTTGCTCATTCAGCCACAAGAGCATTAGTGAGGTCAGACACTGATGTCAGGCAAAAAAAAAAAAAAAAAAAGCCTAGTTTGGGGAAGAACCACATATGGGTGTAATGGTCAGGTGTCCGCATATTTTTGGCCATATACTGTATTTGTTTTGATATAATATACAATATAATCTCTGTTAATGCATACCAGGTTTCAGGGGAATTTTTTTCCCCATGTATCGACACTATTTTGAAAGCCCCGGAAATAGAACCTGTCATATATTTTTGTTTTATTTATTTATTTATGTATTTTGTTGATGACAGCTAAACTGGGCGCCTCTGTAAGAAGAAGCAGAGGGAGGGTGGAGAGCAGGTTCTGCTTTCAGTCACTAGCACAGAACCTTAACAGCTAACCTACTTCTCCATTTCCTCTGCAGTATGAAAACGCCAAAAGCTGCTAATATATAATAGAGACCTCTAAAGAACAAGTTTAAATGTTCCTAATGGGTAGTTTAACAAATGTATAGCCAGACAAAACAACCACAGAGGAGTAAAAGAACAGGCCTAAGTCAAAACTGAAACAGACAAATGAGACATCAAGTGAATAATTTATCATCATTCCCTGAGAACATGATTCAAGTTTCCATATTTTGATTTGTTTGTATTCTCTTTAAATGTAAAACTTTTGAAACATGGTTAAAATGAGTGCCTGATAAAGAAAGCAACATAAAAATGCTTTGACTTTGTATCAGGACACAGCTGTTCAAAATGTCCTTATCCTCATTTGGCCTACGGGCTTTCCTTTTGTAAGAGTTCTTGTTTCTTCTCAAAGTACACTTTAGTCAGGTATTCATCCGGCGTGATACCGGCTTCCTTGAGCTCCGCCATGATCTTCTCCAGCTTCACCAAGGACTTGACACCCTTCACCTTACGGCCAGTAATGTACAGCGTGAACTGCTTAAAGTCCATGAGCTCACACGACTCCAGCAGGCAAAGGTTCTTCACACCCTGGCTCTTGTCCAGTTTAGGGAAGAAGGTCAGGCCTGCCATTCTCTCCAGCTCTGTGAGGTTCACCTGGTACTCCTTCAGCTGGTGCTTGAAACCGATGGGAGCATTCGGCGCTACAAAGGCACCGAGAGCCAGCACGTCAGATGAATGGTCTTTTCTCACAAGGATCACTTTGTACAGATGAGTGGGTACAGCCACGTCGTCTTTTCCAATCAGCTGATTGAGTCATGTAGGGAATATTAAAGACAGATTAAATCAGATTTCGTTCATAAATGTGGACTAGTTTTATTGCTTAAGAATAAGGAGCGAGAGTAAGCGTTTCACTCACACTTAAACAAACCACACCGGTGTGTCCACTTGTACGTTAAATATAATATCATCTGTATAATAATAATAATACAGTTATAACAATAATCATCCAGGAAGCATTTGGGGGGGGGAAGTCATCAGAACTAACACGTTCTCCCAAATTGCTTAGGAGAAACCACACTGGCACAACCGCTTCATTCCACAGAGGCACCAGGGAAATAAGGGACGTATCTAAGCTACCGACTCTCCTAGGGCCCGAGTGTGCACAGATCAAGGTAACATGGCTCCTGTCGCTGCCAATTTATGATACACACCAGCCCTGGGGGTAGCTGTCTATGTCGATTTAGCCTTAACGGAAAAGCCAACTCTTTCCCTGGCCAGCTGGAGCTCCTCTCGTGTCTCACACAGAGCAGAGGACACACACAAGTTTGCAGCCCACTCTACAGCCATTTCACGATTTAAACTTCGCTTCTGCTAATAATACTGTATATATGCACCACTATGTCACGTCTAGGCGTGATAATTATTTTTATAATTACATGAATATTTATTCATTCAGTCTAGATCACATGTCAAACATCATGTCAAACCTCAAAGTATTAAGTATTAAGCGAAGTAATTATTCATTCTGCCTTCTTGTAGATTGAACACTTTTACTTTGTAGTCACTTGTTAGTGGCACTTTGTAATTTTACTTTATGAACTTTTTGCATTTTGCACTTTACCTATGGTGATACTTTACTTCTATACTGCTACCTATCAACAAGTGAATTTCCCTCCAGGGATCAATACATCTTATCTTATCTAATCATTTAACACTTACTGTGGAATATATCATTTAAGCTTCATCATGTTTGCTGGGCAGTGAAAAGCTACTGTTATGCACACGTCCTTAAAAATAATCAGCCAAACAACCATGTAAGATCCATGTCCACGCAGTCTGCCCAGAGACATCTGGTACAGTTATTTATTAATTCAGTGTAAATAGTCACTCTCAGAGTTTACCCTGGAGTGTGCCATGTCTCCAAGCTTTATGTTACAACCTCAGGTATGCTTACCACAACTTTACTTCGGGCAAGAAATACTGCTGTAACACCTTCAGTAGAATATATGAAGCGCCATTGTAAAAGCACTGGGCAATGCACAAGTGTACTGCTGACATCTACTGGTCATGTGCTGGAACCAAATCATTACACTCTACCCATCTGCCATCAGGGTATCTGCAAACAGTGACAGACTGGAGGAGTCTATTTTAAAGAAGAAAAAAAAACCTGAGATGCATATTCATGATACAAAGATGGCTGCTTTGTGTTAATTTTATAATTTAACCTGGCAGGACTATCCAGAACATTTACATCTACCTGTTACTATGCAGGTTAAATTTAACACTTTTGTTTAATTTGACACTATTTTCATCTGGTTAAATCTCTTTGTCTTTATCATTGTCATTTAAAGGATATGGTGATGAGTGTAGCAAAACAACTGACAATATCTCTCATTTATCATACTGCAATGTATCTTTTTCTCTATGTCATACTGCCCGCCTCTACCTAAGGCCCAAATGCAAAAACATTTACTGGTACACAAACTGAGTGAGTGAGTGAAGTGACGTGTGGCCAAGTATGGTGACCCATACTCGGAATTTGTGCTCTGCATTTAGCCCATCCAAGTGCACACGCACCGCGAACACACACCTGGAGCAGTGGGCAGCCTTTTTTTTTTTTTTTTTTTTTTTTGCTGTGGCACCCGGGGGGCAGTTGGGGGTTCGGTGCCTTGCTCAAGGGTCTCACCTCAGTCGTGGTATTGAAGGTGGAAGAGGGCGCTGGTCATTCACTCCCCCCACCTACAATCCCTGCTGGACCTGAGACTCGAACCCACAACCTTCGGGTTACAAGTCTGACTCTCTAACCATTAGGCCACGACTGCCCCCAAATTGTTAACTTTGTGTGGACACCAATTTTCACTTGTTCACCATTTGTGGGAGAAATATTTGTACACTGAGACTCTATTCATGTGGCTAGTGCAATGTCACCAGAACATAAGCAAAGAAACAACAAAAAGTTCCTTTTCTAATTAATCTACTTTTCCAGGACCCTGTAGCGAGAGCTTACCTTCTCTCTAAGAGAGTGCACCAAGTTCACGTACCTGATAAGAGACGGTTTTCTTTTTATCCTCTCCTGTTTGTGGAAGAGTAAGTGGGCCTGAAATTACCCAAACATCGCTGAACCTTTCCGTCAGCTCTCTGCAATACATCTCCAACCTTAAAACAAGATATATCTGTTAGCACGAGTACGCAATAACGCTCCGATTTATCTTTCTCCGGCTATAATCAGATATTACTCGTTACCTGTTCCAGAAACCTGCGTTGTTTTCGTAATTCTGTGGGACGATATTGGACAGATAGAACGTCTCCCCCATTGATTGCTGTTCAAAGATAAACAAGTTAAACTGACACGATCATGATCAAGCACATGCTATATTTATAGGGCTTTGTATTTTGGAATATTGAACAATATTATATTTCATTTAGGCTTTTATTCCTCTGTATATTAAACACTATAACTGCAATATTGCTTGGTTATAAAGGAAATATATAATCTGGTCTACGCTGATTTTGTTTGACAATCATTGAGAGAACAGCTTATGAGTATAAATGTTGCCTTGCCTCTGAAAATTTATTGTCGCCAGCTGGTGCCATGTGTCCTCGAGACCAACCGCTGCCAAGGTAGTCTTCATTGTGTGCTGTGAACAGCTCTGGGATGTTGGGGTCTGGCTTGAATTTGCAGTGCTTCCTGTCTGCTTTTCCTAGTAAATTACAGCAAGTGAACAATCAGAAGTGAATTTGATTTGCTTGCTTGAAATGCTGTCACATTTTTCCAGCATTTCCACATTGGTTGCTATAGTCATGACGTAGGCAAGTCATGATTAGCTAAATTATATGGCCAAAGATTTGTGGACACCTGACCATCACACCCATAGGTGAGTCTTCCCCAAGGAAGACGACAAAGGTAGAAGCACACAGTTGCACAGAACGTCTTTGTATGTTTCCCTTCTAAGAGGCTCAAACCTGTTCCAGCATGACAATGCCCCTGTGCACGAAACGAGTTCCATGGTGTGCCAAGGTTGGAGTAGAAGAACTCGAGTGGCCTCCACAGAGCCCTGACCTCGACCCCATTGAGCACCTTTGTGATGAACTGGAACGGCAACTGCACCCCAGACCTCTTCGCCCCACATCACTGCCTGACCTCACTAAAGATCTTATGGCTCAATGGGCAAATCCTCACAGTCATGCTCCAAAATCTAGTGGAAAGCCTTCCCAGAAGAGTGGAGGTGAATATTACAGTAAAGGGGACTAAATCTGGAATGGGATGATCAAAAAGCACATACGGGTGTGACAGTCAGGTGTCCACAAACTTTTGGCCATATAGCGCATTTCTACATATTTGGACCTACAAACAAAAAGAGAAAAACTATGAATGTATACGCAAATTTCTGAAACTAGTTATCAATATATATCAACTATAATCGTTTAGTAATTCACTGAGTCCTGGCTCTCCATGCCTGGATGATTTTTGGCAGAGGTTTGTTTATCTTTTTCTGTCGCCCTATTTCTGACCAATGAATGAAACCGTTTCTTGCTTTTACGTTCGTTTCATTATTACACCGTGTGAAAACAAACCAAACCAAAGAGCTTAACTCTGATTGAGAGTTGGTAAACAGACTAATAGGTGAGCCTGAATCTTAGTGAAACTGACGTTTGGTTTTTAGCTAATTAGGTTGGTTCGGTTTCAGACCGTTCATAATTAAACAAACCAAAGGCACACTGGACGAGGGTTGCGTAGGAGGAGACAAGACTGAAAATGAATTGCTCAGAAACATGCCGAGCATGGAGAACACAGAGCTCAATAAATGATTAAATAATCAAATAAATGACAAGTTTAAAGCATTATGAATCCTGTATCCAGGATTGATCTTCACTGATTGAATGAGATTGTATTTCCACAGCAATTTAGCTTTGTCCTTTGGTTCAAATTGCACCTCACAGATCAGTTTAGCAGGCTTCTAAAATATCTTCTGCAGTTGGTCAAATCAGGATTCAGGGTCAAATCACTTTCTCACTGTTAAAACACACTAGAGTTCATTTGAAAGCGGACTCAACCAGCTCACTCGGGCAGTCTTGTAGCGTCTGTTTTGGTGTGATTGCTGTGTTCTCACTTGCCTGAACAAACCACTCTCACCATGAAAAGGTTCGATTCAAACAGACTGAACGCTGCCCATGTGAAAGTGGTGCGGGGCAGGTGAAACTTCGCTAGTAAACTAAGCTTGCTACCAAAATAGAGACTTCGCTATGGACTATGTTTTACATAAGGACACAAATCATTGGTGTCAAATCAAGGACACCACATATTTGATTTAGCACTTTTTTTTTTTTTTAAAAACACCGATTGCCCTTCCTGATGCAACCTTCCCCAATTTTATCCGGGCTTGGCACCAACACTGGAAGTGCACTGTCTTGTACAACCCCAGTGGCTGGGGTCAGTTCCCCGGCCAGGAATCGAACCCAGGCCGTGGCGGTGAGATTGCCGAGGCCTAAGAACTAGTCCTCCGGGGACCTGGTGCAAACAACAGTGACAAACCTAAATGAGTTTTGAACAAAACAAAGAAAGAAGACATGCCATTTCTTCAGTGGTGCAGACAGATCTTTGTACTTTCTTTCCATGACCTTTATTTATTTAGATTTATAGCTTTATTTAGATTTTTATTTTTTCATGTTATTCATTCAGGTGTAGTCAGAGTCAAATGAATCATGGCTTGAATTTAATTAGAAACAGTTGAATTTCATAGGCGTTTTCTGCTGTTCAGACCGCAGAAATGTCTTTCTGGATATTCAGGAAGATGTTTTACAGCTCCAAGGTGCTCCAAGGTCCATATCCATGGACTTTGAAGATCGGGAGGCAAAAAAAAAAAAAAAAACGAAAGAAGTTACTATGGTGCACTACAACTCACCAAGTAGTTTTTCATTAGACAGGTGTTCAGCCACCCATCTCGGTGTCCTTCGGCTCTGATCATACGACAAGATGTGGTTGGTGTAGTATCTGGTCTCAGCTCCATCCACAGGGAGCCCATAGAGCTTAATGAGTCTCTGTGCTGCACTCTCTGGAGAGAGAAAACACACACACACACACACACACACACACACAGTTTATTGGCCAAGCAAGATCTCACTTACACTTGCTCATATTGACAGAAACATGTTTGGCAAACATTGAATGGATCCCAAAAACCCCTTTTAGAAAAGCACTACAGGGTGTAGTTGACTATGAAGTAGTGTCTTCTCCGCCCTACTTAGTGCACTACTTATCCATTCGGGAGCCGATTGGAATGCAACCACCCTTTAGTTTATTTTAAAAAATGTAAAAAAAAAAAAAAAAAAAACTTAGCTAACCAGAAGCAGCAAGAGTAGCACATTTTAGTAAAACTGGCTAATATGTTACTCTGTGTTTGTCAGGTACCTGGCAGCTACTGTCTTGTATCATAATTAAAGTTATTGTTAATTGTTAACTGCTAGCTAGCATAGATAACAAGAAACAGCTAAACAATAGCTACTAGCAAGAACGGTACAACAACAGCTAAAGCTGTACCTAATGGCTACTATTCAGATATTAAACAGCCCAACTGACTTCGTGTTGTTACAGATAATTAAAAAAAAAAAAAAAAAAAACAGTAGCTGAATATTAGGCTATAAAATTATGTAAGCTGCTAGCTTGCTACCTTTCTCCTGTGTGGACTCTGCAGGCTGAAGGTATAGTTTAACTGCTACCACGCTAGCACCAGTGCTAACAGTGACTCCACATACAAAACCACCAAAAAATCGCACAAATTTAAGACCAGAGGCCATTTTTCTTCCAAATATGAACTGAAATTTAGCTTTGGGTTCTTTCCGAGCCAACTGGCTCAACGTTTGAATAAGCAAGTGCTGTATTCAAAAGAGAGAGAGAGAAAGAGAGAGAGAGAGAGAGAGAGAGAGAGGGCTCAGTGAGGAGCTGGGTTCCCTCACATCTCCATCTTGTGGCCACAAAGGAAAAAAAAAATACACCACTGGTCTGGATAATTTTTCAGGTGAACAGACATCGATTAGACATATCCTTGTTTTGTGGATATTCAGCAACATTACATGTAACTATAATTGAATATAAGGTATAACGTGTCATTCTCTAATTAATAATAAATGTAATTGTTGGCAAATTGCAGTGGTATGAGAAGAATAATTCAGTACAGAAACAGATCAGCTGTACTGTAAATCATTCTGGAAACATGTATGTGTTCAAACCTACCAGCAGTGCTTCAGGGGGTTAAACAGAAAATATACACCTGATGCCAGTACCATGTAAGCATGGCTTGACTCGACCCTCCACCATCCAAGACTGGCACCAAGGTGATGAAATGACTTTTCTGCCACCTCGTCACTTCACACCTGAACGAACACTAATTACACACTAAGCGTTATATTTATTTTCCTATGTATCTATTTATTAACGCTGACTGCTGTTACTGGCAGCGCCTGAGCTTGTTTAGATTCGGTTCAATCTGCACTAAGTAAACAGCCAAGCTCGGTAAAGATCACTCTGGATTAGAGAATCCGCCAAATGCTGTGAACATAAATATACACCAGTGGTAGCACTCAGGAATAGAAGCAACGACATCCAAAGTGTACAAAGTCTTACTGACAGCTAAGATGAAGACTTGCCTGTACTCAAGGACAAAAATAGGAACTGCTCATGATCCAAAGTATGACATGTCATACAGTATGTAAAACATGTTAGCAGGGGCATTTATGGCAGCCGGTGGAAAGAGATGATTCTGAACGTAACTAACACCAGCAGGCTTAATTATGCAAGGAATAAAACACAACAGGACATGCTGTTATAGGAAAATAATCCACAATGGGGTGGTGTGATGCGACCAGACACCAAGCAGAGAGCCGCTAACACACACTGTCATGTTTTATTCCTTACTAATACCACAGCAATTTGCCAACAATTACAATTTTAAACTTATTAATGAACAACACTTCATGCTTTTTAGCTATTTAGCTAGTTACATCTGATCTGTTGTGGAGCATCAAGACAAATTATTTCCTGTTTTTATTTACATTATAGCAGCTGAAAACTGTAGTTCCCTCACCCGCCAGTCTTTTTTTCTCTCTCTCTCTCTCTTGAAAAAAACAAAGCAACAACAACAAAAAAACACTTGTCATGTTACCAAGAAACCGGAAAGCGCGTTCTCCTGCGTCTTACTTCCCTGTGTGTGAAAACTTACTGGTGGCACAATGAGCGCCGACACTGACGCCTCCTTCCATGAATGTTGAATAAACGTCTCCTTACAGAAAACTTCACAATATCAACATTTACATGGTTTTTTAACGTTTATTTCTTATTAGCCTTAGAATATGTGAAGCGTCTGTCGAGCAAGTCTGTAAATGAGCTGTTACTGTAGGAACGATAACGTATTAGAGCAATAGTAGTCATTTATGTTACAGCCGGAACTACCGTTAAAGCTGCTGTTATAGGAAATTAAACAACAACTTCTGATTTGAGAATTCAGCAGCACTGTGGTGTAAAGCATGTTGGCATTGGAGTGTGTGGCAGCGAGCGCAAGACAAACATCACAGGACGAATTATGAAGTATATAAACCATGAAGTCTCTCACTGCCAGTGGAAGTTTAGGGAGTTTTTCCAGGACAAGTAGAACGTTGTACAAATTCATAATATAATGAAGTTTTGTTTTTTGTTTCTTTCTTCCAGTTACTCATGACCACCTTTTATAGGGAGTATGCAAAAGGTGCTGTGATCAGTATATGGTTCCCTATATATATATATATTGTGTGATATTTGCTTTTTGAACATCCCATTTCAGATTTAGTCCCCCTTTGCTGTTGTAATAGCCTCCACTCTTCTGGGAAGGCTTTCCACTAGATTTTGGAGCGTGGCTGTGGGGATATGTCCATTCAGACACAAGAGCATTAGTGAGGTCAGGCACTGATGTCGGGTGAGGAGGTCTGGGGTGCAGTCAGTGTTCCAGTTCATCCCAAAGGTGTTCATTGGGGTTGAGGTCAGGGCTCTGTGCAGGACACTCGAGTTCTTCCGCTCCAACCTTGGCAAGCCACGTCTTCTTAGAGCTCAGTTTGTGCACAAGGGCATTGTCATGCTGGAACAGGTTCAAGCCTCTTAGTTCCAGTGAAGGTAAAACTGTAATGCTACAGCATACAGAGACATCCTATATAATTGTGTGCTTCCATCAGTTTGGGGAAGACCCACATATGGGTGTCATATGGGTGTGAGATGTGTATATATTATATATATATATATATATATATATATATATGCAAATATCTTTAAATTAAAGCTGACATTTTGTACTTCAGTGTCATGGCTTCCTAAAGTATTAATATCATATTTATTGCACTCACCTGTGGTTCCAGGTTCAATCCTGTGATAAAAATGAAAGGATCTGGAATGGCCTTTAAAATTGACAATGATTAATGTTATATTGGCTAGTCCTCTCTTTTATCAATCTGAAAGTAGGTTGCAGCTTAATTACTTTTCTTAAAATAGGCTAAACTAAATGCAGAATTAGACTTGGTTAAAAAAAAAAAAAAAAGAAGTGTGTGCAAAGCTGGGACAAAACAAACTGAAAATAAGCAGGCAATTTTGTTTTATCAGCATTTTATTGTTTACTTTCATATACAAAAAGATAAAATTGAAATAATCCTTTCTAGTACTTTTTTTTTTTTTCTCAGTCAGGGTGTAGTTGCTTCACACTGGGCAAATACTACATTCATACTGGTTTATTCTGGCACCAATGGAGAGCAGAAACAACCACACCCCAACATCTAGGCAAAACTAGTCCAAACTCTGGATACGTAGTTCTAAAATTACCACAGTAAAAAGGAACAATGATCCACTGCAAAATTAAAGAACTATGTTACAATGAGCGTTCAAAAAAAAAAAAAAAAAAAGTCCTCAGTTCATTACGGCAATACAATGGATGTCTGACCGTCCCAGGGCATTTCATATAGGCTATATAAAACTTTTTCAACATACTTTTCAATCCAAAAGAGGGCCTACAGCAACAAGCTCAACTCTCTGTATACATTTTGTCTTATACAGATTTTTTTTTTTTTTAGTATAGTTGTTAAAATCAGTAGTACAAGCCATCTCTGTTCTACAAGTTTAGCTACAATAGTGAAACATAACCTACAACATGTACATTTCACATATTCCGATATAGAAACAGCACTTAAAATTTGACCCCTTGACAAGACAAGTGAGAACGCCTTCTTTCATCCCTCATGTGCCACTTCTGTTATACACGGATATAAAGAATATAGCAGGGCCATTACTGGTTAGTAAATGGATTTTGAGCTTGTTTTCTTCCAACTGATGTCATTTTTGGGCAAAAATACAAGCCAAGTCAATTTTCCGTTCCATAAAAAGGTACTATTAAGGGGAGAGTGATTACATTCTCCTTGTGGGAAAGCAGCCTTATGCAAGACAATTAAAACGAATGTAAGAGTTAGCATAAACAAAAGGTTTATATTGCCCGTGTATGTTCCCCTGAAGGAAAGGCTTTAATACTTGAGTGCTGGCTCACAACCCTGCTACACTTTAACCTGAACACTGCCATCTTGGATAATATGAGGTAACGAAATGCACCAAAACCTGCTCTGAGATTACAATTAGGCTTGACACTAATGGTAACGATACAGAAGAAAAATGTGAACAATGCCTGCGATTAATGAGGTCATTCAAACCATCTTCAGCTTATTTCATGAGGGAAAGGGGGAATTTAGGAAGCGCTCAAGTGTTTCCCTGTATAGTACCGTTTAATTGCTTTTTCTGAGATTGGCAAGAGGCTTGAGACGAAAGAGGTTTTTGAGTTGTCAAGGGGTGCTTTATACATGTCACACCAGTATAAAAGAGGTTCTCCCGTGTGTGTGTGTGTGTGTGTGTGTTTGTGTGTGTGTGTGTGTTACAATAGTGTACATTTTCTCTGTAAGTGTCAACAACTATCCAGCTAGCAACACTGATTCACATGAGCTCTGAGGTAATCGGTTCCTGAAAACCTGGATCTAAGACTGCATCCAGAGTTACAGCTGGTCACGTTTTAGAGATTTTTATATCATATACAGTATATATAGATACTATTTTCTGAAAAGTATTACAACCAAAGTGGAAAGGGAAGGAGAGGGAGGGAGAGGCAGAGAGAGCACGAGAGAGAGAGAGAGAGAGAGAGACAGAGAGAAAAACAGCGGTTGCTTCAGCAAGAATACACAGGCACATCAGAACACCCCTGAAAATGAGAGGTTTGTAACGTTCCTGATATTAAAAATGATCTAGCTTTCCATGAGGCCATCTTTGTAACATGAACCAGTGAGCCAGTTCTGAAGAGAAACATGCCTACTCGTATGAGTCAAGCTAAAATGCACATTTAAAACCCAAAATAGGTTAATGCCAAGATTATACCTGGCGTACAATGAGATATAAATTACAGGGAACGTAACACTCACGTAATTGGCACAACAGCTAAGATGATAACACCTTAGGAAATACTCAATACCCCCCTTAATGCCTGTAAATCGAAAGACTTGGTGTGGTATTGCATTAATGATCTACGATGTCGATCATAGTGTTTATCCTGATTGAGAGCTTTTCAAATGTAAATGATTACTAAAAACAAAACAAACAAAACAAAAAAAAAAAAAAAAAAAAAAAACCCACAATAGCAACCTTTTTGGAAACCTAATAACACCTTAATACGATATTCCTCTACCAGACAGCACAATGTATATTCAAACTAATTCTTCTGTATCTAGATCAATGGACACGAGGCATCCTTATCTGTTACAAGTCTTCCCGGCAACCTTTTTTTTTTTTTTTTTTTTTTCTTTTCCTTTTACAGAATCACGGACACTAATGAGAACAAAACTTTGGTTACCATCTTGCAGATTTTCAAGAAATGTGGCTACATATTATTAGTTTAAAAAAAAAAAAAAAAAAAAAAAAAAAAAAAAAAAAAAAAAAAAAAAAAAACAAAACAAATTGTTTCATTCATAAACTTAAAAATAAAAAAAAAAAAAAAAACAACCCAAAAA
>CM075003.1:5580184-5599034 GCA_037576675.1 Pangasius sanitwongsei | reverse complement strand
ATTGGGAACTAGTAATCTTGCTTAGAGTACGGTGAGTTGGTAACGGGACCCCCCCCCCCCCCCCCCAAAACAACTCACCACAAACACACAAAAAAAAAAAAAAAACCAAAAAGAACAAAAAAAAAAAAAAAAAAAAAAAAAAAAAAAAAAAATAAATATAATATTTAAAAAAAAAAAAAAAAAAAAAAAAAAAAAAAAAAAAAAAAAAACACATACACACACACAAGTTGGTTATTTGAGACATGGTAACATGTACATTATCACACAACAGCAGCCTACAGTAAACTATAAGGACAATGATTTGGTATGATACCTGGGGCTCGATAATGTCGCCCAGAGGTTTTATCCCTTCAGAGAGAATGCTACGCTATTGCTGTGGATATTGCTTGCTACATTGTCCGAGCTCTCACACACACACACACACACGCAGACTGTGGTAAAGCCGTGAAAGTCAGTCGAGGCTGGGGGTGGGAAAAAAAAAAAGTCAATCTCCTTTAAAAGTGTCTGTGAGTTAAACATACAAATGTAAAGTATGTAATGATGAGATTATGACAAACTTATATTCGGGTGTTGGGTTTCACACATTAATAACTGGTTTGGCAACAAGCATTTTATATTATTCGAAAACTGGTCCTGAGTCCATGAGAGTTCAAAGATGGCCTCGAAATATTCCCTGTGATCACGGGCCACCCTGGAAGCTTCACTCCAGCTTCAACACACACACACACACACACACACACACACACACACACACACACACACACACACACACACACACACACACACACACAGGCCCGACTCTACCCACATCCAGCACTGCAGATGGAAGGCGAACATCCCGGAGAAGTTATATGGCACCATGAATAAAAACAAAATAACTTAAAGCTCTGGTCAGGACATAGAGAGGAAACAGAAGCAACCGCTGCAAAGCATCATGGGGAAGAGTGAGAAAACAGAGGGACACCAAACCTTTTTTTTTTTTTTTTAATTACATGGCTTGAAAGAAAGCTTTACTAATACATCTGCTGCTGTATAACAACATCAGTACAACGTGCCCAATACAAGCCAGCGAATTTGGTTTCAATTTGGAAAGAGCTAATTTGGTAAGGTGAAACGAGCGACAGCGTGTCACTTCGCTGCACGGTAGTCTACATGCTCTGTTTCAGAAGGACCGGCGAAACTTATTTTCTGAGTGACAAATCCAGTACATATCAGAGCATGAGAAGAGAATGACGTCCGCTAAGGTTCACATAATCTGATATTAAAGGTTCAATGTCCCTTTGAGCAACAGAGACGGAAAGGAGAGTTAGCGGGGGAACAGAACAGCCGGTACAAAATAAGGGAATAATGCCCTGGTCTCAAAGATAGGCAGAAGTCTACACCTGTTTACAGCTATTTACACGGGTTTTCTATTTATACACCATAATGTGGTAGCACTTCTTAAAAGATTTTGGACTTTTTCTTTTTTTAATTTTTCCAAAACTCCCTAATCTTAAAAGCCAACTTAAATCAAAATATACTTACTACAAGTCAACACAGCTAACAGAATATATAACACAAGTCATACACATAGAAAAATCTGAGGTATTTCTGGTTTGAGGTGGTCTGTGGTTCATGAACAATATCTCTCTCTCTTTTTTTTTTTTTTTTGTGTTTTGTCCTCTACAAATTTTATTGTTTAGAGTTGCTCTCGTTCTTTCTCGGAAGCCTTGTCATTTTTCTTGACAGTGCGTTGCATTTGAAAATGAACTGAACTGAGAAGTTGCTTGTGTGATGCAAAGAAGAAATGGGAAAAAAAAAAAAAAAAAATACAGAAATATTTCAGCTTTGAGTGAAAACAGCAGCATTGTGGACATTCACTGTTATACTGTGGCAAACAGAAATGTGAATTCTTGCCACTTTTAAGACAAAAACAAGTTTCCTGGTTTTATTTTTCTCTCGACTGAATGCATTTCGGTCACTCTTAATAAAAGACTGGGCTGAATGGCATGTCTATTGCGCCGTAAGTGTAGTATCTACAATGTAGGACCCACAAGATCCGATTCATAAAGTTGGTCCCTCGGAGATACTGATAATACGCAAAAGGGACACGGCTAAAAATGTGTGAATCAATTAATCGAAATCCTTCTGATCAACTGCTCAGATTTGCGAAAAACAAACTTTTTAAATGATCATGAGTCTGCTGTTTCAGTCAAGATCCTTGAATCCGGGTATCTAATACGTGCGTGGACTTTGCAAAGGAGGAAAAAAAAAAAAAAAAAAAAAAAAAAAAAAAGGCTAACTATTTTGACGGCCACTTGGACCAAACCACTTGGACCAAACGTCTCTCTAGGCTACACGCACACACACGCACAGACACTCATCATGGTTTTGCATGAACATTTTAGTGTTGAATTTCATTAGGGTTAAAACCGACCCTTCAACATTTCTCCTTCTATTTGCTAGGGATAAATGGCAGTCACCCATCCCCCCCCCCCCCCCCCAACCCCCACCCCTGACACCCCGACCCGAACTTGTTACCTGAGAAATAATTCTGTACCAAACAAAACACGTTATCCAAATCCTCGGCTCGTTCGCTACCTCTAAATGCAAAGCCAATTTTTCTAACCTAAATTCTCTTTTCCACACGATAAAATTCTGAACCGACCCCTCTTCACAGTCGCCAGCTTCAACAGCACAAAACCAAATGAAGAAGAAGAAGAAAACAAAAACAAACAAACAAAAAAAAAAAACAATCCAGTTGTCTTCCACATTTTGTTGTGTTCTAGAGACACCCGTTAGTTCCGTAAAAGACACGTTTTCCGTAAATTTGAATAGCACACAGTCAGAGAGAGGAAAAGTTCTTAAAAAAATCGGAACTAAAAATCCCTTGAGGAAGGTTAATGTAACAGTCATAAATGTTCCTCTCAGGTTTTGCAGCATTGTTGTATTTTCCAACATGGTGAACGGTTGCTTGATGTGTTGGTTGGTTTTGCCTTAGGCAGTCCTGTCCAGAAGACAGAAAATAGGAATATAAAGAAAAACAAATGAAGAAAAAAAAAAAAAAACCACTGAACTGAAATGATTGAGGTACCTGCATCTTGTCAGCATTCATAAGTCGGCACCTGAATGCGCTTTGAGATGTCCTTATGCTGTTTTTTTTTTTTTTTTTATTTTATTTTATTTTATTTTTTTAACTTTTGTGTTTTCCTCTCTTGATAAAAATACAGTAGCGAAGTGTGCTGGTAGTATTGATCCGATCAGAATAATAATCATACTAATAATAATAATAATAATAATAATGATAATTAATTTAAAAAACGTCAGGATAAAATAGCAGCTGCATTCATTGTTGTCTGAGATCCGCTGAGTCTGGAAAGACGAAGGTTGTTTCTTTCACTTCAGGTTTCGTTTTTGAGAGTTTTTTTTTTTTTTTTCCCCCTCCCTCGTTCTCAGATGCTGGACTCTTTGGGTGCTAAGTCCACGTTGGTGACGGAGGTGAGCACGGAGACGAGGCAGTCGGAGGCGGGGCCGCTGCCGAGGCGGCGGATCTGAGAGAGACGCTCCTCTACGCAGCCCGCTGAAAGACGAGCCTCAGCGTCATGGTCCCAGCATTCCTCTATCGTCTCACACAACTGCTCCAGACCCTGCATACACACACACACACACACACACACACACACACACATTCTGTAACTTTGATCAGGGCAGATGGTGACAGGTCAGGTTTAAAAAAGTGCCTAAAGAACAACAAACGCGTTGTTATTCCACAGTGTGACAATACCTCCGAGTGAAACCGATTTGGATGGACTGGACTTTTTTTTTTTTTTTTTTTTTTTTATCCTTTGGAATTTGATTTGCTTGTGAAAAAAAATTTGGCTTCCAAAAACAAATATGATACATAGATACATAGATATTAGTCTGCAGTCAGTCATGGACTGCTCGCATCCCACCACACTCATTAGTGGCAGCTGAGGTGGACAGGATCCTACCAAAGCAGGCAGGGGAGACAGTTTTGTCCCAAGAATGAATGCTAAGCCCAAAGTTTGTGCTCCCCCCGCAAACTATCAATGTGTCACAACACTATTAGTCCAGCATGATGGTCATTTGTGCACGCTAAAAGCAGCAAAAAACTTATCACTGGTTGTAAGAAGAAAAGCCTTGTTTATTAGACAAGGCTCTTCTCCGCCACTTACTACTACTATACATTTCAAAATGACTTGGATGACAGAAAACCTTCACAGACATGCTTACCGGATGTTTAAGCCAGCACTCCTTCAGCACGGGCCTCATCTTTTTGTGGACTACGACGTCCTGCAGGTCCTCCAAGGACGGGTGCTGTCCAATCTCCTCCTCAAAGGGCAGCATGTACTCATCCACTGGACCTGTACAGACCACCGACAGCTCAGAAAACCAGAGTCACTGCGCCACGACGTCCAACAGAGTTCATCAACATGGTCTTGGACTTTAATAAGGGACTACAGCTTGAGGAGTGAGTGATGACACCAAAGTCTGCTCACTAATAGTAAGAACCTAATTCAATTCAATTCAATTTTATTTGTATAGCACTTTGAGCAACGGACATTGTCACAAAGCAGCTTTAATAAAGCAGAAATAAATACATTCAAGATGTAAAGTTTAAGTGTATGAATTCATAGCATGCTGAAAAATGTAACTGACCCAAAGAGGAATCAGTCGTCAAATTTCCACCAACCAAAGTTCCGCCAACGACTGGAACGATCACAGTGACGAATGTAAAAGCAACTGCGGTATCAAGCCAAACACGGATCACACACTTCCATTAACAATGTCCAATTTCTGAGCTTATATTTGCACTGCGATTAAATCTGATTGCTTAAAGGGGAAAAAAAAAAAAATCTGCTCTGTGACAGTTTCTTAACTTCACTCAATTCATTAATAGCAGTAACAACAACCCTCATTCTCTTGAAACTCTTAAAGCATGCAGGCACTGCTTGATTATCTGTTCATTTCCACATGGGATTCATTTCAATGGGAAGCTGATGGATTGATGGAATCTCGGTTCTAAGAAGCTGTGAGTGCTCACCATCAGCGGCTGTGCAGCGGGACACCAGCTCCCAGAGCACGAGTCCCATGGCGTACATGTCTATCCTCAGAAATGCATCTCTCTGGAAGTTAATCGCTCCCTCCAGCACCTCGGGCGCCATGTACCTCCGTGTGCCAACCTAACAGCAGAGGAAAGCAGTTAGCTTGCTCCAATACGTGAAAAGATTGCACAAAACTGTACTACGGCTTTAATCATGTGCTGGCAGAAAACGCTAAGGTTATGTTTAAACATGGCTGGACATACATAAGAAGCTACTGGACTATGTTACACAATTGCTGTTAACATTATGGAAGAGTTTCCGGGGCTGTTCTGTTTCGGTCAAGTCCGGTATGTTCTGGGTTTCCGTTCTTCTCAGAAACACTCTCTTACCTGGCCATGAGTGTCTCCTGGAGCTTTTCCAGGCTCAAACTTCACCGCCAACCCAAAGTCACCGATGACAGCAGTCAGATCGTTCTTCAGCATCACATTTTTACTCTTGAAGTCCCTGTAAGTTAGCATGAGCACGAGTTAAGTTTGGATGAGCTGAGAATAAAAGCAAACTATTTGATGATCTAGGAAAACCCATCAGATGTCGTTTCAACTTCTACAAAAATTGGATTTCTTAAATTTTTGCACATACTTTGACAATTCAACTTTAAGCTACCGTAAATATATTTCAATATTACATGTTGGGTAAGGAGCCAGTTTAACTAATGCAGCGATAAAAACGGTGAGTCTGCCTAAAGATGTCTTAAGCCTTGCTAGCCAAGTGTGATTTCCTCACACACTGAAAGTCAGGCGTTGATCAAGTTGTTAGATGCCACAGTGAAACAGACAAAGTCTAATCTATTCAGGTTCCAGTTTCCAGTAATCAGATACCAGCTGTTAAAATGTCTGCGATATCTTCTGCACCACAGCTGGACTGAAAGCTTTAAATGTACCCGTCTCCCTTTTACTCTTGAGGGTTATGAGAATTTTAACATGTTATGACTGTACTTCTGGTTAAGATATGCGCAACAGAGAAACATGGAAAGCATGTCATTTCCAGAACGTTAATGTCTAAGCAGGAAATTATTCACTATGTGAAGGGTTTTCCCAGGCTGCCCCGCAAATAACAGTTATCACATTCAGGTTAAGCAGGAGCCTTCACACAATCATGTTTTAAATCTTGTACATATTATTAAGAACAAATGATCCTGACATGAGCTGCTTTTTTTTTTTTTTTGTCTTACCTGTGAGCAATTGCAGGTTTGGGGCCTTCTCCTTTGTACCGTGGTACATCTTCATGAAGGTAGGCCAGGCCACAAGCCATAGTTTCAGCAATGTGACACAATTCATTCCAGCTTACAACACTTCCCTTCAGATAATCAGTCAGAGAACCCTGGAGAACAGAGCACATCTGAAAACTTCAGCACAGCTTCAACTTACAATGCTTCTACATCAACGCAACTGACGCAGCAGAAGCACGGCTTAAAAAAAAAAAAAAAAAAAGATAAGAGACGCCTTTCTGAAAAGTGGCACAGCACTTGAGCATATGATAGAGGCCACTGTGGAGGCTTCTAGTTCATGCTGGATTTTATTCATCTGTCCAAAACATAATAAGCTCCTCCATTTCTCCACTTAAACATTTGATTTGTGTCTCCGTCTCATCTCCCTCAAAATAAAAGTGCCAGCGGTTTCCTAATTTATGCATTTCGATAAGAGCAAAAACTACTTTCGATGAATGTTGTGTCAATAGCTGAAAATTAATACAGAACACTAAATTGAAATGTCACAGCTCTTACCATTTACCTGTTTACTGTTAAATAATGCAAGCCTAAAAGCTTTTTAAAAACATGATAGTAACTGCAGCTCCACACAAACAGGGAATTCACTAAAAACACCTTGCCTAGAGAAACATTGGTTATCAAAGTGAATAAGAATGGATCAGAGCGTCTGCAAGGGCATATTTCCATATTCTGGTTATGAGAGTAAACAACAATAAACCTGTACGTGCTCTTAATGCTGCTACGCTTTAAGGTGGCACCAGTGCATTACTGCCTTTTGGACTTGACCTCTGACCTTTTCATGGAACTCAGTAATGAGCCAGAGCTCCATTTCTAGGCTGGTCCCGCGTTTCTCAGCAGCAATGTAACGCAGCAAGTTCTCATGCTTCATCCCTGGCGTGGTGAACATGTCTCGCTCGTTCTGCCACGACTGCTTGTCCTGAAGAACAGAACGGGAAAAAAAAAAAAAAACAGTGATATAAGCGTTAACTAACAAAATTAATGAACGGAGGATGTAAAGGACAAAACGACAAAGTGCGTTGTAACAGGAAAATAATCAACGACGGGGTGGTGTGATGTGGCCTGGGGCGAAGTAGAGTTACTCTTACCACCCTGAGGTTAATTATTTTCCTATAACCGCCTGCCCTGAAGTGTTTTATTCCTCTCATACCACAGCGACTTTATCAAAGATTACAATTTTTGATTAAGTAAAGAATGACATCCTATTTTTGTATGTGTTATAGTTATATGTCACGTTGCGAAACGTACATGAAACAAGTGAGTTCTTGTTATAAAACGGTCATTCCCTCACCAGCCTCGAAGTTCTTCATCCTAAAAACCTAAAGTTCCAGCTTTACCTGACTGTTACAACAAGCACTGACACTGGAGACTCCTTCCAAAAATTGTTACATAAATGTCTCGTCACTGATTGAAAACTTCACCATATCAATGACTAAACATTTTCACTGTTAAATAACAAGTCATTTTAAATCAATGTGTTATTAGGTTTAGATTATATGGAGCGTCCACCATACAAGTCCCTGTGATTGAGCTGTTGCTATAGAAACAACAGAACAAGTGCATTAATATAAACCTGTGATTAACCTGGCAGACAGCATGATTGTACGAGCTGCTGTTATAGGAAAATAATCAACACCGTCTGATCTGTCAGAATGGAGAATTCAACAGCGATGTGGTCATTAGTGTACAGTAGTGTCGGTGGGTCAGACTTCTTTTTTTTTTTTTTGTCAGCAGGTTGAAACCTTTGGAGTACAATTAACGTTTCGATCAGAACGACAGAAACAAAGCATGAGAACAAACCTGAATAGGGAAGATCTTCACAGCTACGTACTCGTTCATCATCTGGGCTTTCCACACACAGCCAAAGCGCCCTCTAGCCTTAATCTCCAACAGCTGCAGGGGTTTCAGCCCTATCAGCGGAGATGGAGGGGCTGGACCTGGGTCCTGAGCAAAGACAAAGACAATGCAAAACACTCTGAACACACTGTAATTGTCATTTTATTACAAGGATGAACAAAGTTTGTCGCTGTATGTGTTCTAATAGAAAGAGTCTTCCGATATTCTATTCGAGAAGACTTCCTTGCTGATTTCCTTATTATCATTGCAGTGCTGTGAGTATGATTTATAAATTATTTATGATTACTAAATAAATTAGCACAATTAGCACAACTGTGCTTTTTCATCAGGCAGAGACTGGTCACCTTTGGCGAAACAACCACTAGATGGCGATAGTCATTATGAAAAAAAAATACAGAACTGAGCATCTGTATAGGTAGGCTCTGAATTAGGACAGGAAAGGAGAGCGCCACCAAAAAAAGAAAGAAAAAAAAAAAAAAAGAAGGGGGGGAAAAAAAACAGTCAATAAAGAATAGATAGAACTGGAACACTATATCGTATTGGAAGAATTCATATATGGCGTACATATATGAAAAGCATCAAAGATGAATGAACATGGAGAAAAAGAAAGATTCCTACTGTGGGTGAAAACAATAAATAATGACACTGAGATTTTGGAGTAAATGGATAGAAAGTTGGGGTGTAACCTCGTTGATGTCGACGTGGCCGTAGGGAGGCTTGCGGTGGCGGTACATCCAGAAGGCCAGCAGAAGAGCCATGGAGAGCATGGTGATTAGCAGCAGGGCGTACACCAAGATGTTCAGCGGAGGGGGTGCAGTAGGAGGGGGACCGATGTCTGAGACAGGCAGCGAAACACACAACACCATGTTACAGGTGAGAGACAGACATTCAGACAGACAGAGAGAGAGAGACAGAGACAGCTAATTCTATAGATAATCCTACAGAGGCAGCAGCTTGTTGGCAGGGGGCCGATAACTCAAACTTCACCTTGTTAAACTGCCGTGGACACTGTTGTCACTAAATACCCTTGAGGGTCTGTAGCATGGCAACCAATGAGGGGTGGGGGGGGGATCAAAGCATGATATGGATTTATCTGCATCTCCCATAACATGGGAACAGGTCTTGAGTGGAACATAACGTTTCACCATTCACCGAGTTTCCAATCTAAAGACGTCGAAATGTGACCAGTTAGGAGCTGAGACTCTTTTCACTTCCGATTTAAATGGCTGTGAAAGATGCGAGGAGGTAAACAGTTACAATACGATATGTCTGATATACAAGCAAACAGGTCACAGGTGAAAAATCAATAGGGAGGTTCGAAGCCAAGCTGAAAGCAAAAGTGACCTTTCAGTACCTCGTTAGTCACGTCATTGGACATGTTGTGCGTGATACATCAATATGAGTCACACGAAGGACGAAATTCTTCTTTTTCCATAATCTCCCATCAAAATGCATGACTTTTGCGTGTCAAATGTTAACAATATCTAACCGGCTAATAAGATCATGTCATGTTTCACCTCCCCCCTCACTCCACTGCAGTTATCCGCGAGAAGAAAACGCTGAGCTGCTTCACTCGGCAATGCTTCATGTTACAGAAAAAAATGTGTTATTATATCGCCTTTATATAATGTATGTATGTATGTATTTAATATATGCCTTATAGAATGCTTACATGAACTGCATACTGTCACAAAAAAAAAAACACACACACACAAAGGCAAGCATGCCACCTTCTGAGAAATGATGTGATTACTGCGAGTCCACTGCTGCTATATATTCAGTTCCTGCTTCCACTAATTTAATGAGGTCATTTTCAAACTAACGTGTTGGAATAACCACATATTAAACACAAGGGATCGAAAGATGTGTTCGCTCTGTTAAAAATAAACGCCTAATAAATAAACAGGGCCGTGATTTCCCAGCAGTGCAGGATCGTTCGGGGTTTGCTTACCTGGTCCGTTCATGCTGGGTAGGTGTGTGAACCTTTTGTTGCAAGAGCTGCCCTCGCAGCAACAGAAGAACACCTGTGGGTTCTCCTCCGTGGCCACACACTCTTCCCTGGGGTTGAGAGAGAAAAGCAGAGACTAGTTACAATACCTTCCTCCTTGATTAAGAGAATGCTTTGGTGCAAAAAGTTCATCGAGGGTAGAATTAGAGCTTGGAGCATGTGGTACTGTGCACGGTAAGCAAAAAAAAAAAAAAAAAAAAAAAAAAAAAACAGCATTAAAACTAATCCCTGGAGGTTTTGCAATTGAAATGAGAGTGTGAACCATCTGAATTTCCCATTTGCAGAATTTGTAATGTGAAGCATTTAGATCAGGGGTGTCAACCATACGGCCTGCTTTGAAATTAAAATCATTTTGGGGACTGTAAATAAATTTAAAGATTCTAAAAAAGGAGCTGGTCTCTGTTATTCCACTAGGGGGCGAAATAGAGGCGTAAACGCATGGCAATAAACTCAGCTGCTGATGGCTAACGGTAAGCAATTCTTTATCAGTAAGTGAAAAAAATATGATGCTGTTTCCACGTCTCTTTCCAGAATTACTTAGTTATGGGTTTCACAGCAATGAGGGTGAATACTTAGGTTTTGTATTTGTAATTAAATTTGCAAACTATACTGATTATCCCCCCAAAATATTACGGGCATGAAGATTCTTGATCCATTTCAGGTCCAGGTTGTAACACTACAAAATGTGGAAAAGTTCAAATTGTTGGTGAGCATTTAGGCTAATAATTCTGCAATATCGCACGAGTAAGAGTGCGGTTATACTGAATATCGGCACGGCTGCGATTCGGCAGTAGGTAATGCCGGGTAGGTGCCAATATTCAGTAAAACCGCACTACTGCACATGCAATACTGCTTTTATAAAACAGTCCTATAAACATGAAATGAATATCGAGTAAGCGGCATTTCAGACACAACATGGCAGAATGTCCCGTTTATTTTTGCTCTGCTAGCGGAAACAGATCCCGAAGAAGCCACACTCACTTTATAGCACTTTGGCTAGCTAGCTCACATTGATTTCTCCATTCTTCCTTTTCATCTTCAGCTGAGGAGCTTTCATATTTTAAGCCAAAAGTTATATTTCCAAAGCATCACACTGTTATATTCTGCTGATGATGCCTCAAACACTCCTGTAGTAACTGTTTCGAACTAGGATGTGGAATTTTACGTGGTAAACAAAGACAAGCGGCCTAGTGCTGTTATACTAAATATAGGCACTCCTTTAATGCAGCTCGACCAATCAAATTAGTGGACCGGAACTCTCTGTTGCATAAAGGAACATATTTAAGAATTGATGTGTGATCAGGCCACTGAAGTGATTTTTCTGGTCCAGCCTGCTTGGACTAACTGGAACATGGCCTATTGCCTAAAATGAACTTGATCTGGGCACACAAAGACACTGTGAACTTCCACTCCAACTCCCAGCATCCCCTTGTTTCAGAGAGTAAAGAAAAAACAATGCTGTCTAACCAGGAATGACATAAGTGCCAGGAGATGGAGAGATCTAGCACTAGTGTGATGATTCTGCTGATGAGGCACAACCTGACTAATGCGCAGTCAGCACTCGGGCCGTTATTCAGCACCACCCTCTCAGTAAAACCAGAGCCGAGCACAAGCTCAACAAGAAGAGTGATCACCCCTGAGAGGGCTGAGCCAGTGCTACAGGGAAATGCTGAGCAACATCAAATCTGTGAACCCACTGACCTGACAACCTTATAGTGATAAAAATGCTCATATGATCATAAGCTGACATGACATGATATGAAATGATAGTGATATTGCAATAAACTATGCCATGTCTTTCTGAGAGTATCATCACTGACTGATACTCAACACTGACTAATACTCTTCTCCACGGCAACATGTAGCTGACTGGATGCTAGAATATATTTTTGTCCCCATCCCTTTCCTACAGTGTTAAATAGTTTATTTCTGTCATCCTGGAGGAAAATAATGAGATGGTGTGACGGGGCCTGACACAAAAACCACTCACTGTTACCATCCATGAGTTGATTATTTTTCTATAATGTTATGGCCAGGTGTTTTTCATTTCTTTATACCACAGCAACATGCCAATGATTACACATTTTGATTCATTTAGTAATGATTCATTATATATTTTATCTATTTACAGTTACATTTAATGTTATAGAACTTCTGGAAAAGTCCTGTTATCACTTAAAACAGCTTTAAATAGTTAGTCCATCATCAGTGTGAAGTTAATAGTAAAAAAAAATAAGCCAAAAAAAAATATATATATATATATAGCTTGCTACGCTACTGAGAAACCACGAAACGCAAATTTCTCTGTTCTTAAGACTTCTGCCTTGGTGGAAAACTTCTGACTGTTACAAAGTGCTAACACTGGAGACTTCTTCCATCAATGTTAAAGACACATTTCCTGAATACTAAAACTTTTTAAAAATCTGTTTATTATTAGGCTTAGATTATGTGGAGCATCAGCCAGACACATCCCTTTGAATTTGCTGTTACTACAGAAACGATAATATATTTGAAGGAGCTCATAATTATAAAGCTGTAATTTTGCCCAGCACCCGGAACGGTCACAGCGGCTGTTATAGAAAATTAAGCAATACCTTAATCGTTAATCAATTAAAACCTCTCGTATTTATAACCTGCCGTACCAGCTAACAATGCATATTTCCTGAGGGAAAGTGAGGTGATGTGATGTACAAGCACATGCATTCATCTGCAGAGGTATTTCTGTTTCTACATTTTTTACATCAGATATACTCATTGGAGTCTTATCTCCTCTAAGGGTTAAACAGCAAATCCAATAATCAAGATGCATACGCATTGTGAAAAGGTCCTCATTTACTACATAATTTTTGTTAATGTATAAAAACTACAGTTTCAATAGAACAGCACCGGGCAGTGTGGATAATTACCGAACAGCATGAGAGACATGAAGATGAACTAGGAATCGGCTATTCAGATTTAAGAATGCAATTTTAACCAAAAACGTACATTTTTGTTGGTATAAAACTAAATAAATAAATAAAAAATGGCTGTTAACAAAAGGTATAATAATGTAAACAAAATGTACTATAGGTTCACCGTATCTTAAAAGTAAATAAATTAAATAATAATTAAAAAAAATAAATAAATGTATAAATTCTTCAAAAAAGTTTGAATAAATAAATGAAGGTGTGTGGCCTGGGGATCAACTGAAACATAATGAGCTCCGTAGCAGAAATAGAGCTCCAAAGTCGACTAAAATGCCCGTTGGTTTTGTTGCTGTTGGTTTAACCGTATAATATATAATGCCCGTTAGTTGCTGCAATCCAGGGCTACCGGACTTCACAAGTGCAGATCTCGCAGACCAGCGTGTGCTCTATATATTTATCTCTATGCGCAGATTGGGAACTCTGGTGTTCAAACAGTGCAACTGCATTACATGCATAATTAATAGAATGCTGATCTGTACGATGTGAATCACACATTTCCACGATGTACGATGTCAAATTTTTGCATTATGATGCATCATATCATGAATCGATGTATCATTACACCCCTACTACTTACAAATTATGCTGATTAGGCTTGTGCGATATAACAATATCATCCCTACACAGTATTACATTGCCTTGATATCCAGTGTTGTTTATCGCTGATTATATATATTGCCAGACATGGCAACTGTTACGAATTTTGTGTAGGCGTGCCTCAAAAACATCGGAGTATGCTTGTACAAGTTATCGCTCAAAAGTATGCCAAAAGAGATTTTTATCTCTCTACAATAAAACAAAATGTGAGCCAATCAACATGTCAATCTGGAATCATCTGTGCAGGTTCTTTGAACTATCCAACATTAACTTCCTGGAAGCCCCGCCCCCTTTCCCCTTCATGCGATCTGGTCATTGTGTGATTTAGTCATTAATGAAAATATTCTACATTTACCTTGATAGAAAGTGAGGTACCGTCAAGGTAAATGTAGAATATTTTGAGTTCATTAATGTGAAAAAAATCTATCAGTATATGTTTAACGTACGTAACATTAAAAAAAGAATATATTTGAAATCAGTTTACTACATGTATTTGGGATGTCACAAAAAAAAAAAAATTGGCCAAAAATGGTCAAAATGGCTCTTTTGCCCGAAAAAGACACATGAATGAAGATTTTGACCCAAAAAGATTAAATAAGCCTACAACAAAGTGTCAAATCCACTTTACAAATCATGTTAATGATGATGATCATTTGAAAGTGATTAAAATATGCTACTTTTTTTTGACTGGTGCTCTCCTGGTCAACGCTGAGAAGCATCAGGAGAAAAAAATGGCGGCTATGTGAACATCAGACATCTGATTTTTAAAAAGATTATATCAAAATGTTTTTTTTTTGTGTGTGTTTACTGCATATTACTACTTAAAAACCCACTACCCAGCTGATTTGTTCACGATTGCCTCACTTCCTGACTGCATAGCTGATATTATTATTACTCCCTTCACCTCTCCCTTAAACCGCAAATGGTGAAAATGTCTCTTTTAGACTGCCAATTCTGGAGTATTAAATCATTTATCACAGTACTTTAAAACTGAAAATCACAATCAGGGGAAAAAAATCAAGGCCGCACAAGCCTAATGATGATCATATTTTTTTTTTTACAATATCCTAATTTCCCAGCATTAGCTACAGTCCAGATATGAGTGTTGACTCTGCAACTGCAACAGCTGATGTTCCGTGAATGTAAATCTAAGTCGCTCTAACCTACAGGAAGGGAGGAGTGCAAATGGGGTTGATGTGGGCAGTAAGAACAGCAAGTTTCTACAGTGCGAGCCTGAACAACATCTCCACACCCAGACTGATGCCCTGACAGATGAAGCTTAATGAAGCTTTTTTTTCCCCAAGCAGCACTCTGTGTGACTGGCCCATTTACTGCCGTAATGTAACCGCGAGGAAAGTGTTTTGCCAATACACCCATGGTGAGAAGCTAAACATACAGAGTATCCAGAGCTATGATGAAATGTTTCCTCATTAAATGATCATAAACAAGTCAAATATGTATTCGCAGCACTTTAATACAATAAGTTTGCAGATGCAGGCTCACAATGGACTTCTATTTAATAAACCACCAGCATTCTTACACAAGGAAATGTGCATCGAGAGCAAAGCAGCAACCTTCTGGCTCCCAAGACATTTATAAAAAGTTCATTTCCGCCGCATAGGTCGCTTTAAATCTTGTGCACAAAATGCCTTTTTTGTCTATGTAAGTTTTTTTTTTTTTTTTTTTTAAAAAACCTTTGCATAACGCTATTGTTTGTATGACACCACAACTCTGGACTCAGAAACTATCGCATTAAGCATGAATACTAAAACAATACTAAAAAAAATCTTATACTACAGCACTTTTTTTCTGCAAGCTTTATATTAATGAGCTAGTCCTAACATAATACATACAGTTTCTACAGTAACAACCTACACAGGGACTGTTATGGAGGATGCACCACAAAAAGTGGATAAACATTGACATGGTAAAGTTGGAAGGAGTCTCCAGTGTCAGTGCTTTGCAACAGTTTTCTGATATTGGAAAGTCTTCAGGAGAGAGGGCTTTGTGTTTCTCGGTAGCATGACAAAATCCATAAAACATTCAAACTTCAAAAATGCCAAAGAAAAAAAAAAAAAAAAAAGAGAGAGAGAGAGGCTGGTGAGGGAATTTCTGTTTATAGCTGCTATAACATAAGTGATAACAGGAAGTAACTTGTTTCGCAAAAGGTTCCACAAGAGTAAAAGCAACTATAAATGACATTAACAGTTGCAAATTACAAAGTCTTGTTCTTGAACTTGATAAAAAGATGGAATTGTCAAATTGGTGTGGCAACGGAGGAATAAACACATAGTTGTTGCTGATTATTTTCCTGTAACCGGATGTCACAAAGGGTTTTATTCCATAGATAATAACTAGTGATGCCTCAAAATAATATTTTTGGGGAATTTCAGGAATTCGGGACACGTTGGGCTGAATAAAAGAAAAGCAAAAGCTGAAAACCAAGAGCCAGTTCTTTTAAATCACTGGTTAACGTTACTTTTTAAACCTATACAAAATTATACAAAACTATTAAATACCAGTCCAGCAGTGCAAAAGAAACACACATGAATATGAAACTTTCATCAGCAGCTACTTCTGTAAAATGCTAATACACACACTACAGATGGGTGGCCAGTTTTTAAATTACAAATACTTCTGCTCTAAGCAATTAAAATGAGCCTAACTGCAAAGGTCCCTGTTGTGTAGCA
Organism: Pangasius sanitwongsei; assembly: GCA_037576675.1. NCBI lineage: Eukaryota > Metazoa > Chordata > Actinopteri > Siluriformes > Pangasiidae > Pangasius > Pangasius sanitwongsei. The sequence goes on along the minus strand of CM075003.1, from coordinate 5,582,586 downwards.
ACCCGTATGAAACTGAACCAAGACACTGGCACTGTCTGAATGAGGAAGAAGCACACACACCATAGTCGATGTTTTTTTTTGTTTTTTTTTTTTTACAATTTTAAAAACTGTCAAAAACTTAACGTGTCACCTTCGATCATTCCCAGCTCAAGATGGTTCTTGCTATTTAAGGAAAACTCTGACAGGATGGATAAATTTGATTGGTCTGGCAACTGTGCGTCACTACGAGAACAATACTCTGACATAGACACAACAGTGCTGCTACACCGCTGTTCTCTCATGATGATGCACAATTAAGTGTCAGTAATAAGCAAACCGAGACCTCAGTAGTAAGATAACTAGTACCAGTAGTGGTACCTTTATGAGAGGGATGGATAATATGATAGTATAATATTGAGATCATGATAAATTTGATCTTTATGTCTCACATCGTGATATGACATTTATGCCACATCGTCCACCCCTACTTTCTACATCTTGTGGAACCTTTCTGTCAATATGAAAAGTGGGAAGCTGAGATATATTGCAACTCAGCGTGACTACGACGCCTTATTCAAACGTACTTCAACATATTTCTGGGAGGCTCGTCTGTGCCAGCGCACAGGTAGTAGAAAGTAGGTCAGCAGTGAGCACAGGATGTAAAAATTAATTCAGGACAAAGGAAATATACCGCGTTAAATAACGATGGGCCACTGAAAGACCATTCAGACGCTTCAAAGAGCTTTGCCCGCTAAATAACCGCATTTCCAGACGTGTTGGCGAATCTTCAGAATACGTGCTTATGAGGTGCCTGTCACACTGCCTCTAAATATACCACGTCACAATGTAAGTAGGCTGATGTGACTCAGAGCTCGCAGATGCTTTTAAAAGTTTTACAAGTTTCGAGTTAACACAGAAGTGTTGTGATTATAGATGAGTGTCAGAGTGTGTCATATTTGTTTCAATTTTCAGTATAAACTGTGAGGCTAATATGATAAACAGAACTGACGCAGTTACACCTTTAATATTATGCTCTACTAGTAAAGACGATGTTTTTTCGAGATGCAGTGCACCTTTAAAAAAAAAATGCTCCCAGATTTAGGGAGGAGAAAAAAAACAAAAAAACAAAAAAAACAGTGTTACTTACTTTTTATAGAACAAACACATCAGTCAAAAATCAGAACCTATTTCTGTATCTATTTCTATACCGTTCTGCCAAACTCCTAGAAAATAAGAACAATCCGGTTTAATGGTAAAGTAACAACACTACTGACTTTATTAAGTTTTATCAGAAATGGTATAAAGAGAACAGCTGATGTGTTACAAGAAGCAGTCAGGTATATATCACTCACCTTTAAACATGCTACAATAGTTATAAACAGATGCGTCCACGCCTATTTTTCACGCATAGTTTTTGTTAGCGTAAGTAGTGTAATATGACACGGCATATTTTATATACACTGCACTTAGTACTTTCTTTTTACAATTAAAGAATGACATGCTGTACTTTTTATTCGTTTATAGATAATGTTCTGCAATGTCCATGAAATGAGTTATAAACAGCAGCTATAAACAGTTGTTGTGCAGCTTGTTACTGGTGGTACGTGTTTTCCGTGACGTACTACCATGATCATTACAAAGCACTGACACTGAAGACTCCTTCCATAAATGTTAAACATGTCTGTCTCCTTACAGAAACTTCAGCACATCAATGAACACACATTTTTTTTTTCTTTGATAAATTACAACGCATTTTTAATCCATTCATTATTAGAGTTGGATTATGCAGAAAAGTAAAACAAACATATTCCCAAAAGTAAAAATGTGTGTGTGTGTGTGTTATGACTGACTTGTCATAGCAGTTGAAGTCATCCAACCAGCAGCCCTTCTTCACAAGCTCTATGGTTCCCGAGTTGTTGCGCCATGAAGCATAGCAGTGAGAGCGCTTGTCTTTCTCGCCTTCACACCGCTCCACGCCGCTCTGGTTGGTCTTCTCAATCTCCCAGTTGATGTTGTAGTACAAACACTCTCGCGTCTCCACCTCTCCATGGCTGGGTACTACACACACACACACACACACACACACACACACACACACACACACACGAAACAGAAAAAGGTCAGGGAGTCTTGCATTCCGGAGTTCTGTCTGTAAAAACTAGTAGATCAAATTAGCTTTCTTTTATTGTGAAGACAAACACTTTGTCTTTGCAGGATGTTCAGATATAACATTTCATATTTTCTATTATATTCACTTTCTAACAAACATTATCAAAAAATAATCTTGATTTCAAAAATCTTGATTTCTCAAATGTGCCCATATGACAATATTATGTATAAGTAAATAATATATATATATATATATATATATATATATATATATATATATATATATATATATATATATATATATATTTTTTTTT
>CM075003.1:5538307-5574552 GCA_037576675.1 Pangasius sanitwongsei | reverse complement strand
TGTTTTATTTCAAATCCATTGTGGTGGTGTATAAAGGCAAAATCACAAAAACTCTGTCATTGTCCAAATACTTCCGGCCTTAACTGTGTGTGTGTGTGTGTGATATATATATATATATATATATTTTACATACACACACACACTTATATACATGTATATACGTGTGTGTCTGTCTGTATGTGTGTGTAAGTCTGTATAAAGATGCCACACTTTCCTCACACAGCCTGATGGTGCATTGCACAAAAGAGTCTCTGACATATAGAAGAATAAGACCTTCTAATGCACACAACTACCAATAAAAGCATGTGTAAACAGTGGCCATGAACGGCTGGATCAGACATCAGTGCTTGAGTCACTCAGTGAACTTTGCCATAGGTAAGAATCATCGCTATCAGAAGCTTTAGAGACAGTCTAATTAATTGTGTGCGCGCGCGCAAGTGTGTCAGAAAGAGATCACCAAGTTCTCAGCTCATCTCAATTATACAGAAAACCTGTCCTGCATTAAAAGCAGTACTTCTTATTTTCCCAACCGTTTTCAATTACACAATTACACCTTTATTACCCGCCTGTATATCGTATACTTTAGATCAAATGAATCCCAATATCAGTCCATAATCGCACAGCCCTCCTGGCTAACATCATCAACTTATTTTTTGAATGATCAAAACAGTGAGTAGGCTCACATGATCTCCCAATTCCACGCATTTCTTTCAGCTGGGGCTGCTTTATGTTACAGACATGACAGTGAATAAAGATCACATTTGTTTCTAGTTTTCACGGACGTGGAGGTTGCCAAACTTCAGGCAGCCCACTTCACCAACAGAAGGCCCTCGGTCAAGTGAAACAGAAAAAAACAAATGCTTACACACACCATGAACACTGGTGGAGAAAAGGTTTGCATTGAGAACAGATAAAGCACAACATGACACACATTCTTTATTATACACAGTCACATACAGGGACACGGGAAGGGCTTTTACATGTGTTTCTACTGGAATTACAGCATACATGCGGCATGCGCTATAACGGCACACCAGAATGGTAGCCGAATCATTTTTCTTTTGACAGAGTTGTGTTGGTTACAATAAAATACACACCACAGCAGGGCTAAATTACTGAATCAAAAGGTGCTGATTAAATTTATATAAGAGTATGGCCCTGACAATTGTTACAACTCTAACATAAATGACTCGTACTAATGCGTTACCTACAATATAATAGCTCCAAGCATTATAATAAACCAATTTTTTTTTTTTTTTTTAAAGTGTTGTTTAACAAAGAAAAGTGCATAGACGTGGTGACCTATGCAGTGAGCATTTTCTGCAGCGAGCATACTGTACATTCTTGGAAGTGTAAAACAGATCACGATTGTAAAATTCCGTGAGTTTCCTGACAGTGAGGTTGCTTCCTGTTATTGATTACGTTAGGCTATGACAGCTACGGTGCCCTCCGAAAGTACTGGAACGGCAAGGCCGATTCTTTTCTTTTTGCTATACACTGAAGACATCTGGGTCTGAGATCAAAAGATGAATATGAAACAATAGAGCAGAATTTCAGCTTTCATTTCCTTATGTTTACAACCAGATGTGTTAAATAACTTAGAACATGGCACTTTTAGTAGCAGACCACCAAATTTTTTAGGTGAGCAAAAGTATAGGAACAGATATTTACTTGAATTTACTTCGAGACTATCTAACACTTAATATTTGGTTGCATATCCCTTGCTGCATCAAGAGCCGGTGACACACTGATATCACCTAACTGTTGCATTCTTCTTTAGGGATACTCTTCCAGGCTGGGAAAAGCTTGGAAAAAACCACAGCTTCTTCCAGTTGGTGTTTGTTTTGGGGGGGGGTTTCTCCCTTCAGTCTCCTCTTGAGGAGGTGAAATGCATGCTCAATTGGGTTAAGGTCTGCTGAGTGACTTGGCCAGTCTAAAACCTTCCACTTTTTTCTCCTGATGAAGTCCTTTGTTGTGTTGGCAGTGTGTTTTGGGTCATTGTCTTGCTGCATGATGAAGTTCCTCCCAATTAGGTTGGATGCATTTCTCTGTAAATTGGCAGACAGAATGTTTCCGTAGATTTCTGAATTCATTCTGCTGCTAACATCATCAATAAAGATTAGTGAGCCCGTTCCAGAAGCGGCCATGCAAGCCCATACAGCAAAAACAAAAGAATTGGCCTTGCTGTTCCAATACTTTTGGAGGGAAATGTGTATGCAGTCGTTTCTTCACCAGGATCTCCTTTTTATCTCTCTTTCTTGAGGTGGGCAAACGCCTCTGTCCTGAAGACTTGGGTCTCACTGATGTTCCAGAAAAAGCACAATGTGTCGTTCATTAATAAATTAAAAATCGTAATTGTTGGCAAATTGCTGAGGTATAAGAGGAATACTGTCTCTGATATACAAACAAAAAGCTACTCAAAATACTCCATTTTAATGTTTGTTTATTCCTTTATTTGACTATTATTATTACTACTACTACTACTACTATGTTAGCAGTTGCAACTGCAGTATGTATGTGCATGAATATAAATGAATCCTGAAAGTCGCAGGAGCACCCCCGGTACACCTAATTCAAGTGCTCTTGGTTACATAACAAAAAAATAGATATACATACAAAAATCTATTAAACATTGTTTTGGCTAACGCACTGTGCATTTATTCTTGGTGTTAAATATTGCCTCGGGATAACATGCACGGTTACTGTTTGCCTAAACAAAACAAGATTGTAGTCAGGACTGTGAGGTCTCTGTTTACAATCTATTTAAGCAGACACAAAAATGCACTGAAAAAAAGGCCTGCAGTTAAAAAAAGAACACACTTCCATCATCCAAAAGATGCGTCAAACCTCAGATATCATTTCAAAAATATCAAAGAAATATTGCACTATCGCAGCGTTCTCTCTTTCTCCGTCTGTGTGTGTGAGAGAGAGAGAGATCTGGATCTCATTTCGTACGGCCCCTAAAGACCAACCCCTTCACTACCGTGTGAGCATGAGGACCTCGAAAAAAACACTGACACAAAACCTCAAACAGCACTCTGACATTCCTGACGAGACTGTGCGCTGTAATTGGAAACAGAGGCTGCAAACCGCAAAACAAAAGAATTGGCGTTCCATCAAAACCAGACAAATTGAAGCTTTCAGCCGAGTTTCCTCACAGCGTGTTTGTTCATATACAAACGAGGAATTTGATCTCTCTGCGCGCGCGTGCGTGCGAGAGTGTGTGTGTGTGTGCGCGCGCGCGTGACACCACAATTTCCTCACAATGATAAGCCAGTGTCACATGTCCTCAAGTGAGGGTGTATGATTTTATATCTTGTTGGGAACCAAATGTCCCCACACAAGGATGATCGGGATATCTGAGAGTTTTGACCTTGTGGGGGAATTTGGCTGGTCCCCATGAGAGAACTGCCTTTCTTTTTTTTCTGTTTTTTTTTTTTTTTTTTTTTTTTGCAGCATTTATTAAAAAAACCTGAAAGAGCAAAAGGATTTCCTTTTGAGGTTTCAGGTGCAGGCATAGCATTAATTAGCTGCATTAATAATTACATGACAAAGATAATAATGTGTGTGTGGGTTTTTGTTTGTTTTGATCCGACAGTGTTGACCATGTGGGGACATCTGGCTTCTTTTTTTTTTTTGATAAAAACTGCAGCTCTACACCGTGAGTGTGCACCTCTAAACCATGGTTATGAAAAGTTTGAGGAAAATTGTTTAAAACCTGGCTCAATATGTTCAATTCAATAAATTAAGGCAATCATTAACATCATCTTGACTTTCCGAGAAAGCCTAACTGCCATCTTCAATACGTATTTTAGATGTGTATGTCAGTACATCATGTGTTATATAGCAAGCTTTGAACTGCTATACAATACACACTTAACACATATATTTTCATGTCTGTTATATCTTTTGGCCTTTCCCAACACTGTGTACACGTCCCTTTTACTTTGGCACGTGTGACCAGGAGAGGTTCCTCTGGCGAACACGGTCAGCATCTTTATTTAAAGATCAGTGTTGGGCACTGTGGCTCAGGCCGCAGGAAAAGCCTGTGGTTTACCGATATGTTGTGACTCAAAGCTGGCTGAACACACTTGCAGGAGATTTTGACCACTGTTGTCATCATTTCCCACTGACAGCACACGCGCACGCACGTGCGCACACACACACTAAGTGAAATAACACAGATTTTAATGCTACTACTCTTATTTTAGCAGGTACTGTATGGTCATGACTATAAGGCCAGTATTTATTGCTCTCCAGGAGGTGCTGAGGACAGTGAATTCAACATGATTTTTTTTTTTTTCTGTAACACACACACACAAATACAAACATTAAAACAAAAGAACCAACGCACCAATTAAAATCATGCGCTTTATTAATTATCACATAATTATCAAAAATTAAACCGCAGCCATCATGGCAAACAGGGCCATGCAGAGTCATCTCAACCGTTTCACAGGAACTCAAGCGCTCGCTCCTTTTTCTTACTCTGTATGAATACATTTTACTAGCTCGTCTAGCTTGCAGTCAGCTTACGTTCGATGTTAGCTTGCGGTTACAGTTTTTTTTTTTGTAGTATAGTTCATTCGGTTTCCAGGCAACCAACACATGAGATATGACACTCGCACTCCTGGAATGGCATTAAAATAATCGTTAGCAATAGACGTCCTAATAACAGAGCAGAATTCATATTAAACGAATGGAAAAGCGGATGACGCCGAACACCACTCGCACATCGCTTACTGAACACTGTTAAGACTTTTGCGCTGATGTCTCCGCTTCCTCTGCTGGATTACTGAGAGTTAGTTTAAAAGATTAAAGGACAGCTCCAGACATGACGTCGCTAACGCTACTGTAGTAATGGTTTGGAACTGGGAAGTGAAATTTTACGTCGCAAACACAGACGAGTGGAGTCATACACACGGTGAAACATCCCAGCACGGTTACACTAAAGATAAGCACTCTTGGAACACTGCTTGACCAATCAAATTAGTGGACCGGAACTAACTGCTGTGTAAGTATAGCTTTAGCATGGTGGAAGGTTTTCGGCACACTATAAATAAGAAACAAAGACCATGGCGTATGGAAGTGAAAAAGTACAAAGGCAAATGGGGTATTTGTCTTAATGCATAAGCATTCGTAAAGCTGATGCACATGTGGCTGTGGTTTCTGTACTCCTTAAAGTGGCTTTTATTCATTTTTTGTTTATTGTTAATAATTTTCTTGAACTATTGTACAAGTCATGGCTGTCAATTCACTCTGCCTGTGATTCCTTCATTCACGTGACACAGACCAGGATATCAGTCAGTCATTGGAGCCCGGAGCATCACTTCAGTGCTCTCACTATGACTGTGTACTTGTGTGTGTACTGTACCATCAGACTGTTGTAAACGTGCATTACTACTGTATACAATCCATTGCCACTCTGACCAGGATAAAGCGTTTGCTGAAATTGAGTGAGTGAAGGTGAGCTCGAAAAAAATAAGCTTAATGTGCGTGAAGCCACTTTTCATTCGTTCTTGTTTTAAATGAGCTTTTATTAAAAGTGGCGCCAGATATAGTGTTTAAATTTTTTACTTCTTTTTCAGCACTCTATCGCCTCACATTTAAACGCATGCAGAGCAAGAAAAAAAATGCGAGAGAAACAAAACTTGCCGCCATTAAGGTTTTCTATTGGTCACCTCCCTCACCGGTGATTACGTCACGGCGGCCAGCAGCCGCTGATGCAGATGGAGTTTGCTGCAGATGGGGCCTCGAAAAAGGGCTAGAAAGGCTGCTGGAGTAGCTTTTTGAAAGATTAAGCTTTAACTGAACAGTTCCACCTTTGAATGGGTGAAATAGCTGGACTTTGACTTTGATAATTAGCTGGCAGACTCTCTCTCTCTTCATTTTATTCATAAGGTTTTAATTAAAGGACCAAAGGAAAGCAAGTAATTAAATGTGCGTGACAGATCGAGACTGCTTGTATCACAACAGCATACGATCCCGTAAAAACCTCCACGTTATAAAGGACGGGCTTAAATGAACTCAGCCTTCACCCCAAATCTGCGGCCTTGAGCCGGCTGTGAAGCACCAGGGGAAACACTGCGCGTGTGGGTCCACATCTGTAACGCCAGACTCTGCAAGCAAGCTCAAAACAAATTGAGACAAAGATTTTTAGAGATCCAGAAATGAGATTAATCATCTGTTTAATACCAAACACAGGGAACAAACCCTAGTGCAAATAACAGAGTGGTGGGTTCATTTCATGCAGTTAAAATGGCTGTCCATAAACATGCTGTGGATTTGACAATCATTTTTTTTAAACCAGTGGATTTTAACTGATTTAATGGTTTTTAATCCTTATATCTGTGTATTTGTTTGCAAGAGACAAAGAGAAGGAAATGTTAAAAGGAAAAAAAAAAATCTGTGTTGAGGTTTAACAGGCTTCAGATTGCTTTAACTGAAGCTTAGATGACAAGGTTGAATCAACAAAAAAATGTAATGCGTAAAAGCCTTTTTTTTATAGGCATCTTTCAATCTCTGTTTCTAACTAGGTAGATGGGACACTAAAAGAGAATTAAGAGGAAAATAGGCTGCACACAAATCTACTGCTACAGGTCAAACATGAAAGAGTTCACTAACAGTTCGACTCTTACCCAATCCCCACATGTCTTTTCATCATTCAAGGCCGTGTGCCAACATGAGGCTCTGGCTGTAATGAAAATGGAATAAAAGTAGAATACTGACTGGCACCAAGAGGCAGAAAGACCTGGACTGATATTATTCAATTAATGTATAGGATAGAGTGAACACTGTTCATTTTAAGCAAGGCATCTATGAGATGTTAAACGGCAGTGTAATAACGGTGCAATATATGACCAAAATCTCAAGCACAAAATCATGTGCCTAACATAAATGTACTCTTCACCAACTGACCAAAGACATCGATGGACATCCAATACTGAACTTGGCTTAAATCAGGCCCTGGTTTAGTAATCGTACAGTGAAAATACCTGTCCCGCCTATCAGGTTACTATAAACATGCATTACCACTGTATATGAAGAGTATTCATTCAACGGGATTCACACCTATCGTACCTGCCTTAGTGGAATAAAACGGTACTGACTAATAAATAATAATGCTAATTCAAATACATATTTCATGTAGCCAGTGTTATGGGGTGGCATTTCGAATGCTCTTACGGCTGTCGCAGACTGTACCTGAGCAGCATTCGAGCAATTAGTCTTTACTGGGAAATTAAAACATTTGAAAATACTCAGTCTGGCATAAGAGCCATGTTGTTTCTACTGTATCATGGATACTTATAATGGGAATTTCACCATGACTACGTCATGGCTGGGAGGCCTGTATGAGTTGAGCTCGCTGTAACCTATTAAGTAACTTCGCCACTGATTTGTGGTTGTTGTGCTAGATTATACTTATTAGCATACACTCAGATGGAATGCATACTTATTTCTCCATTTTCTCCCCAATTTTGGTAACTCCCACCCCCCGACCAGCTCTCAACTATCATATAACGTACACATGATGCAGACAATGAACACTGTCTTTAATCATTACCTGACAAGAACATACCTAATAATCTGTGTTCTCTCCATCCTGACTCCTTCTGCTCTCCAGACCTGCCTGATCTATCCTGATGCCCTACTTCTGTTTGGAATCACCTGAGAATCACTCGGTGCTGCTGAGGATGGCCTCACACGGACAGCCTTAAGATCATCATGAGATTACTGTGGATGGTACCACATAGAGACCACAAAGACGGCTGTGGATGTTCTAAACAGTAGAAATCTCTCAACTATCAACTATATATTTACCAACTTTTCCGGAACAATCCCCCACCCCCACCCCCATCCCTTAAGTGCATGTAACGAAACTACACTAAGGGCAGGATTGCTCTGCCCTGCCACACAGTGCCAGATTACCAGCTTTTATAGGCCTGAGTTGAGTTTGAGCCAAAGCCTGTGCTGTTGAGCCATGCTCCTGTGCCTGGCCCCGTCAGTGCACTCCAGAGCTGCACTCTTGTTCTTGGCATACAGTATTATTTGAACAGCAGACCAGTAGGTGAGAAACTAGTTCAGTCAAAATCCTCTAGCTTATTCTGCCTTCTTCTCACCGCTCAGCAGAATGAGCAGAATAACGAGAGGTGATTGCACACAACACAGCTGACAACTGAACACAAAATATCCCAATTAGCAAAGCAGGTTTTTCTGCTGCACTGCCTTAAGCTTCCAGAGGGTCACAAAATAACAGAGGCTTTTTTTTCCTGAATTCACCAGCAGCATGCTGCATATATTTACCCAGCTGGACTTTTCGTGATAACTGGCTTTCAAGTGGTATTAGCGGTGAACGTGTAATGAATTTCTAACAACATGAGTGTTGAAGCACAGAGACATGCAATTTTCCATTTCCAATTTGTAGTATGTTAAGAACTAGAATGAATATAAAAGATTTATGCAAAGAAACCAACTCAAAACCCTGGGGAAAATCCAATCATTATGATCAACTGGAAACATTAGAAAACAGAATTTAAGAACTAACAGGATGGTGTGTGCCTTTAAGATGGCAAGATCAATAAATGATAAAAACCCCTCCCCTGGGAGAACAGAGTCTTGTGTTACACCTACGTGTGACTCAGCATAAGGCATAAAGGACTCCATTTTTATCGTTGCCCTTTAAACACGATGCTTGTCCTGGCTGAGGTGATATAATAAATTCATTCACCACAGCTGTCCATTCTGCAGAAGCACATTACAAGTTAATTAACAACATCTGTCTCTGAGCACTTCGTAGGGAAAAAGGGAGCATAAACATGAGTTCAGTACAGACAGAGGAGCGAGAAGGATGTGAGCTGTGTGCAGTGGGCTGCTTTGTAAGTGATGGAGAAAAGGGCTGTTATTGTTACTGAGAGTCCATTAACACGTTCAAAAAGGAGCCAGACACTGAGCAGTGCCTTAGAAAGGAGTCTAACATCCATCGTGATGCGGTAATAAACACCGAGAACAATGAACACTGGAGAAATGCTTAAAAGTAAAAGTAATTCATTTCATTTAAAAAAAAAAAAAAAAAAAAAAAAGTGAGAAAAAAATTTATCGTAAACTCTTACTTTGATTATAGGCGTGTGAAATACAATGATTTGATCGTCCCTACATATTACACTACCACAATATTCAGTAATGTTTACTCCAATTATATTACATTACCAGACCTGCCAACCTTACGTATTTTGCGCACTTCAGAGTATGCTAGTACGAGTTTCAGAGCAGTCTTTCTTCCCTCCAAATAAAACAGGAGATGAGCCAATCGACATGTTACACTGGAATGATCTGCGCAACTGTGTTGAACTCTCCAATATTAACTGACACCTGGAAGCCCCACCCCCTTTCCCTATTCTCTCACATGCTCTTGACTGAACTTGTGCAGCCTCACTTGCTTTCTGTCATGGTAGGCGAAAGGGCGATATATATATCATAGGTCTTTCAGTGAAAACTGGGATCTTTCAAAGAGAACTGGAAAACTTTTTTTGGGAGGGGTGGGGGGGTTTCCAATTTTATCCCCACCCCTCCCCATCAGGCACCTCCCCAGCATCAGGCATCTCCCCTATCACATGACCGCTAACAACCACGGAGGGTGAAAGCAATCACGTGCTTCCCCCAAGGCACAGGAAGCCAGCTGGCGTAACACACTCCGAGGAAATCGCTATCCGTCCACTTCTGCATGCATAAGCTCATAGATGCCCATGATTGGCTAGTGTCACTGTGATTGATAGGGGGGAGAGTATGCCACCCCTCCCAATTTTGCTCTCTTGAACCCGTGATAGGGCGAATCCTTTTCTGTTGTGCCACTCGGGAGCCCAAGAATCGGAAATCTTTAGACAAGCATCAAATTCTTTCAATAAGAATCAGAATCGGCCATACGTCACGACAGCCGTGCCGCTATTCACACAAGTTCTATAAACAACAAATAAAGTCAAGTAAGTGACATTTTGAACACAATATGGTCAAAGGTTCTTTTTATTTTTGTTCTGCTAGCGGAAATAGTTCCCAAAGCAGTCACAGTCACTTTATAGCCAATCGGCTAGCTGGCTAGCTAGCTTTCATTGATTTGTACATTCCAGTTGAACGTGCTTCCAGTAAAATTGGCTTTCCTTCTTCCTTTTCCTCTTCATCGGACAAGCTTTCATATTTTAAGTCAAAAGTTATATTCATGAAAAGTATTGTTTGCCATGTCCATTGATGTCACTTACTGTAGTAACCATTTCGAACTAGGAAGTAGAGTTTTTATGAGACAAACACAGCCAGTGGAGCGATGCACATACTGAAACGCCCCAGTGCGGTTATACTAAATACAGGCACTCCTGGGACGCAAATCAAATTAGTGGACCGGAACTAACTGCTGTATAATATATATTTTTGGAAGGACAACTGATTATATTCTGGTGTCACCCAGAAAAGCAGGGGTTCCATTTTCAGTCTAGTTCCTCTTAAGGTTTCATCCGCATGTCATCTCAAAGATTTTTTTCTTGCTCCGGTCACCTCTGGCTTGCTCATTAGCAACCTAAATCTACATCCTTGCACTTGGCTACTGGGCTACTGCTTGGAAGATCTTGAGGTTCTTGAGTTCAAATCTCATTCTGAGCATCCTATTGTCCTACTGTCTTAAGTTTATGAACATCATACATAAATAAATAAATAAATAAATATCATTGTCTGTTCTCAAAGCTCATTCTATGGAATTTAAACAGTATCTTTAACAGAAAGTGTGTGAGGCAGCCGACCTGCACAGAGCAGAATCAGAAAGCGAGATCATTAAAAAAAAAAAAAAAAAGTGCAATCGCTCGCATACACACAAAGGTATTCGTGAGCATAGAGCAGTGCAGCAAGCATGCACTTCGACACGGCTTTACCCCTGTTAAATGTCTAAAAGCCTTCTTTCCCTCTATTATACCATCCTCAAAATCAAAAAGAACATACAATCCACCCACCGAGAATCGTTCACAGGCAAACACAAAAGACCATAAGACGATGCGCACTTACCTCTGATTTTACTAAATACAGCAAAATCAAGTAAAATACTTCTGATTTTAATTTAGAGTACAGTAAAAATCACCACATATCGATTAATATCACTGTAGAATTTCTGGTTCATTTTGGTTTGGGTGTAACAAACTAAAATTACACGTTGGCATATATTGTGTTGGCTCTGAAAGGAAAATGTGTAACCTAAGCCAAGTCTTCCACATTACGCAATTTCCCCTAGTAGCGGTGTAATCATACTCCTCCAAACAGCTCGGCTGGATGAATTGGGACATCTGGGAATGTCATCCATTCTAAATTTATCTTTCTTACTTTCAAGCCTACCGTTTTACAAAGCTGTCAGCAAGTAGAGCGCTGGTCAGTCGGAGAAGTCGCAATCTCTGCCTGTACGTTCGCATTTCAAAAAGACTGAATAGGTTAGTCTATTAGAGCAGTGCAGCTGGCCGTCAAACTGCAAAATACCTAGCGTTCCACCAAAGTCAGGTTTAATGAATGTGCTCTTGACAACGCACAGCATGAACAGTGTGGAATGGGTTATTGTTGAAGCAGCTGCTTGGTTTTACAAATGAACAGGATGACTGGAAAAGTGGGAGGCTGACGGGCAACAAAAAGCCCTAAGCTGAAGCTTGCTGTTTGATTCGAGAGGTCAAATTACAAAGCCAATAAGCATGCTTGACTGTGCTTTTCTTTTGTGTTCTGCAAAGCAGTTTCATCACAGGATTGCGTAATGAAAGACTGATGGGTCAAGATGGCACATATGATGGAAGGTGCCACTAAATCCCTCATCAAATCTTTGCAATTATCTGATCCAAGAAAGGGAAAGACTCGATGCTCTTTAATGCATGTTTCCTCTTCACCAGATTTCTGACTAATCGAGGCTAGATGGTTAATAATGGCAGTCTGCAATCTCCCAAGTGCACCTGTAGAGATACACACTCTCTTGTTATGATTCAACTCTTCCCACATACTATGTGATTCATTTCCTATATGCTGCGCAGTCCAAGCACGTTTTAAAAATTTGCAGCTCTCGCTTAGAAACGTCACAGTTCAAGTAAAAAAAAAAAAAAAAAAAAAAAAAGTTTCCATTAATGTTATTATGAGTGCAAACTCCAGGAACATTAAGCAGTGATGACAGGATTCACACCAGTATTCTTAATGACTCATTACACCATTTGTTCGGGAAAAAAAAAAAGATTTTGTGGTTTGTATATTTGCTGCCAGTCAAAGGATTCAAAAATAACCGTCTGTCCAAAACAGCATTCTCGTTACTAACAGCAAGTCTTAAGATTTGGAAGCCTGGAATCTTGACAAGTGAAATTGGTGAACCGTGAGCTGACGGGAAAAAAATGGAGTAATATAATCCATGATTAATGATGATCCATTAATCACATACGTCCACACAAACCACACTTGTCAAACTCAAGGCCCCTGGGCCAAAAACAGCTCGCTGCCTTATTTTTTTATTTGCATGATACACACAAACATGCAAAATAAAAAAAAAAAAAACAATAAAGGAAAAAGGCTTGAAGCAATATTACATATAATTCAGCAATGTATTGCATGAGCACTGTATAGCGACCATCCATCAAACTCACAATGCACGTGTTCTATCCAAGCCCCAACTTGCAACCATTTTCAGCAAACATGAGTAACAGGGACAGCTGATGTTGGGCCAGAAAGAATTCACTTAAAACATGACATGAAACAGTGAATAAGCTGCATGAATCTGCGTTCAATCTGATAAGCCATAACTATCATTATCGCACAAACACTGCGCTGTGCAGCTACATACTACAAATCATGACGTATGATTTTCAAAAAACTTTACTTAAAAAAAGAAAAAGAAGAAGAAGAAAGAATCACTTAGAAGCACAAGTAGATAAAAAGACTGTAAAATAAATGCAACAGTTTATGTGGCCTTGCATTTAGTACGATTTCCATGAGATGGTTTTCCCCTTACAGGTTACAGGAAAACCAGTTTGATAAAGGTTTACACTTCTAATTGTGTCATTTACTGGTGGCAAATGTGATAAGCAAAGTGCTGACGTGACTTTGCTGCTTGGTCACGAAGCTCTAATGAATTTACAGTGGCTTATAGTAGTTTTAATCTACACCCTCAAAGACAGCAAAGTGGTGAGCATGCATGGTGCAAATTAGGCATGTATTGTGTTTCTAATCAGAGTAATGCTGCATTCGACTAAAAGTCATAACTCGTAACCTCCGACCAGGAAACACCTAAGAGAATGCCCCCCTCAACTCGTAATTGCTACGTGGGAACTCAGAGTGGTCTTTTCAACGCCAAGTTTCTATGAGTTCAGCAGGTGACGTCAAAGCAACGTGGCTGCACACAGTGTCAGCAGTAGGGCTGCACGATATCGAAGAAAAATGCAATATGCGATAGCGTTAAATAATGTGAAATGCGGTATGATAATGCTGTAAGTGTGTGAAGTCAATTTAAATTTTATATATTTTATATATATATATTTTTTTTTTAACTGAAAATGACAACCAACCGATAATTTTGATATATTGTGCAGTCCTAGTCAGCAGTAAACAAAGTAAACAAAGTAGCACTTCTTTAATTGAGTTATGCTGTATACACAAGCTCAGTCAACATACAGACATATTTATATAACACCGACTATACAATTCACTGTTTTGAGGAGGAAAATACACATCACTCATCACAGTTAGTTGGCTAGCTTGCTGCTAACAGAAGACGAACGTGGAGGCATCCTTGTTTTCCACCCCGCACATTGCGGCTTGAATTGCCGGAGGTCAAAAAATGACATGACAAAATGACTAATGAACAAATGTTCCGAGCTCCAACTTCACACTTCTGAGGTAAGTCGAAGGCAGCACAAAATTTTAGATTCAAATTAGCTAGCCATTTCAGCAAATGAATGTAAATCACTGAGGATCGACTCGCATGCAATGTTCTCAGGCATGCTTCACAGAAGAAATTTCTTTTAACGCACAGTTACTTAGCAGCTTCCAAAGTGACAGTAAATGAGCTTAAAACTGATCACGCCACAATTTCATGAGCTTCACAAATGCTCTTCCGCTCAAAGCCCAGGCCTGCTTGCGTTTCCAACAGGGTGCGCATTACAAAATCTATATGATCACATGCCCCCATTTGCATTTGAATGGCTGTACCCATGACCCTATGTCTGTTGACCACAAAGGCTAGAAATGATAAGGCCATGAGTATTTTGCATGATAATACACCATCCCAGACACGTATAGGCCTACATCTGGCTATCCCACCATATGCTGGGCTTGACACTAGAGTTTAGACAACATGCATACCAATGGTAGGGTATTATAAAACTCCCCCAAAAAAAAAACCCCAAAAAACAGCCGGAATATAGCGCAGGATATGAAAAAAACAGCAGGGAATATGGTACACTCATCTTTGAGCCAGCACACACAAAGGTAACTTTAGAGACAGCTAAATATTGTACAGCATATGCGTCAGGATCTGTGGAAAACCCATAGGATGTCGCTGTGACAAACAGTTAAAAAAATTTTTTTTTTCTGCCTATAACATACGATGACACCACAACTTTAATATCACCAAAACAACCTAGTTTTATCTACTTCGTAACCCTGCCGTGGTGTCTTCCTGCAAAGATTATGTTGGCTAAGGAGCCAGTTTAACAAAAGCAGTGGTAAAAACAGTCAGTCTGCCTAAAGATGTCTACAACCTCGCTAGCCAAGTGTGATTTCCTCGCACAGTGAACGTCAGGCTTTGATCAAGTGGTTAGATGGTTGTGTTGTAGCGAAACAGACTTAAGCCTAATAAATTCAGTTTGCAATCAGATACCGGCTGTCAAAACGTCCACGATGCTCCTTTGCCATCAAAATGTAATCTTTAAATGAAATTTTCACTTTGTGATTGATATACAAGCAAAAGAGAAACATATTTCAGTTCAGGAAAGCCTGTAGCTTTCAGAACTATACATACAAACAGAAAAAGTTAAAATTTCATCATGTGAAGACTTTTCCCAGGCCGACACGCATATACACTCACGCAACCGAAAGGTCAGTGAACGTTAATCCATTCTGAACACTTAGTACTACGTGTCCAATAAGAATCCAAATGTGACTGCTAGGAGTTTTCATTTGTAGAACCAAAATTCCTATTTCCATTGTATGAGAACGTAATGAACAGCTGCTTCCGCTGGAATGAGGATGAATGAATGCCATGATGACAATCACAGTGTCCTATTCAGCCGGTGTGGAGAGGTACTGATGCAAGATAACGTACAGGCCCTCACAGTCCTTTTATTACAAGAGACAACACACACATGCACAGACAAAAACCCAAAAACCAAGCTCTTCACTCCTCTTTACTTGATCGCCTCTGAAAACACTCAGCAGCCCGGCTCTACTCTGCCGGCGTTTGGCAGGCAGCCAGCTGGATACCAAAAAGGGTTTTTCCTTCTTTGCCTCTCCCCCTCATTCAGATGCTAACTCTGACACAAATCTATTTATAGCCGCTGGCAAGACACCAACCACAACTCAACCGCATAACCTCAGGCTCTGTGCAAGAAAAAAAATAATAATGATAATTGAGGCTACACGGCGCGTGCACGAGAGAGAGAGAGCGAGAGAGAGAGAGAGAGAGAGAGAGAAAGAGAGAGAAAGTATGTATGTAGAAGCAGGCATTTCACTGTGTGTAAAATCCGGCTTCAGGAGGTAGACGTAATAACAAGAGGGGTTTGTCAGGAGGGGGAAAAAAATACTCCATTCCCATCAAAAAAATTCAACATGTTCTGGATTGTAGAAAACCCAGACAATGGAATTTCTCCTCCATGTCTGAGGAGACTTCTTAAGTGGGTCACAACTGAGTCTAGGACATGCTGTCAACGTACCTTTTTATACAGTGGATTCAGAAAGTATTCAAACCCCTTTACTTGTTGCGTATTTGATTTTGAATGGATACACTCACCCATAATGAAGAACTAAAAACCTGTTTTTAGCAATTTTCAAAAAATAATTTAAAAGGAATCAAAAACTGAAATCTCTAATTCAAAAAAGTATTCAGGCCCTTTGCTGTGGTACTCCAAATTGTGGTCAGGTACATCCTGTTTGCTTTAATTATCCTTGAGATGTGTCTACAACTCAACTGGAGTCCGCCTGTTGCAGTCTGAATTGATTGGATATAGCTTGGAAAGACACACACCAGGGTCTATAAGGGCCCACAATTTACACTGCACTGTCAGGACAAAAGCCAAGCCACGAAGTCCAAGGAACCATCTGTGGATCTCTGCGATCAAATTGTGGGAGGGCATAGATCAGGGCAAGGATATAAAACAATTCCTAATACTCTGAGTGTTGCCAAGACCACAGTGGCCCCAAATCATTTTGAAATGGAAGAAGCTTGGGACAACCTTGAACCATCCTAGAGTTGGCCATCCAACCAAATCGGGCATCCTGGAAAGTAAGGCCTTGGTCTGGGAGGAAAGAAAAAAACCCAACAGTCACTCTAAAAGAGCTCCAAAAGTCCTGTGCAGAGATGGAAGAACCTGTTGGACAGACAACCATTTCTGCAGCACTCCATAAATCAGGCCTTCATGGCAGAGTGGCAAGACAGAAGCCACTGCTGAGTAAAAGGCATGTCACAGCAACATGTGGAACAAGATTCTCTGGTCTGATAAAACAAAATCTGAACTCTCTGGACAGAACAGCAGGCACTATGTCTGGCAAAAAAACATGCACTACACATCACCTGGCTAATACCATCCCTATGGTGAAACATGGTGGAGGCAGCATCATGTATGGGGGTGTTTCTCAGCGGCAGGGACAGGGAGACTGGCAACACTGACTGTCAGACTGAGACGACAGTACACCTTTTAACACGACAATGACCCTAAGCATACAGCCAAAACACCACTGGATGGCTTCGGGGCAAGTCTCTGAATGTCCTTGAGTGGCCCAGCCAAAGCCCAGACTTAAACCCCATTGAACACTGGTGGCGAGACCTAAAGATGGCAGTTCACAGATGCTCACCATCCAATCTGACGGGAGCTTGAGAGGATCGGTCATGAAGAATGGGATAAACTGCCCAAATACGTGTGTGCAAATCTTGTAGAGATGTATCCAAGAAGACTTGTACCTGTAATTGCTGCCAAAGGGGCTTATACAAAGTACTGAATAAAGGGTGTGAAGACTTCTGTGAATAACTTGTATAGGCAAAAAGAACAAAAAAAGGAGACAAAGCTGGTGCTTCTTACTACGTTTACTAAGTAATTAGCATTTCTTGGGAGTATTTACATAGTCTAGATAAGGACTTTCCGATTCGGGAGACATACGCTCACTAAGGTCCTTTATTTTGTTCAACTTTGACGGTTTCCTGTGCGCAGGTAAGTCCATGATTATTCATTTTCACAGGTTACTATAAACATGACTGCTCAAATGGTCACTCCAACATATTTACAAATGTAAGTGAAATGCTTATATTGTAGATAGTCTATATTTATCTACATATAACATCCATTTCTGTTCATGGATTGCCAGATGTCGTTCTTTGGTTAAAATTAACTAGCTAACAGCAGCTAGCTCTTGTATTTGTAATGGATTAAGAGTTATGATGCATGTCGACTCTGAAGGACGTCCCAAACGTGTTGACTGTCAATGTTTCTTTTCAACCGAAACACCACCCCACATTTGAGGCAGCTACCTTTTGAAGGATGCGGGTACTGGGAAATCGGTGTTCACAACGGCACCGACCTACTGTCAGCTTATTAACTGCTCATAAAGAATTCTAGCAATTGCCAAGGCAAGCATATATCACCAAGAATATTCTGCAATTCCCCCTGTTACTGCTTCTGCCTTCCAACTGTATTGGCTAATTATCTAGCTTATCTATATAGATGTACTAACAATCGTTAGATTGATCACTCAGTATTTAGGCATTGAGGGTTGGGTTGAACTGTCTCACTCCTTCATCTTGTTTTTTTCTCACTTGTCCCCCAGGCTGTGACCTGATTGGTCATAAGATAAGCATCACTTAGCTTTTTTGTTTGTTGTTGTTTTTTTAATTCTGAACTTTTTTCAACTTTTGGAAATCTCTGTGGTCAAATTCCACCTGCCTTGTGGCTGATTTCCATAAGATTCCATATGAAAAAGACATTTGAAGTTGCAGGAAAAAAAAAAAGGAAAAAGAAAGAAAAGCAGCACTACTCAGCAAGTAAAGCAGAAATGCAGTTGTTTGTGTGGAACAATGTCTACACCCTAAATTACCACCAGGAAGTGCAGTAGCTTTTATACGGACAAACTGAAATACTATGCAATAAAAATACCTGGTACATTAAAGCAACCCAATTATTGCTTGCTAATTATCGATTTTTTTTTATGATTATTGTCACCACAACAAAAAATGATACTGTCTAGAATATATTGTGAAAATATGAACTACATTGCATGACGTCCAGTATAACTCTTGCAAATGCCTGTTTTAACAATTCACTCAGTAAGTCATAAGGTATTCTTGGTTATTCTGTCTGGTGTTCCACAAAAAACAAGTGATTTAAATTCAGATAACTATGATAACATACTAGGGAAAAAAAAAAAAAAAAAAACCTCAAGGTGAGAGTTCCTGCAAACTGGCATGCTGAATTATCAGACAGAACAGATTCACTGAGGAAAGCCACAAATCTCAAACACGGGCAGAAAAAAAAAGGTGATATGGTTCAAGTGGAAACAGACACAAAGATATACTGTCCTGTGGTAAACCTCAGTATATTTCCACTTCGTCCCAAGAGAGTTCCTGTTCTGTTCTGTAAGAAGCCTGTTGGGGTCTCTTCATGGCAAGTTGTAACGAAAAAAAGGAGAGCCTTTGGACATTTCCTCTGTCATTTCTGAACATATCCTCATTAAGCCTCATTCCTTCAACATATCCAACAATCCTGCACTGAGTTTTAATATTCATGACTGATGCACTGAAATAAAAATACAGGATACACTGGGCCAGAGACAAACTTAAAAATCTGTTGTTAAAAATTGTTGTAAATGTTGTTATTTATGCTTTTAAATAACACGTGATTATGGAGTTCAGCATCAGCCAATACCATAAAATGTTTATGTATGCGCAGAACAGATAATGACAGATAATTAAATTTTCTAATTTCCATGACCTTAATGTGAGGATGTCTAATAAAATAATCAAAGCATTTAAATCTTAGTCTAATCTTAGACTACTCTGCTACCTTTGTGATACGTTACATTTTCAACCCAGCAAAAAATAACCATTGCCAGAGTATGTGCCTTAATTTTCTACTTTCACGTGATGAAATCATTCAACGCTATAAAAGTGACTGAAACTTAAATATGGCGGTGTTTCTGACATCTCTTCAGACTCAAACATATAACAAAACGAAAGCTGTGCATTAGAATGCAACAAAATTAAACATGGCTAATTTGTTGCCCTTGTTGCCCTTGTTGGTGTGCAGGGTTGCCAGGTCTCAGCTACATTTTCACCCAAACTACCTATCAAAAACTGCACCAAAAAGACCTGGAAAAGGCAAGTCTTTATGTAGGAAATAAGTCAAGTATGGAGCACACACATTTCTGATTTATTGGCTTCAAAAGTCCCGAGCTGTGTAAACAACGCAACCCTGGCAATCCTGGTGATTCTTATTAAAAACCCAATATCAGCATTTTATTAGTCATCAGTCTCACTACTCAAATGGTTGCACTGATGTCTGTACAAATCGCTGTTTACAATCTGCCTTAGGTCACTGTATACCTGGCCTCGAACGTAAATATGACTAATATGACAGATTTAAATCAAAGTGAATCCCACCTAATTCTCATTTTGACAAAAAGAAATGTCTAATATTTTAATGATTGAATTTTTCGTTTTAAAAAGGGAAAGATTTTTCTGCATTTTTCCTTTGAAAACTGTCGCTGAAAACTTGAAAAAGCCTTATTTTTGTGTGTGTTAAAACAATTTCTAAAATATAGTATACACTACTTAACAAGAAACTCTCCTACTTAAGTGTTTTTATTTGAATAACACACAGAACTCATGAGATGGGACCATATGTTCCGACTGACAAAGGCCTACTGATGGCCTGCGACAGCTGGACATCGAGAACAAGAAGGAGAGGTCACCAGAGGAGCCTGGGAGTCAAGATTACACACTGCATTCCTCCATCTGGAGCTGGGAGGGAATGGGACAAGCATCTGCCACATCTCCATCTCAAAATGTCCGAGTACAGGCGGAAGAGAGGCAGTCTGAATAATGAAGTGACCCCACACAGTGATGAGGCCAAGCAGCAACCTGTTCAAAAAGTCTGCTTCACAATGACCATGAACCGTAGTTACATTATCAACTTCTCTGTGGCATTTACAAAGACTAAAAAATTTCACAATAAATGAGAGTACAATAAACTGGGGCTCTAGAAGGCCAGTAAAGTTTTTTTTTTTTTTTTGATGGTTACAAAGGCCACTGAAATTTTTCATAGTGTTCAGGAAGTCTATACAGAAATGACCCAGCTTAGTACAACTGAAACATTTACAGAGGAAGGCATGGATCAAAAGATGGATGGATGGATGGATGTAGAAACTTCAGTCTAGGTTTATTTCTCCTCTTTTTTTCATGCAGAGAATTTAAAATGTATCATCAAACATAGGGATACTGGGGCTAGATTCGCAGTATTCAATGGCTGTTTACAAAGCAACAGAATTTTAATTACACATTCTTCAACAACAGACCAGGGTATTAAATGATACACCTGAAATAACTACAGATAGACCGAGAGAGAAAAATAAATTATCGGTAATAAATTATATTTAATATTGTCTCTTCTCTAAAAGGGGGACCTTCAGCTGTCCTTGAAGTGGAACACAGAATGACAGAATCTGGAGGACAGAATATATCACGCTTTCTCTCTTTGTCTTTTCTACAAAAGAATAACATGCAGATCGGTGAGACATGCTGTCAGTGTGGAGGAAATGTCCAGCAGTCCCCATCCTCGTTCCCATCCCCCATTGACGCGGTGCAGACACAAAAGCCAAGGGGGCCTCCACAGGGGCCCAGCCTCCTCTACCAGACAGGGCCCCAGCCTTGGAAACAAATGGGAAACACACAAACACAAGCACACAAGAGCCGCGCCTGAGAGCCATCAGTCTGGTGGTGAAAAGACCTCAGTAAAACCCTGCCCCCCCTTTTTCCTTTGCTGTTCTTTCCAAGCAAGAAAGAAACTTAGATGGCAAGCGAGGTCCACCATGACACACAGGCAGAGGGGCCTCTGCGTTAGGCAATCAGCTCAGTGTCACTAGCTGCCTGCTCGGTTTGGCCTAGTGGAAGAGCTATAACAATAACTGAAAAGCCCTTCAGCTTGGTGAGTTACTATTAAAATGGCTCCAAATTCAGGTACTATTTGTACAGTGCATTAAAAAAATGCAATCATTACTAACCAGAACACACGCTATGCAACATCAACAACTGCACAAAGCATGGCATCGTTCCACTCGAGCTGTGGCTAATCGTGTCCCTCGGCACGCTCGCGAGGACTTTGAGAGCTGCCAGTGGTGTGCGATGTGGCCCGTGCCAGATAAGGCCTGTGGACTATCATTGTTTATGCACTGCATTCCAGCCATGAGGCTTAGCCCCAGATAAGCGTTATCGGCGAAGCAAATAAACACAAGGGTGAGAACAGTGTGCCATCTCAGCAGCACGCAACAGCACCGTGAGAAGCTTTGCCCCCCACCATCCACTTCAAACATGGCTGTCTCTTTCAAGAAACTAACAGAGCTTGGTAGAAAAGAAGAAGACATCTCAGGATGCTGTTCGATGTTTGGCAAGCAAGTGATATTTCCATAGCTTGGGTTCCACCTGACCAAACAGCAGACCGCAGAAGACCGCTCTCAAATGTGAGAAATATGTTTTGTATCTGTATCAGTGACGTAAATCAACCCTTCTCACGATCATAACCTTAGATATAGGTGAATCTGTATTTAATTGAATTCATCCATGAAATTCTTTTTTTTTTTTTTTTTTCTTTTTTACATGAAAACATCATGCAGCTTCTGGATACGACTCACTGACCCTTCAAAGCAAGAGATCAAGGAAGCATTTTTTTTTTTTAATTAGAGCTCACCTTAAGAGGTGTTGAGGTGTTAACGCAGGCTATGAGAGTTTACAGTTTATTACTTAATAATACTGTTAAACGTCTTTTTAACTCAGCCTTAGTTCTCATAAAATTTTCTTTATATTTACAAAGTCGTGAACTTTAGTAAGATTAGATTTACCACTGGATTTGTGATTGAGCACTGCTGACGTAACCAAGGTCATGTTAGCTTTAACCAACTCTAATTTGTTCAACTTATGACTAATATTTTGCCATAAAGGTATTTTTACATGAAGCTCATACGTTTGTCTTATTACTGCTGATTCCTGTTATATGAATTTTTACAATTACCAAATATGATCATGAGGATTACTTACTATGATTATTGTGCAGGGTGACTGCAGTTACTTTTACTGTGGAGCTTGCTCAATACAGGCAAATCCTGGTTCATGATCATTTCTGCATAAACACACCTTTACATTATACTACATTCTACTGCTTTGCCCAAGTTTCTGGCAGTTGGACTGGTTCAGAAAAAAAAGAAAGGCGCAAGTATATAGATCACCATCACCGATATGTAGAAATGTATGACAAAACACATTTTGTGAAAATCAGCTGACATGAGGCAAGTTACAGCTGATTTAAGCAGGATAGAGCGACATGGCTTACGAGCGACTCACGTACCTCTTAATGTCTTCATGACAGTTCAACATGATTATTATTATTACCCCGACTATAATATGATACTATATTGATACAAAGGGAAACAGTATGCTCTGAATTCTCTCTGAATTCTCTCCGAGTTCTGCACGGAACAGAAGAGCCAGCCAATTTAGATTTCTGGCATGGATAATGCTACACAGCCTTCAAAAACACTAGATACAGAGCAAACTGTGGCAAAGGTAGCAAAAAAGCTTTCTATACTAATATCTAATTCAATAAAAGTAGCTGGTATGATCACCCTTTACACTGAAACTTCAGTCGTGTTTCGTTCTTTGCCTCAGCACTTCAGATAATATGTTCATCACAGAAAATGGATAAAACTCTTAAAAAGTTTGCTTGGCAAAAGTCCACTCTGTCTAAAAAAGCCATTAGCAGATCATTAGTCCAAGTATGGTGCAAGTAATTAGTGCAGGCCAATTGGTTAAGCCCCTCACGTAGGCTCATCCACAAAAACCCGAGATTCCATGCCCACTTACTGGATCCTGGATCCTTTCCCAAATCCAAGTCTGTTAATATCGCTTCGGATTAGACTTCTAAGAAAGTCTTTTGCATTCGGTTCCTTTGTCAAGAACGCTGGTCATTTGAATCTTAGTCATTTCACATCCTATGTGCAGAGCCCATAGTTTATTCTATAGGTAGAGTTTACTCAAGACCTCAACCGACTCGAGCTAACTGAAAGTGATGCGTGGTATTCTAGGCAAGCCACAGGGACATTTTGTTGGAATGCAAGTATTTTGGTCTCCACTTATCAAATTAGGCCATACTTGGAATGTGGGTTCTGAGGGATCTGCAACTAATTATGATGGAAACCATGAAGTAAATGACAGATGGATTCCACATTACTTTGGATTTTGGGCTGTCTGTTCTCCATAAACAGACCACTGCATCTCACTGCAATGTCTCACTGCAATTAACATAAATGGATCAATCTCAAGTCTTTACAAAGCATGAAATTGAAAACAAAGAGGCGGTCTGAGGGTTCTGTCAGCTCTCTTAAAAAACCGCATTTCAGTAGCTGTTATTTCATACAATCTTGAGAGGAAAAAATAAAGATGATAGCCAGACTTAAATAATATGTTTTTTTGTGTGATGCGAGGAGAGAACCAGAGTTTATAGCCAAATGCTGTCCAGACACTTGCCGATTTTTTTGTAGAGAGCACAAACACAATGTGTTGCATCAAAAATTTTGTTAGACAAAGGACTATGGCTAGAAAAGTTATCCTTTTAGTCTAGTAGCAGTACTGTATGTTGTGTGTTAGTGAGAGAGTGAGCATTTTGAGTTTGGACATTTTAGATGGCCATCATAAGTGAAGTGCTTACATTTTTGTAAAAAAAAAAAAAAAAAAAAAAGCTCATTTTAGGAGCTCCCAAGTGGCACAACAGAAAAGCGTTCACCCTATCGTCAAGAGATAGTGAGTCCGAATCCCAACGATGCCACAGCTATCTGTGGCCAGGAGTCCAAGAGAGCAAAACTGACCGTGCTCTCAGGGAGGGAAGCGTGGCATACTCTCCCCTATGGAGTGACACTAGCCAATCATGGTCATCTGTGAGCTCAAGCGGAAGTGGGTGAATAGCCCTTTCCTCCGAGTGTGTTACGCCACCCATGAGCAGCAGTTCAAAAAGATGAGCCGGCTGACTTCCCAGTCTCAGAGGAAGCTTTAAGCTCTGCTTCCCCAAACCAATACAATTTTTCCAAAATCCAATTTATTGTGCTTATATGGATAAATTATTTTCAGTGAATTTACAAACGTCGTTTAGCCCACAACGCTATGACGCAATCACAGCCCTATGAAACGGTGCCAGCTCTCGATTCCATTTCATTGTATATACAAATGTCTCTTGGTTGAAGGGTTTTACTCGGTTTTTACTCAAGATGCTCAACTCACATCAGTCACAGTTGTGGAACAACATGGCTCCAGTGTGTTGGTGGAAAATGAAAGCCGCAGCTGGTTCGTGTGTTAGGCATGTTTATTACGCTCCGGCCTCTTCATGCTCTTAAAGGACGACTTCAAATGGGATAGGTTTTGACGAAATTTGTAATGAGCAACATCTACTGACAAAACAAACTGAAATGAAACTTTAGTGTTAGGCTATAAAGGGCATGAATGAGCCCTATGATTCAGTTCTTTAAATAGATAGAACGATAGAACGATAGATATAAAAATTCATAACAGTTCCAAGGAACTCTTTTGCTTTACTCATGCTGAGCTTCTATCAAAACAAGCAATGAAAACACTTTTGCACCATATGCGATTTCCCTGTACCAAGAGGACTTTTACACCACAATGCAAAGTGTCTCGAGGACGGAATTTAGCAGCTCAGCTAGACTAGGAATTTTCACACAGACTTAACAAAGTATCGAAACCTTGTTCTTTAGGTCTTAACCTTGTACGTGCAGAAAAATCTTTTAAAGCAAGATTAGTCCACAATAAAGAGAAAATACCATGTCATAAAACTAACTGCGGTAGACTGCACTCAACCATTCGGTCTGCCTCTGCTCGTCATATCCGGTCCGTTTTTAAAGGTCTGGTGTCGAAGTGATAGAGACAGGCCTGGGGAACTTTACACCACAGTGGTCACATGAACATAAAAAAAAAAAATTAGTCATGTCTTTGTGATAACCTTAATGAGAGATCGTCAGATTGCAGTAACTTGATTAATTAAACCGTTCTTTGCTTGATTAATGCCTGATTTATCATTCTAAACATTTAGCCGCTAAAAGGTGGTCATTAATATTGCGCCTGATTAAAATCTGGAAATGGTTCCACCAAACAATGTCATGTTTGAGCTGAAGAGCTTGTTTTTAACAAGCATATAAAGTATTGTCTTCCTGGACTTAACATAAAATGTGAGCTTTTTAATCGCTTTATTAGTTTAATAGAGATTCCCCTAGTGCCACAGAAAGGTTCAAAAACAAAAGACAATGTTAAAAAGAAATATAAGGTTGTGACATTTATATAAAGAATTTAACTCATTTTTGTGGACTTTTTCCCCAGATAAAGATAAAGATCTTAATCTCTTAATCTTAATCCACTGCTCATGTTACTAAGGGGTGTTACGATTAGAAATTTTCACAGTATGATAACCAAGTCTAAAAAGATCACGGTAATCAACCATTTAAAAAGACATAAGCTGGTGGTGCAAATTATAGGAAAATTTTATTACTATTACAGTCTCTTTGCACACCCTTATATATTATAACAAAAAACCTCAACGGTTCTTCATTTTCTAAATTTTGAAAACAGCTCTTCCATAAAATCTCTTACCCTGTCAGTATTTTTATGACGTTGTCATTATAAGCGGAAAGAGAGAGTGACTTTCGAGGAAAGGCGGCACGTGGCAGTGTACAGTGCAAAAACAGATAGTTATTTTGTTTAGTTCTGGTCAGCGACGCCATATACTTCTGTGCTTTTGATAGCCATTATGTATGATGAAGTTCCAAACATGTTAGAACTGGCAGGAGAGGTAGCAGTGTAAGGCGTTTACAGCAGTAGCTGAGTTTACGCCCAAAGGGTTTCAGTGCAGTCCAGGCTTCAGTGAAACGAAGGTTGTTGTAGTATGATTTAGGAGACATCCCCAGGTGAAATATTACATGAGGTTGTAATATGTTCTGGGGAGTCACAGTCGCAAGACAAAAGGGACAAGAACCACTGAAGTAAGGAACATGATTGGTTTTTAAAAAATAATAATAATAAATAAGTAAATAAATAATTGTAGACGGTAGTAGACGGAAATGTATTCTAATCAATATTTTGGAAAAAAGTCAGCAGTGAGGTAATCGTATGATCATACGCCATGACTAAACGTAAAACCATTACACTACATGACAACACTAGACCTGCCTAAACAAATGTCAAAATAAGGCTGTGTGATATTGACCAAAAAAAAAAACAAAAAAAAAAACTATATTATGACTTGATTACAGCATATTGCTATAAGATGTTTGCAGCCTCTGTTTTCCAAGTATTAAAAAGACCAACAATAACAATAACAATTAAAACGTGGTATAAAGCAGTAAAACCTGCTGTGCAGCAGCTACATTAGATGCTGGAAAAGTAGAGCTTATTGCTTTCACAGGCTGTTTATATGAGGTGTTTACAGCTCAGTCGGTGAAGTAAACCACATCAGACCCTTGTTGCATAACCTCTGTACCTTGCCGTAATGCTTTGGATTAAGAATGGCTGTAAAATCATATTTCTTACACGCTGCTCTTTTTGTGAAAAAAGGAAACACTTATCATGCTCTAAAACCTTCTCTGTCAAGTGGAATGAAATGGTTTTCTAGGTAATAAGACAATATATGTACTGTCTCTTTAAATTCTTGAAGCTGCCCATCCCCCATCTCACTCAGTGTCCCCCCATGATCCTAGCTCCCTCACTAACCCTCCCTCTCTCTCTCTCTCTCTCTCTCTCTCTCTCTCCCCATCCCCCTCAATCCAACCATGTACCACAGAATCTCTCCAGGACAGACCAAATCAAACAAATAAAGCTGTAATGCTGGAAATAAGCCAGCGACGTGATGTGCTCTCCCATTTTATTTCTCTGGTGTACTCAGCTAAATGATGGCCGTTTCAGCTCATTTTGCATCCTCCGCGTTCCTCCCTTCCCCCTCAGGTCCCCTCCACCATGTGGCCGAGCCTCTGGAAAAACACTGCGCAAACATATACGCGCATCCAAGTGGCACGGGTTTGGTTGGGATTTGTGCTTCGTGACCTTGAGTATGCTCTTTCGTGCTCACTCGGTAATATACATATATACGAAATGCAAATTATAAACAAGATGCCTACACACCTATTCTACCATGGAATATACACACAATCATGGCCATATCCTCTTTCCATCTCTCTCACACAGACACACAAAATGGCTGGATATTCCCTGTGTGTGTGTGTGTGCTTAACACACAACTTAAGCCTCTGGTCCATATATAACAAGAGACCAACACTGACAATAGCAGCCAAGGCAGGATCGTAACCATCCAGGCCGGCCAAGCAAAGAGGCCTCCTTTGTTTCCTGCAAGGGACTTGTGTTTAAAAGGTATACATGCACACACGCACACACACACACACACATGCACACACCCCAACCCCCTTCCCTTTAGCCAGGGAGCCTTGGAATGCAGTCAGCAAAGCCCATTACACAATGTAGGCAGCAGCCAAAACATCAAGTTTTATGGGCCCCTCACAGCAATGCAAAATCATTTACAATTCCAGCATCAATGATCTGAAAACAAGCGAGGACACACCAGTGGGATTTGTTGCTATCGTCCCACCCCTTACACTGCTACCGGGCTCCCTCTGGCCTGCGTGACAATATCGGTAGCTCTCAATTCAACAATCAACCTAAACAGAACTGGAAAATGTCACAGGTGAATCACATAGAAATAGCATTTTGTGTAGAAGGTATACACTCTGAACCTTTTTAACCCATTTTTTTATTTCACAGCTTGAAAAGGAAAGCTGGTATTTTGGAGCTAGGTCAACGAAAATTTGATGAAAGCTTGCAAAGGGACACAAATTGTCTAACCATATACATAAAAAAAAAGCATGTTATGGGACCTTTCCCACATAAATACCACACACTGAACTGTTTGATGGTACGTTTAGTGCCTAGCACTTTAATTATGTTATTAGAACTTGACTGTCTTATAAATAAATACGCCCGCAGACTCATCTGTGATCAACGTCACATTCTACAGATTTGCTATTTCTTCTTATGTCTCCTGACAAAGTGTCTGTAAATGAGGCAATACCATGTGACCTTTCCCCCCCCTGTGGTTTCCACCTTTGCACAACTTGGAATGACTTCGCTCAAGCACTTAGAAAGTCCTTGAAAAAAAATAAACCGCAGATCATACCTCTCCAGAGCTGAGAGTTTGCTCCTCCTGAAAATTACTTTCTCGAGTTGAAAAGTTCAGAGATGAACCAAAGTATCTTTTCCTAAATATACCACACTTTCAGTACAGCTACTTTAAATTGGACACCATTTTGCCTCACCAACCCTTGCTTTCCTTTATTTATATATATTTTTTAAGACAAAAAATATGGACATATGGCTTTCTATCCAAGGGTTGTCTCCTTCAAGATCACAAGTGCAGCATTATAACATACTGGCTTACAAAACAAAGAATTGGCACCTAACACAGGATATTCCCAAGTATCGTTTAATGGGGAGTAATCAGTGTGTTCAATTTAAGGGAGAAGACAGTGTGCGAACAAACCCCAAAAGCTATTACGCAATAACTGCTCACAATATCTGTTGGACCGTGTGGTAAGAAAACACAAAGACCAGACCAAAACTGGCTCGACATTAGCAGTAGCTGTGCTTCTCAGATTCTCTCTCTGGCAACACTGAGATATAAATCTGTATACATGTAATCCATCCAAAAACATACGGTGTTATACTATTTTTTATATATAGCATTCATCACAGCAGCTTGCGGTTTGGAATATAGCCAATATTTTATCTGCTATCACTATTAAAAGGAACCTTTCATTATGCTTACTTAAAGCAGATGTACGCTTTAAGATTGGACTCTATTGAAAAAAAAAGGGAGCTTAATGGACAGGCAATACATTTCTGCAAGAATACACAGAATAAACAGCAACAAAGCAAAGGGCAACCCTCACCCCCACACCCCCCCCCCCCCAAAAAAAAACAAACACACACACACAAACAAACAAAGTGGCCAAAACAAGGGAGAAACTGCACAACAATCCCAGTCCACACTGCAAGAGGTAAACACACATGGTCCTGTAACCCCGCACTCCACTGGACATTTAACAGAGAGAAAAGGTGGTGCAAGCCCATTTTGCTTTCACGTGCATATGAAGGAGGGAGATGTGAACGACTTATTTAACTCATGCATGCATGCAAAAAAAAAAAAACAACTTGCATACCCTCAGTTTCCAAGATAAGCAGCACAAAGGGATAATAACACCGTGCACGATCAGTTATTAATGTTTTGCTGCAATTAATAATTAAGGAGAAGGAACAGGAAAGTCAGAAACACGGCAATTTGGGATCTAGTTCAAAAAAAAAAAAAGCACGAGCCCACATGGTTAGTAACAGGAAGCACAATTTATTGTTAACCTAATCACACACACACACACACACACACAGTGAACCCTAAGCATACAGGCTGATTTACTTTATCCCACTCTGCAGAAAGCAGATTGAGTAACTCATTGATCAGCTCTGTGTCATGCTTGATCAAGCTCATAACGTTTTTATGAACTGACAGCGACATAAGGGGGTTATAGAACAAAGGCACAAAACAGTTTATAATCGAAACTTGGTGCATATTCAAGTAAAGCCATGCACCGTGGCCCATGTCGCACAGAAAGACCTGAGAAGCATGAATTTGTCCACCACTACAGGGATGTTAATACTATCAAGGATAAAATGCACCTCTGTGCTGCTTCACTGATCTGTAACCAATGTGCATTAGTGTGTGCAAACAAACAGATAAACTGTGGAAAAAGCATGCCTTACCTGCACCAAAAGTTCCCAAAAGAAGTGCAAAAGTCAGCCAGGAAGCGATCATATTCCTCTTATTGAAAAAGCAGCGCAGCGGATTTTGCCCTTTTTAATCTCCCCTCCGTTAGGAACATTTAAACACTGAGCAGAGGGGGAAAACACACACACATACACACTAACACAGAAGAACACACGGCCTGCCTTCCTGCCTGTGCACCGTGCAGAGTGTGGGAGTGCGCGAACCCAAAGAAACAGCAGCGCACGAGCTCGCGGTGAACTTCACAAGACGGACACATCCATGGAGGGACACGCACGATTCCCGCGCGCGAACACACACACACACACACACAGGCACGCACGCAAACACAAAGCAGTCTCAGGAAACACTAAACACGATTCTACCGTTACAAAAAAAAAAAAAAAAAGAAAAGACACAAGCCACGCGCTTGTTAGCCCTCTCCGCTCGGTTACTCTGTTTCTTTCTCGCCGTGCTGACGGACACGGTCCCGTGTTGACATGCGGAGAAACTGAACTGAGTCCAAAATGGCTTCTTCTGCGGGGAGAGCAGAGCGGCGCCGAGCCAGCGGGAAAGACCCGGATGTTCCAGTACAAAGCGGAGGGGGAAAAAGAAGGGGATAGAGGGAGCGCGAGGGGAGAGGGGGAGAGAGAGAGAGAGGTGGATGCAGTGAAAGAGTAACAGCCCACAGGGAATATACTCGTGAAGCTCTAAAGCACGAGGCTCGATATATGGATTATATAGGATGCCTTTATATCCTCATTGCATGCTAATGCAAGCCTGTTAAACGTCCTCCAGTATAGCCTACCATTAAACCTGGACTTGTGTCCATTTATCCCCAAATAACATAAACGATCAGTGGAATCTGGAAAAGGAGAAGAGTGTAAAATTGTTATTTAAAAATAGTTCATTAATATTAATATTATTGTTATGGGGGTGCACTGTTTCCTCGTACCTCCAGGGTTGGGGGTTTGAATGCCATCTCTGTCCTGTGTGCACGGAGTTTGCATGTTCTCCCCATGCTCTGGGGGTTTCCTCCGGTTTCCTCCCCCAGTCCAAAGACATGTGTTGTAGGCTGATTGGCATTTCCAGATTGTCCATAGTGTGTGAGTGTGTGTGCAATTGTACCCTGCGTTGAGTTGGCGCCCCATCCAGGGTGTCCCCCACTTTGTGCCCCGATAGGCTCCAGGCTCCCCTGTGACCCTGTGTAGGATAAGCAGTACAGAGAATGGATAGATGGATGGATGGATTCATGTTATGTGTAGTATAGCAATAGTAACTGTCAAGTCAAGTGTTTTTTGTTTTGTTTTTTTTGTCATTTTTGTTGTCATTCCTCTATATAACCTGTACACATTGGATTGAAATGTAGTTTCCCCAGGACCATGGTGCAATGCATGACAATACAGTGGCACAATACACAGGACTACATAAAGTAGATATATAGTACATGACAGTGTGAGAATACAACAAGGACAATAAATACACAGGACAGTGCACATCAACTAGACAGGACAACAAAACAATGCTGAGTGGAAATGCTAGTGCAAAAAATCTCTCTCAGTCTCGAAACTATTGACTGTGATAGCAGTAATCGATTGTAGTAGCAGAGGCAAAAGAGTCATAATAGTTAAAGTGTCCAATAGCAGCATTATAAAGCGCAGACCTGTGTACAGTGATAGATGTACACTGGTAGCTGCTGGGAGGTTTAGTCCAGGTGAGTGCTGAGAGGCAGCAGCGTGCTGAGTATTCTGACTGTCTCAGGGAAGAAGCTGTTGCGGAGTCCTGTTGTGGTGGTGCTCCGGTACCTTCTGCCAGATGGTACGAGGGTGAAAAGTCCATGAGAGGAGTGAAAGGGGTCATCCACAATGCTGGTGGCTTTGTGGTTTGCGGTTGTGAAAACCATAAAGTAATGTAATTTCGTAATGTACTTGAACATGAAATTCTGTTAAACATCCAATGTATTCTTTCTTAGTAGCATTATTAGTAGCAGTAGTCGTAGTAATAGTAGTGGTGGTAGCAGTTGACCTTTTTTCTTCTTTTCTTAAAATTTGTAAGATAAAGGAGTGGGAGAATAGTGGTTTGTATAGAGTGTTAATTTGACAAATATCTAGTACATTCATCATAAGGCACACTAACAAGAAATTAATAACACCAGTAGGGTAGCCTCTATAGAGTATAATGTTTATGGCACATTGATTCAACTGTTACAACCATGCAGGAGAAATAAATGATGAAAAGATGAAATCCCATGGTCTGCAAAAAAAGAAGAATTTTAAATGCATTATGAATTATGCATAATTTCTTACTGGTTTCTGAGAAGAACAGGTTGTCCATAGAGGTTTAATGTATAAAAAAAAAAAAAAAAAAAAAAAAGGTTGATTTAAGAATAACCTCAACATATGGCACTAGTGTAACTAACACACTGCAATTATTTTTTACAGCCAAGCTCAGAAAACAAATGCTTCTCTTTTGGCAGTCGATGGCTTGCAGTAGGGGGAAAAACAAGCGAGTTTATGGGAGAAAAAATGTTCACAACTTTAAAGGCATATAGATATGGTTTCTTATAGTGTATATCTGAGCTATATGCCAAAAAAACTACATTAATGCCTTTTCTCAGTAGTGGCTTGGGCTGAGGCACCTGGTTATTCCTCACCATGACAGCAGCAACATTAGAGTAACCATTTTCAAACTGATGCAGCCGCTTTCAAACCGATGCTGCCTCCGTAAGAGTAAGTTATGAATGCTTGTGTGACTGCTCCAAACACAAAATCTGTTAAGTAGGTCTGCCAAAGAGTACTCAGCCAAATAAAAATATATGACAACTTGAGTAAAGCCATTAAATAGTCGACATGATTCAACACAAAGCCAACAGTAGGACTGATATGTTTCTTTTGGCTGCAGTTCCAGTCTCAGATGCTTTTAGACAGAGAGAAGTGATGGCAGCATTGATCGTAGATCTCAGAGTTGAGAGCTGGGGATTGGTAATCACTGGAGACTGTGTATGAGATAGCTGAGTATAGAGAGAGAGAGAGAGAGAGAGAGAGAGAGGTGAAATAGTGTGCACTTTTCAACACAGCATGTACCACAGGCCTTGTGATGATGGCAACCGGATGGCCTTATATGACAATTTCATGTGCACATCTCTACAAATAATATTGCTCCTGTAGCACTGCGTTCAACACCACAGGCTTGAATATATTGGTGTTTCATTAAGAAAGACAGGGGTAATGGAAGATATATTTGATACTCTAGTGTTTGTGTGTGTCTTTGGTACTATTGTGTGAAATGTTGCATACGATTTGTGTTGGACGTACGCCGAAAACTCTTCATGAAAATGAGCAAAAAGTAATACAAGTGTGAGTCAAATTAAAACCTTAAAAGTGTGACATAAATTGGAGAAACAGTATCTAAAATTTGTATTTGCAAAAGTAAAAATGTACTACTTGTCCACTGTTCTCAAAAGCCCATTCTAATATTTGCAATAAACAGTGTGAAATAAAGCAAATTAAGGTTTTCATTTGACTCACTCTTATAAAAAAAAAAAAAAGTCAAAGACACAGGGACGTTGTATCATTGTATTTTTGTTTGTTTCAAACACAAGTGCATTTAAATAGTGCATTTTCCCCTACAGAACACTGAGCAAAATGATTGGCACCCTTACAATTAATATTTATCATACCTGCCCTGTAGAGAATAAGAGCTCTCTCTGTACATTTACTAATTTGAAACTTTTTTTCAATGCATGAGCTGAGCAATGAGGGTTAAGGGCCTTGTCCAAAGCTCAACTCACAACCTTCCGATTGGTAGGCAGGTGGTAGCCTCCACTGCCATATAGAAGTGAAATCCTTAAAAGATATTAATTGTCATCAGTACGCAGGAATCACACCAAAGTTGAGCCATGGGAGATGCAAATATAGCACAAAATACAATAAATACATGCATAGTAAGTAGACACAACCCAGGGGTTATCAAGATCAATTAGAAACTATACAAAATAAACTAGACTTTTCTTCAATTCCATGTGATGCAGACACTCATAAGTAGCAGCATAGGGCCATATTTCAATGAAAAAATAAGACAAGCGGTAAGACGGTATTGAGTGATCCAAACCAAGTCCTAGTTTGAATAGTAGTGAGTAGGGGTTTTATAATTTAGGAGTAACGGCAGACTATATCAGAATTTGTGAATACATTTAGCAGAAAGATGGCAAGCCTAAAAAATAATTAGAAAATCAATTTAAAAAAATATATATCTTCGACCGGTCAAAATTTGAATTAGATTATCTCCCCCAGATCCCCCAGAGTGTTCAGTGTGATTCTTGTTTTTCTATTTAACATTGATCTTTGTGCTGTGATGCTTTGGGGGAAGCTCTGATCAGGTCATTAGTGTGTACCAGTTCTGTAATCCTGTGTTTAAAAAAAAAAATCAAAGGCATACTGAAAGGTCATTCTCTATGTGTGATGTGTGTGATATGTGACAATCATTTTGAAAATGTTTTGCTGTATGGTGACAACAATGGAAAACCTTTCCAAGCATTAGCACTTCCTGTTCTTTTATAAGTACAGGAAACATAGCACAAACTCTACAAATGTAACGCATAGAATTTAGGTTGAAAAAAACCTCAGAATAGTCCCTAAATGAACCATGCACAAATGTGTATTTTTAAGTTCGCATTTGTCCATAGTATACTTCAGCTTTAAAAAGTGCCAACAAAAAACAAAGCAGGCAATATTGTGATCCAGCCCTGTTATTCCATGTATATAAATATTCACATCTGCCTTGTGCATAAGAAAAAACAAGGCTGTATTTCTGCTTTCTTTTCCAGCTGTATTAAAACTTTTGCAGTGTGAAATGACTTGGATGCCACCCAAGTTCATGGAATCTGGACTTTAAAGCGGCTTGAAAGCCATGTAAATCAGGTACCGTGGTTACTATGGCAACCACACCCGAAATGTTGATCCTGATATCCCACCCTAAAACCACAACATACGGTATGCTTCACAGTAAATGTACAGAACCATATTTGGCAGTGGCACAGCTGTGATTAAACCACCTGCAGGTGAAAAACCTTATACAAATATGTAAAGCCTCGAAAGACTGTGACAGATCTCTTGTATATCAGCCTGTTCAGGCTTGGGCTCAGAACAGAAATGGAGGGTTATTAATAGGTTTAGTGTTAATATTAAAACTGGATTTTGGATAATGATTCAGTGATTGAAAGTCATAGGTCATAAATGTAGTATTTCAGACGGCATGGAAGGAGAGCCTCCTGAACTATAGGAAATCTCTTAATGCTGCTAGATCAAAGTATCTCTCCACCCTAATTGAAGATAACAGAAATCATCCTGGATTCTTATTTAATACTGTAGCCAAATTAACTAGGAATAAGACCACAATCATTATATAGCAGTGATGAGTTAATGAATTTATTTCAATGGCAAAATTGAAAATATCGGGCAAAAAATTCAGACTATTAATTTTAAACCAGACAGTTTTATAACTAACCCTGTAGATAATAATATAACAATATTAGATCAACGATTAGAATGTTTTACTCCCCTTCATGAGACTGAACTAATTTCACTAATTTGCTCATCAAAATCATCAACTTGCATACTAGATCCCTTACCTACATGTTTCTTCAAACAGATAATTCCAGAAGCGATCGAACCTCTTCTAAAAATAATCAGTTCTTCCCTTAGCACTGGCTATGTACCTAAATCTTTCAAACTAGCAGTTATCAAACCCCTGATTAAAAAACCTGACCTCGAACCCTGTCAGTTGTCCAACTATAGGCCAATATCAAACCTCCCCTTTATCTCCAAGATCTTAGAAAAGGTTGTAGCACAGCAGCTATGCTCATACTTACATAGGAATAACATTCATGAAATGTATCAGTCAGGATTT
>CM075003.1:5498927-5534786 GCA_037576675.1 Pangasius sanitwongsei | reverse complement strand
TTTCACCCCGCGTGATTTCGCTGAAGTTGACCAATGGTCATCGCCACATTTCACATACCCGGCCGAAAGTGCTGTTTTTTTCGCCACGGTAAACCCCCCCCCCCCCCCCCCCCCCCCAGTATTTCTGTGGGCATAGTGGCAGGATTCATATGTAATTAAAACAAAAGAGATATATATACCCAAGGAGGGACCATCATTCCATTATGAGCTTATGTCAATATTTGAGTGTAGAAAATCAAAGGCAACAATACAATATCATGAGCAAACATTAAATCAATCATGAGCCGTTCTCTCACAGCTTCCCTTTCCCAGTCATTTAAACTCCTCATTTGTTATGCAAATAGGAGTTCATCAGTATGTGCTTACCAAAATGAAAGCAATCTTCTTCTTTTTGAAAAGGTAATCAAACTAAAAACTAGACATTGTGTTTCATAGTTGTGGCAGAACTGTTCGAGGGCGCTGTTATTGCCCTCTTTGGTTGTAAAGTCAAGCGGCAGAAAATGAAGAGCGTGGAGGTCAGTGTTCTCAGCAGGAAGACAAAATGGTGCCTGGTGGCTACAATCACTAGACTGATCTAGTGTGTGTGTGTGTGCGTGTGTGTGTGTGTGTGGGGTGTGTGCTTTATGCTATGCCACTTTATGCTAGCCATCGAAGACGACATGAACAAGGACAATTTACTTTGAAATAACAAATTTAAAATTAAAATGTCTGTGTTGAATTAAAATTTTTTTATTTTTTTATTTTTTATTACACATTCAGTTTACAATTACAGCGGCAGTTGTCAGGTTAGGTTAATTAACAGTTGACTATTTAAAAAAAAAAGAATATTCATATCTAGGTTTTCAATGCCACACGAGTAAAGGCACTGCAGGTAAACAGGTCACCAAACTGTAGAACTATTTAATGTGTTAGAAAAAAAAAAAAACGGTTTAAAAAACACACATCGAAAATAAACCACATGTACAAAAATTAAGGTCTTGGTTTCATGAATATAACCTCATCCATGACCAGATCTAAACATAAGTGCAGCTATATGAGTGTATATGAATTAGAGTGTAAATTACTGTGAAGGACTGGTGACCCATCCAGTACATTCAGTTCTCCCTGGCCTTGCGGCCAGTCTTCCTGGGATGGGCTCCACATCCTGCGACCCTGAGCGGGAGAAAGCAGTTACTGAAGATGACTGAAAAAATGAAAGAAAGAATGAATGAAGGAACAGAATCAACTTCTACAACCTTAATCTTTCAGATTTTTAAATGTATGCTTTTTCCTTGAAGATTGGCCCAGTAAATCACAACACATGCTTCAGTACTTGTATGAATATATATGCGATAAAGGAAGGAATCTGCTCAGAACAGAATGAGAGCTACATTATATTAATATCTTGCTATGTGTTTTGATTATTTTTTCACCCTTTGTATGTATCCAATCAAGAGTAGCTCAGTAAATATGGCAAATGATCTACACTTAACGTAAACCGTTTTGGTACCCTGTCATCATCAGAGCTTAAGCTTAAAATATTCAGTCATGTAATTCGGGTGTTCTAGTATATACTAATATCCTCTGAAACAGAATCTGAACTTGCTATTGGAAACAAAACTACACATGAATGCATGTGGTGAGAGCTCAACTTGACATCTGTGCCGTGATCCGCCTCATTTGCACTGATAAAATCAGTAAATCTGTTTCCTGATGATAGGCCTATACCTCATATTGGTCAGGAAAGCAATTTCAACTGAGAAGAGGGACATCAACACTGACACGGGTTATGAAGGGAGTGATAGAATGGACAGGAGAGGGGAAGAAACATTTGTAATTAGCCTGTATAATCGCGGACAGATTTCTCAGAAACAAGGTGTATGTTGGTCGTATGCTTCCCACAATAATAGTAATATACCCACAAGTGGTGCTCTTCAGGGTCCAAGCACTACTTTGTGAAAAGCACCCTTAGCAATAAGAGCCCTTTGCAAAGAATGTTTAGTGTATGTTTACATTCTTAGTGTATTCTATGTAAAATTACAAAGAATATTAAAGGCTAGGTAGAAGGACACACTATTTAAGTTCCGTGATGTTCGACAAGTGCCAACCCTGTCAAAGGCCTTCTGAAAATTGATCATAGTT
Source organism: Pangasius sanitwongsei (assembly GCA_037576675.1). NCBI lineage: Eukaryota > Metazoa > Chordata > Actinopteri > Siluriformes > Pangasiidae > Pangasius > Pangasius sanitwongsei. Next base: position 5,532,665 of record CM075003.1, on the reverse strand, counting down.
ACATGCATCAAAACTCTGAAGCCAAGAATCATGTACCATAAAGACATGCATATGTACATATTTATCAAATATCAAATATAATCTTTGCAGTCATATTCACCTGTCACAGGTGAATGATTTTGATTATTCATTATCCCTGTATGGTTACTGTGAGGAAACATCTGAAGATGCATTGTGCCAATTTTTGTGAAGATTCATTAATATGTGTAGGAGGCAAAGCAAAAATAAAAACATGTTGAATATCATGCAAATAAATTCAAATCTAATGTGGTTAGAGCTTAATGGGTCTTTCTTTGGTTTGAGCCAAGGAATAAAAAAAGAATTGAAAAAAAAGAGTTGAAAAAATAATTTTGTTCTACATCTCACTCTTCATAAGATATAGGCCAGTGTCTAGTTTTCATTGCCGATTACAGTTTCTACACATCAGCATTATGCCATATTTAATATTTTTCATATTAAATTCAAGGACAAAAGGCAAGAGACTTTGTCTCACATTTCCATGAGGTCTATGATTTTTGTTTTTTTTTTAATTCTTTCAATTAATGACAATAATAATGCAGACCACGTTCAGTATTGAGGTTTTACATTTCAACATTCACTCTAAACATGTACACTAACAAACTCCTTATTCCCCAAAGGCTGGCAGAAAAAGAGATCCCCATGAGTCACAGAGTTATGCCTCTAGAGAAGGATGTACAGCGAAGTCTACTGTTCTAATATTTTTTTTACTAATCAGATTTGAGCTCATTAAGTAACCATGCCATTTAAATTGGTGGGAGGTAACATAACAGATTAAAAAGCCAAGAGAATCTTAATTAATTTGTTAGTGATTATTAGCAAACAGATTGAAAATTAAAAATTGCCATTTTATCAAGGGATAGGCAGGGAAAGTATGATAACATTTAAACAATAATCTAGAGTGTCTTGAATGTCTTAGTAAAATTAATTTGATCATTCCAATTAACCCTATATTCAACTGTATTTTCCTAGAGATGTTTGAAATATGGATATAATTTGGTGCCACCTTCTAAACTCTGATTGACTTTGACCAATGTTGGATAAACATTGAGTTCATAAAGAATAATACAAATACAATACAAACCAGCAGATGACTGTCCTGAGTTTGCCCTCTTCTATGAAGCTGGATCCATGGTCTTAAAAGATAAGAACTCGATTGCTCTTAACATAAGAATCACCGGTAAAGGTTATTTCGGGCTGAACCCAAGTAACCAGCAACTCCATGCTACATCAGTTTGGTTTCCATGAGGACACAAAATGCTAAGATCCTCCTTTCAACAGTGAATTGAAAGACAGGCAGACAGAAAGGTGGTGGTGGTATGTGTTTGGAGTATAAATAATGGCAGATGAGCAAAATGTTCAAACATAATGTAATTATGACACATTTGCTTTAAGGCTAGAAATTAGATGATTACATAAGAACTGGTGTTACTCCTAACATCTGGTTCTGAGTGGTGCAATAGACAAGCGTTCTCTCAGTCATCAGGAGATTGTGAGTTTGAAGCCAGACAATGCCATAAGAAAGCAAAAATTGGAGGAGGGAAGGCATCTCTCCCCTGTCAATCAGAGTGATGCTAAATAGTCTTGGGCATCTGGAAGCTCATGTATGGCTGAGGGATTAGCATTTCCTCACAGTGTGTTCAGTTGATTGTGTTTGAAAATATACAATGACTGGCTTCACATGTCTCTAGCATTCACCCTTGCTGGATATGATAGCTGTCCTGTGATAAGGGAGAGCTAGCTAGTACTGGGTAACAGGTCCAAGCAGATAGTTTAGGAGTTAAGCATTCCACATGAAGCTATCAGCTCAAACTACAGAATAGCATCCATGTGACTATTACTTGTCCTAATTAATACCTTAAATGAATCAGCAGAAATAATGAATTGTCTATTTTTCTCCATTATTGTTTTGTCCCAAGATGGACACCATTATCCACTAGTCTCTCTATTATCTTGTCTATCGTCTTGGAAAAGATGATCCCAAGAGGGAATGTCAGTCCACTGAAACAAAAATGGTTTAATTCATTTTCTGACTTGAAATAAATCCCATTCATAATTGATGCCGCTCTTGAGATGAACAAAGTCAAGCCACGGGGATCATCGCCATGAATTATGGAGCACAATGTTCGCACTGCCTTCAATGCATTGGGAGAATCATGAGCAAAGACAGAGCTGACTGCCTCAAAATCCAGGCAGCCACAACACTGTGGCACATATACAGATTCACAAAGACTAACCGCTTGTATTCTCTTGTTGTCCTTGTTCTTTGACTGTTGGAATGTTTTGTATGATTGTTTTAAGGATCATGTTGAAATTTTTTTATTTATTCATACATGGAACGTGTGGTAAAGTAAGGATTTGATTAGTATAACAACATTGTAGTTCGTTATCACTTACTGCCATTCTCCCGGTTTGGTAATCATGTGATGGTGTGGGCTTCATGCTTACTTGTGTTTTATCGACATGCTGAATCTCGTATCCTCAACATATTGGATGTTGGTCAGGGGGAGGCTGGTATGGAGAGTTGAGCTTGAGCATGCGATAAGGTGAACACATTCATTTAACTGCTTGTCAATACATGAACACGGACACCCTGAGGAGGTCTGCATTAATCTCTAGTGTGAAATCAATAGTGGAATTACATCTCTGCTGATATCCCATAGTGACAAGGGACTGAGATTAGCACAGCATCAACATGCATTTTTGGTGCATGCATGACCAACTGTGTGTTATTTAGCTTCTTATAAAGGTGCCATTAGTGATATTAATGTGAAAGCAATCTTAACTGTATGTGAATAAGTACTATATTTACTAATATTGGCACTGAACTCATTGGCACTGAATTCACATCACCACATTCACTCATATGTACACACATTTTTGTAAATACCTGATGGGTTACATCTATTGTGTTAGGATTTTATTTCTTTAATAGCACCAAGAAAATCTCATTTACACTTAGTGAGGTATGTAGGAATCATTATTCTATTTGCTTTATTTGTTAAGGCAAAGCAATCACAAAACCCAGTTAGATGACACCTACACAATACGCTGACATGTATGTGTTGGATAAAGCAAACAATGTCAATCAATGAGCCGTTGCCATGCAATACACGATTACCTCAGAGATGCGACATCTCGTCAGGCACTGCAATTGCATGGTGCTGCTCTAAAGACAATAGCAAGCTCTGTCTCCAGATAGGATTGAGTCCAAGGACAGGTGAATGAGGACAGTGCTCCACATTCAGAGAAGAGCGATTCTGAAAAAGCCATCATGCCATGATGACTGTGCATCTCAGTGGAAATGATTCAGATGCCTGTTGAAGTCTGAATACCTCGTCTCAAATATAGGCCTTTCTTGAATGAACATTCAGATTTATTCTTTGATGTAGTGATTCATCAGCATATATAGCATAACAGATTATATCATATTATATTATATTGCTAAAAACCTCTGTACACTATGTCTTATTTTAACTATACATTTATAGATAAAGGAAAAAAATGGGCTATAATCTATCGCAAGTGCTAATGACTGACAGCTGGGTTGAACTCTTCTGCCTAAATTGTGGCTGGGCAGTTTCTTCTGTTTTAAATAAAAGTGACATGATATGATACCTCCCTGACATGATACCCTGAATAAACTGGATAGTCTACTCTGCATTTTGCAGATCTTATAAATGATTATCATGCCAAAATCAATATTGATTCATATAGGGAAGGCTAAGTTAAGCTGTACTTGTCTTCGGGCCACGTATATCTTGCTTTTGTTCAGTCACTGCATGAAATCTTCAGTCCATCCTTAATGCATCCACGTCCAGATGAAATAATGAAATGGTAACAAACGATTCCAGCAATTCAGACTCCATTTGCTAGAGAAAGCCAGGGAGTATGAGACCACATCAGTAGCCTGTGAGACTTCGTTGTGGCTCTAGCAGCTGCGGCCTGATCTTCTCAGGGACAAGGCCTTTGGGGCAGAAATGAGTGAAGGATGGGCTTGGTGGAGAAGATAGCCCTTCATCTTGGCTTTTATTCAAGCCAGGCCTTCCAGTTATTTCTGCAGCAGCTGTCAAGAGGCACTATGTTTTCCTAGTGCCCACCCATGAAGTAACTCTAATTCTTAGGACTAATATTTATAACCTCTTTTCGTACAGCCCATGTTAAAAATATAATCAATTTGATATAATGCAAGTACTACAGCAATAATAAATTAGTTTGAAAATCAAAAATGAGGCAGAATTAGGTTAGGTTAGGTCCTCAGAGAGGAAATTTATTTATTTTTGCACACATGAGCTGCCTACACTTATAAACATATGAACATACAGAGATAATTTATGAACATTGCACATCTCACAAGCATACAGTCTCAAGGCATCTGAACTGCACATGTGAATTTACTCACAATTACCTTCAACCCTTCAGAAATGTTATCTCCTGCATACATGCAAGGCAGACAAGGCATATTACCTTTTACACTCGTTTCCAGTTTATGAAGATAATGCTAATAGCCAAAGGTAAAAAGAATAGAAACAAAAAAGAAAACATCACCTTGGAGTCATAATTAATCTTTAAGTTATCTTAACTTAGTAATTATTTTAACTTAGTTAAGTTCTTAGTATTGTGTGATATAACGTCTACAAGTCTCTGAACTGTACTGGAGGGATCAACACCGTTCTTCCCAAGATACTCCCTCAGTTAGTGTTGGAGAGTGCTGCCTAACCTGTTATTCCAAAATCAACTTCAAAAACTGGGTTTGAGAAACGGTGACTGTGAAGGCCATAGCATATAACTGATATTCTTTTTGTCCTCATCAAACCATTCAGTGAGCCCTAGTGGTGTACACGTACCACTAGATGAGGATACAAAACATGAAAATTTTGTCATATGTGCATGTCATAGTCATGCACAGGCATGCACACACTCCACCCACACACATACACACACAAAGAGCCCGTGATATAGCATAAAGTAGAGAACACCTTATAAATCAGATTCGCCATGACCATGTTCCAGATCCCCATAGTCTGTAGCTGCTGGAGGTCAGTCTCAGGGTCTGTGTGTCTCAGTGAAGAATGTGTCCTAGAAGAAGAAGCTTCCTCTCTCCTCTCTGCTTTTCTGAAATGTACTTTTAATAAGATGAGATACATTTCATGCACTGTTGTTAATTTAACCCTGTTCCAATTATAAAATGGCTTTTCCATAACCTTGAACTTGGATACTTGTCTGTGTGTGACCCTATGACTAGGAAAGGCTGTCACCTGCTTGCTGGCATTATTACAGTGTTAGATCACTAATGCTTGTTTTCTCATTCACAATGAACCTAAAGTTAGATTTATGAAAAGAATTCATAAATTATGCTCTATGGGTGGTATTCATGTTCAAAAGGTACATCAGTAGAAACAAGCAAAGTTCTCTGTTTTCTGACTTGTGTGATACAGGTGCTTAAGTTGATTTTCAGGATGGTTTATAGAAGTTCTATTAATGAGACTAGTAAACAAATCCAAAACAATGTCCAAGAAATGTGGTCCAAAAAAAAACAAGCAAAAGGTCAGGCAATCAGCAAACATCAATACCAGGGCAAAATCCAAAATCACAAAACAAAGACCAGAACAAAGTAAAAAAAAAAAAAAACAGAATAGCAATATACAGAAATCAAGGCTTGGCAAGTTCAGGTAAGGATACACTGAGCATTATTTTGCAAAGTGGATGTGGAAATAGAGTCCTTACATACTGTGTGGTAGTGATTGTGTTCAGGTGTGTGATTAGAAGGAACTCAAGCTTGACGTGTTGGTGGTTTTGAAGGAGGAGCTGAAGGAGGAGCTGAAGGACCCGGCTGACATGTACCACATGCTCCTTTAGCGAGTTGCTAAAGATTAAGATGTCATCAAGGTAGTTGAACACATAGTGGTTCAACATCTCGCAGAGGGCCTCATTTATGAACCGCTGGAAGACCGTGGGGGCGTTCCATAGGCTGAAGGGCATTACGAGATACTCTAGTGATGTATAGGGCCACGCACTTAGTGTGGCACCCTATGCGTACAGTGAGCGGCACCGTCTGGGTGGTTATGGGCCCAGAGGCCATGGTCAACCATCCAGGGCAGACAAAGGCAGTGGGGGTAAAAGGACCACCAGGAGCAATTCCAGGCTGTGGGCCAAGCCTTTGTCAATGAAATTGCCTGCAGCTCTTGAATAAATAAAAACCTGGAGGCTCGCATGTTTGCCCTCTCCCCAAAGAAGGGTGGCCGATAGAAAGAGGCCAGAAGTGTGAGGGGCCACATTCAGGGTCAAACCAGACCCATCTATCTGGGAGGGTCCTTGCCTTTTAAAGGTTTGTGTGGGCGGGAGGCATGGCACTGGCCCGACTGTCCATAGCCCTGAGATGATTGTGGGTCATGGAGAGCAAGCCCTTCTAAAGCAGCGGCACCCAACTGCATGGGTTCTAGCGGGGTCTTAAGTGAATCAGGGTCACCAGGGGGAGCTAGAAGGGCCCGCCTAAAATACATTCGGGCTGGATTGCCCTATTTGACTGGCACTCCAACCATCACTCCTGTAGATGGTTGTCCAGGTGGACGGTGAGGCTATACAGGGCATCCAGGTCCCTGGGAGGATCATGAGCAGCCAGCTCATCTTTCAACTCCTCTGAGAGGCCCTGTAAATAAGCTGCCTGGAGAGCTTGGTCGTTCCAGCCTGAACCAGCCACCATGGTTCGAAATTCAATGGTAAAATCAGCTACGAAGAGACCACCCTGGTGCATCCGGAGGCGGGACAAGGTCAGGCCCCCTCCGCTGGGTGGGCGGTCAAAGGTGCTCCGTAGAGCCACGATGAAAAAAAAATCCCGGTTGCCCAGCATAAGGCAGTGGAGAGGGCAAGCGTGTCTCTTCGACTGCCGAGGAAGCTGACTCTGGAGGGCTGGATTGAGGGCTTTCCACTCTTGATGTGAACTGCGTGCCCGTGTCACTGATGTAGACGTACAGATTTTGAGAATCGATCAATGATTACTATGATGATGGTATTGTTACATGATTTGGGAAGATCGGTGATGAAGTCAACAGCAAGCTGAGACCATGGCCGCTTTGGTGTAGGTGTTAAGTTGTGATACTTCTGATAAGTTGTATGTGTGCCTGGGGACAGGGAGTTGGCTTTAGTGTTCTTGGAGCCCAGTCTATATGAGAGCACAAAGTTGAATTGCGTGAAGAATAAGGCCCAGCTGGCTTGATAAAGGCTAAGACGTTTGGTTGTTTTGAGGTACTCAAGGTTCTTATGGTCTGTGACTATGGTGAATGGATGTGTGGCTCTCTCCAGCCAGTGACGGCATTAGTCCAATGCCAGCCTGACTGCCAATAGCTCTCTGTGTCATAGTTTTGCTCTGCCGATGAGACCATCTTAGAGTAGAAAGCAACAGGGTGAAGTTTAGGCTTGTCCCCAAACCACTGTGACAGAACAGCTCCCACACCCGTTTCTGAGGCATCTACTTCCACTATTAAAGGTTTGGAAGTATCTGGATGCTTTAGGATCGGGGGTGTGGTGAATGATTTCTTGAGTCTGCTGAAGGCTTCCTCGGCTGTGCTATTCCATGCCAGACGTTTGGGCCCCTTTTGAGGACAGACATCAGAGCAATGGAACTAAAGCCCCGAATGAATCATCAATAAAAATTCACAAAACTGAGAAACCTCTGCAGATTCTTGATGGGTTTCAGTGTGGGCCAGGCTCTCACAGCAGAGACTTTAGTCTAGTCCATGGTTACTCCCTCTGGGCTGATGATATATTCAAGGAAAGAAATTGCCTGCACATGGAACTAGCATTTAACATTCAATTGGTTCTGTAGAAGACTTTCTAAGATTTGTTGGATGTGGAGAACATGGGTTTTTAGGGAAGGGAGTAAGTCAAGATCATCTTGTAACACTCACCCCAGAGATGCACTGGTTACAATACAAATCTGACACTAACTTTCTGTGTTGCAAAGTAATAATAAGACAAGCACAAGCACCCTCAGTCTCTTTGTCTGTCATGGAAAAGTCCACCGTAAAAGTCTATATATAGGATTAACATCTTTAAAGGGATTGGCCTCACCCGTTTGTTGGTCCTGGGCCATTGGATCCTCCCTTCCACCGAGTAGCAACTCACACTTGTGAATCCTCCTGCAAGGCACAAAAGGCAAAATGGCAGTGGCTTCTTTCAGCAGGATAATGCAACCTGCCACACTGCAAAAGTTGTTCAGAAATGGTTTGAGGAACATGACAAAGAGTTCAAGGTGTTCACCTGGCCTTCATATTCCCCAGATTTCAATCCGACCGAGCATCTGTGGGATGTGCTGGACAAACACGTCCGATCCATGGAGGACCCACCTCACAACTTGTTAATGTTAACCTTTAATGTCTTGGTGCCAGGTACCAGAGAACACCTTCAGAGGTCTTGTGGAGTCCACGCCTCCAAAAGACATGGACATGGTGGCACATTGGGGGACCTACACAATATTAGGCAGGTGGTTTTAAAGTCATGGTTGATCGGTGTAGTATATAAGTGGGTTGTGAGTGGATTATAAGTTGTCAGTTCTGTGAAAAAAGCTATAGAGAGCTATAGTGATAGAGATTTAGTTGTAAAAAGTGGGTGTATTCCTTTGAGGCCTAAGATAACACAATACCTGAATGATCCATTTTTCAAAAATAGCATAGTCAATTCCTGATCTTTGCATGTTAATGTCTATGTCTAGAAATATCTATAATTTGTTATTTTCTACAACATTGTCATGTGCCAGTCCTGGTTGATGTGTTTGACTTCCATTAGCAGCTGCACCTCAGTGATATGAAGAGCAGTCAGAGCTGGCAGATCCAACCACGACAACCCCCTCACATTCAGTTCCTTACAGTGGTGGACATTACATCACTTTTTCATGCTCAGTTTTATGAGAGTTCTTATGGGAAGGTTAGGAAAACCACACCATCCAGGGATATTCGGAGGAAACTGTGAGCACTCACAGGTTTTCTGCCTGCACTCTGCCATGTCACCTCATCCGTCTGTTTCTCCGAGCACTTACATAAAGCATGCCTTGCTTACCCAACCTTTAAGATGTGTTACGTGGGAGACCGTGTTTCACACATATAAGGCGTGATCATGATTGACAAGTAGTCTAGGAGAGGAAAGTGGTCTGCCTATAAATCTATAAATACATACGGTATAGAGCCCCAGAGTGACAGAGCCTTCCAGGTCCATCTAAAAAAGCACAGTGTGGCAGCAGATGCACAGTTGCTGTGATTGACTCGACTCAGTCATGTAGCTCTCTGAGGAGGAGAATATTGGGATAAGCTAGAAACAGAGATACTGTAAGAGATACTGCATAGTCAGATATTTGCTCTGGAAACAAGTGTTCACAGAAGTCATAAAACAGATTTCAAATCAGTTTTTGTTTCCAGAATTTGATAGTACAGCAACAGACACTTTTGGAACACGATCCAACATGGTCCCACATATACAAAATATGAAAGGTTATGAAGGCAAAGGTTAGCGGCAGGGCAAGTGAGTAAACATTTTCCTCACAGCTTCATTAGAATGAAATCTACTAAATCTAAGAAAACCACATTGCTCTTGAAATTCTTATGAATTTCCCATAAGATCAGGTTGGCAACTTCACACCAAATGTGTTTCTGAAGTGTTTTTTTTAATCTGCTGAATGAAACTGATATTATAATCTATACAACCCCATATACAGTATGTTGGTTTGTAAAGCCATATGTCATGCCCTTTCTATTATACTTACATGCATGAGTGAAGCTTAAACTCCATAGAGATCTATTCAAATCATGTATTCCATTTTCTATGTTGTAAGTAACACATCAAATCATAAATTTAGCTACAATGATATTGTATGGTTAGTAGTAGAAGAGCGTTAAAGTGTAATGCTACTCATTACACCAACGAGGGGAAAGAAAATTAACATAAATTTGCTGTTTGTCTTACATTATCATGTCACATATATGTTTTTTGGTAGTGGTTGATAGCAATACAGTACAGTTGCTGAAATAAGCAACCTATATAGTATTAAGCTATCAGGGGTACCATGGAATATTTTTAGTTCTGTTGGATGTCTGTTTGATTTTGGTTGCTGCTGTGTGCTTCTAGTAATTAACTCCTTGTGCTGAGTTTTAACAAGTTCTGAGTTTTATGGCATTTAAACAGTATGTTTATCAGAAAGTGTAATGGCAGCTGACCTGAGCGCACAGAGCAGCATCAGTGAGCATGGTCATAAACAATAAGCACAAGTTACTGTGATTTGTACCTTGACTTATAAGTAATTTGTAGACCCTGACAAATGAGGGGAAAGGAAGTGCTCATTTCTCAGTGCTCGCAGCAGTACTCTAAGGTGCAACAGTGATGTAAAGTCCACGGGTTTGCTATTTCATTGTATTCCTCTTAACGATGTTAGATATTGCTGTCAACTACAATGCAAATTGTTATTTACAGCAATTTAGTTTTAGTTATTATTAGTTATTACAGCTATAAGCCTGATTCATTTGAATTTAATGAGTTTAATCTAACACTTAAATCATTAATGCAACATTATTGAAGGGTTTCTCTATTGCTTAATTTATTCATCCAAAACTGAGCTGCACCACTGTCTCAAAAATCTTTCTAATCACAGTAGACAACAAGAGCAGCCCGTATGCATGCACACACAAATATACGTATCCACATACATGCAGTGCGAGAGTGTGAAGAAAGTATTTCACTCAGAATGATCAGGCTAAATGCACTTCAGTGTTGCCTGCTCTCCACACATGTCTTTGAGATTACAACTTCACATGGGGCATTAAAACATCAAGCAGACACGTAGCGGGTGGTGCGGTTCATTAAACCAATTTTTCCCCTAATGAGGGATTTAAGGGGAATCATTCATCTCAAAGCTGAGATCAGTCTGATGAAATGGAGCAGATATGAAAATAGCCAGAGCTATCTAGCAGATGCAACCCTTCACTCACTGAAGGACTGTAAAGATCTAACAGCTTCATTATGTTCAAATTAGTCTGTTTGTATACTTTTTGCAGGCAATCCTAGGAGTAATTAGCTTGCATTTTCTGTACTGATATATATGTCAGTCTATAATTATGCTTCTATATACATTATTCTTTTAAATAGCTGAGTGAACTCACTGACATTCCTTTTCTTATAAGGGAAATAAATATTTCTGGTGGAGATTTTCTGCAATCTGGAAGGCTAAGATGCTATAGCACCCATGGGAAATCATGTCCTTCTCACAATTTCCCAGCCCAAGGAGAAAAAGGAATGGTTATATATGGAGAACTACCACCATTGTGACTATATGCATAATTAATAATGTGTCTGTACAACGTCAGTGTTACGTGATGTGTGTATATATCTGAGTCAATTTGTGCCTATGGATCTATCAGTGATTATTTGCATGACTGTGTGTGTGTGTGTGTGAGCGAGAGAGAGAGAGAGAGAGAGAGAGAGAGAGAGAGAGAGAGAGAGAGAAAGAATGTGTGAGAATGTGTACACACAGGATTATATGTTCTAACCACACAGGTTGGTTTTAGGAGCTGAAAAAGAGAATATAGCTACAATTTTATTTGGATGTCCAACGTCAGTGACCTCAAAATATGTTAAAATCTCAAGTGTTCTGTACTCATATTCTGTTATTGGTGGTTGTACAATTTCATCAAAGGAAAGACATTCCTTACACGCATGCACAAATACGCAAGCAACCCTACTTCTGAGAAGTAAGAAAGGGACATTCCCCTAAACACACCACACGCATGGCAACTTTAATTTTCTTCTTGACAATACAGTAGTAATTTATACCTCACCAAGTAAATCCTTAACCATCTTTTTATTATTATTATTATTATTATTATTATTATTATTATTATTATTTTTAACCACAGATGTTCATGATGAGCACCTTTAATTGTAGCAACCTGAAAGAACTAAACCAGACACTGGGGATCAACACGCACTAACTGTGGCCATTACCATGCTGGACTATCTGTTTCAATCTGTGATTGAAATACCTTTGGGTTCTAAACTTAATTTTGACCATATCCCTAAAAATGTGAAGATTCAAACATTTAACTTCACTAAAACAGCATACTATATGCAAAATAGAACCATTTCTTACTCTAGTCATATTGATGATCATTGACTCGTAATATTACTGTCACATTTGTGTCTACAATACCATGATGCTCAGCCGGCAACCTCATCACATAACCTCCAGTCAAGCACCTATCCCCACTCAGTCAACTGTTGCAATTACACTACTCTCTTTAAATAACCCAGACACTCAGTCGTGATCTTCAAAGTGCTTACAACCTAGTTCAAATTAGGAAAAGTGGCCTTCAGTACAACCTCAGGTCACTATGAATACCTAGTAATGCCATATGGCCTGGTCAATACCTCCTTAGACTCCAAGGCATTCATTAACAATGTACTCAGAAACGTCCTTGGAAAATTAATGATGAAGTTTTAATCTACTCCAACTCCCTAACCCAGCACATCCAAAATCTCCTTTATAGGTTAAATCATAAACCAAGGGGGTGTTGTCATGGCCAAAGCCAAGGTCCAAGAAATAGCTGAGTTGCCCACTCCCCAAGCATCAAAGACTTACAGAGATTCCTAGGCTTGGCAAATTTTTACCAAAGATTCACCCAAAATTTCAGCATCATTGCAACCTCTCTCATGTCAGTCCATAACAGAGGATCCTTAACCCAGCATATAAAGCATTCAAGACCATAAAACAAGCTTTCACCTCAACCCCTATTCTAAAACACCCAAGTTTACCATTTATAGTAGAATTTAACACAAGGGGGTCAGAGCAATCTTATCTCAACACCAAGGCACCCCAGCTAAGATGTATCCCATAGCATACTTCTCAAATAAACTCACACCCACAGAAATAAACTACAATGCCAGTAACAGGGAGCTGCTAGAGGTATAATTAAGACTAGAAGGGGGGAAACATTGTCATGAAATAGCCATGCACCATTTTTTATTTTACAATGATTGCAAGAATCTCAAATACTTTAAAACAGCAAAAGCAACTCACCCCAAAACAAGCCAGATAAGCCCTCTTCTTTATAGATTCAATTTCACAATCTCATTTCATCCAGGTTCCAAAAATGTAAAGTTTACATTTATCCAACTTATCCTAAATCTACCACAAAAGACACCATCTTGCCAGAGTATTTCTTTGTCACTGTCATAATCGCCTGGGTACTCTGAGATCACCTGCCCAATGCCCTCCAAAAAAAAAGGTCTGTCCCTTCCAATCTTTGCAATGCTCAGATCACCTGGCCTCATACCTCCATTGCCATTTGTCACCTGGGTGTTACCAAGGCCCATCAATTCCTTACTACTAAATACCGGTGGGCAACCATGTAGCAGACAAACAAAGGATCGTTAAGTTTTGTTTTGTGTTTCACACACTTTCCAAGTTGGCACTATCCTGCCCTTTCCAGTCCTGCAATGCCCATGGTCCCATGTTGCTATAGACTTTACCACAGATCTACTGTCCTCTCAAGGCCAAACCATCATATCATGATAGACTGCCTTCCCTACAGCATTTGAACCAGCAGAACTTCTGTTTCAGTACCTTTTCAGTTACTTTGGTAACCTGGAAGACATTGTGTCAGACCAAGCGTCATAATTCACATTTAATTATGGAGGGCATGTATTGAGACACAGGTATCTGTTAACTTGACCTATCACACCCAGGCTAACAAAAAAGTTTAAAGAGCCAACAAAGAGCTCCCTAGACCATTCAGCCAGCTCACACCATTCTCACGCATACTGAACTACCAACCATCACTCTTTCCCTGTATCTCCTCACCCACAGATGCAACAGCTGCTGATGATGTCAAAGTAATAAACAAGGTAACCTTCAAACTACTGCATGCATATCCCCAAGCTTCCACATTTCATATACTGGTTTTAATACAACCAGAAAACCTGCACTTGTGCCTGTCTGTCTGTTTCATTATTGCAAGACTCCTCTGGTGTATAGAACATTTTTATTCATGCTTAAAAATATACAGTATACAATATACAGTAAATTACAGGTGCATTAAATGCTGTTTATTTTAATTATACTGTCATAGCCAGACGTGTACTTTGATCACAAGTGCCCTTTAAAACCATTGTATGATAATAGCATATCTAATATTCTGTTCTCTCAGCTTTTTGCACAGGTAGTGGTCCCACGATATCCTAAAAAAATGTACCTACTAATGCCCAAGACTCTGTTTATTATTCTGTTCAGTGAATAATCTTAAGATCACTATTATCTATACAAGGATTATAGAATCCTGGATACTGTAGACTTGTACCTTCTAAGCACTGTTGCTGTATCTCTTATTCACATTATGATCATAACAAACATCCTTTCAATACATTAAGTATGGTTAGCGTCTTTACAACTGTATACTTTAAGGTGCATAATCAATAATAAATTGAATTAAAATCATTTTTAATTCAGTCTACTTCATTTGGCCATATTTTATTGAATATCACACCTTTTCCATGATATACACAAGAAAATATACATAGACATGGGGTTAGAGAATGACTCTCATGGTGGGAAGAAATGGGACTTATTTGGATAGACTATAAATCTACCTGCACATCAATATTCCGATATTAATCGGAATTTGTGGCAATATTCTAATTAGTACTGAATCATGTAAACGCGGCAATCTGACTGCCTGATTCAGATTAAGACAATATTCTGATTCCCACCCCTGGAATATGCCTGTTTTAATCGGAAATTTGTTGCATATAAACACCTTATTCTGAAAATCTATATATGCGCACGCTCTGTCCGCAAGGAATTGTGGGTGCTAACAGATGCTTAACTTAACAGATGCTTACCCGATCCTTTCCATTTCGAGGCGGTGTTGTTGGGCATTTCTGATGGCGAGAAGTGTTAGTGTCCTAATTAAATTAGTGAAAATGTAGCAATAAAACTACTAACTGAGCATACTCCATAACCAATGGCAGCATCTTGAATCTTGAATCTCCCGGAAAGGAAAAGCGCATGTGTAGATCGGTATACTTACATCAACCATGTATACAGGAATATTCCGATGTCTGTATGCATATAAACATTGTATACGGAATATGGCTGCAATGCAAATATAGACCTTAAATGGAATTTGATGTGCACGTAAACCTAGTCAGTGTATATCGACATGAAAATAGTGAGATGCCAAGTAATCACAAATGATCTGCGTTGTTTGGCCTGTTTTCATTTCCATTTTCATACCTCAGTTTTTAGCCTTCTACAGAGGTCATGCAAAGACTGAACTCAGCGCTCTGTGCTGTATTGGCTGATACAGGATACCAGTTTCAGCAATCCATTGGATGATATTGCTGCACATATAGTAGCACTGGCACCCCTCATGGTCCAGAATGTTCACTATAACCTTTTCTCTTTTTCTGTAACTATTAGAATTTTTAGAGGATTAACTATAATTCAGTATCTAGCTGCTCTCCATTTGCTTTTGAATTTGAGTGTAATCAGATTTGAAACAAAGTATGCAGACATTTGCAAAATGAGATGCAGAAACATTTGGTTTTCCTGGTGAGTTTGTAAGAATTTTAAAAACGTGTTCATGGAATGCAGCAAATGCAAATCTAGTTTGGTCCACAGACAGAGCTGCTGTGTTAACTTTTTGAAAACTTAAAAAAAAAAAAAAAGTATTCATTGCTATATTAAAAAAGAAATGGTATTTGTTGGAGCTGTCACACAGAATAAGTGGCCTTGGGATTTTCAGACAGGGTCACTAAAGGGTCACCACACCAGGTTATATATAACCCTCTTCAAGACATAGGTAACCATGAACCTTGAACAATTGACTCATAGTTTCCCACGATTTGAATTCAAACAGAGATGTCACTTTAAAAGGCATAAATGTGCCATACACCCACTCTGCACATACTGTCAATGCAGGGATGCAGCTCATTAAAAGCCATAGACATCTGCGGAGAGTTGCGCAGTACAAATATTCTTCTGTTGTCCACGTGGGAGGAATGCTACACAATTTTCTGTAGGTCTGCAGAGATAAAGGCTTTGAACTGAAAAAAAAAAAAATTTAAATGAAATCTTGGTCTGAAGGCTTTTCCTGTGTTTATTTATGCTCCTCTTCTAATTCCAGAGGCCAAATTTTGCATTTGTTGCAACCTTTTGCATAGCCCTAAACACTCAAAAATGTTTTTAAACATTTATCTCCTCCTGGATGGTTGAATTTGATTATATAGATGTCTCAGATTTGTTAGTACAGGTTAAATTCACATTTTTCTTACAACCAAAAACCTATTTTTTCCACTTATTTCTCTAATGTAAATTTTTATTTCCTAATCTAAATTTCTCTAATCTAAATTTCATCTATTTCTCTAAAGTCATGAAATTGGTTCGGGTTGTTGAGCCCATCACATCCAGTATGCAAACTGGATGTATCTGGATGTATTTATGTATCTGGAAACTTGTAGGCAGATAACTTGTTTATTAAGTACCTAGATATCTCTGAGAATGTCTATGATTACGTAAATCTCAGATACTGAATTTCCACCTATGTTTACCTGGGGGAGTTTCCAAAATAGCCTAATAATGTAGAGAAAATGTGTAAAACATTTTTGGTGGTTTCTTGGGCATTTAAAAATTACCATTATGTTATTGTACAATAATTATTCTTAATGGTTTTTAAATTACATGTTCAGGGGTGATTTAAAATTCCTATGAGAATTCCTATGTTATTAGCGGAAGTGGATGACACTTTAGTAATTGCACTTTGTTGCTATATTATTGAGTATTATTCTGGGATATTTGTACTTTACTTGCGTATTATTGAAATTAAATACTAGTACTTTTGTTTATTTAATTTCCTTGCATTTTTATTTAGATCCTCAAAGTACTCGTTACAAAGCTCAAAGATCTCTTCTTCTGTCTTCTTCAGCAAATAGCTTAAAAACCTTTCCTGTTTACTTTTAAATATTTGACTTCATTTAAAAGTAGCAACAGTTTGACTTTCAATTGAATACATTTTTTGGCTGGATGCTTCCACTTTGAATTGAGGAAGACTTTGTCTCATACTGCACTATCTATTCTTTCACTTAAGTATAATTTCTCAGTACTTTTTCCACCCCTGGCTATGAGGAAGATGAAAAATCTCCAAAGGTCTGAAGCACCCCTTTAAAATAGATTTTGTATTGAAGACATGCTTGACTGCTGCTGGAATTCTCAGGACTGAATTCAGACTGAATCTGAATGTTTTTTCACAGTTCAAAACTGCACTGCTTGTTTTTTGGTATTTAACTTAATACAGTTGTCAATTATGGGCTGACTCACAGCAGACCAGGAGCAGAGAGGAAACCAGGCTTATGGATTAACTCTGATGGACCAAATTCATTGCTATTCACTTTGGCTTGCGTCGAGCAGGGCGTGTAGAGCCGCTCATGAAGAAACTGCAGGTTATAATGAAGATTTCCAACCATGAAATACTCAGGCTCAATTTTTACATGCTAAAGGCTGTTACATGACTGCAGGGTCTGGCATATATCAGTCAGCATGTAATGAGATGTGGAGGTTGACTGGCAGATTGAGTCTGTTAATGGGTGTAAATGTCGATTTGGCAGTAAGTAAATTCACCACCACTATTATTCAAAGGCTTGACATATGTAATTATAGGGTGGGGATGGTTTTACATGAGAATAGCTCAGACATTTACCACTAAACTCAGCATTACATTGAAACCTGTTAGCAGGTGGGGGCATGGTTTAGCAGGGAAATGCACTGACAGGGAGGTGTTTTGGGAAGCGATTGATGTGGCACATCTAAACCTTGTTCAGCCTACCCACAGACAGATCTCTTTTCCTCTGTCTTGGCAGTCAGCTGTCTGTGTGTGTGTGTGTGTGTGTGTGTGTGTGGCAGTGTGAGCCGACCAACCATAAAAGTCGTGTTTTTGTTTTACATTACTGTCTGTTGACTGTGCCAAAGTTCAGGTGTACTCTTACCCTGGGTCTGCTGTGTTCTGTGAATGGAGTGCTGCCAGTATTGTTTCATTTTTTTTTTTTTTTTTATACAAAGTGCTCAGAAGAAGCCTCTGAGAAAAATTAGTTGAGTACCACTTTTCACCCCATTACTTTGCATAACAACTGGGGAGTTCAAACAATTTGACTGAGCAGAGACTGAAGTCACAACAAAATTTGCACAGACTTCACTGTTTTCCAATCATAAATCAATCTACTCTTTTTTTTTTTTTTTTTTTACATTTGATTCTTAAAAGTAAAATCCACCACAAATGACTATTTGTAATCAATATGTGATCTTCAAGTGTGCAAAAGATTTATTTATTGATTAAATTCTGAGTTTACTTTTTTTGGTTTAAATATCTTTCATTGACATTCCTGCATTACCCACAATGCCATTCAACTACCTGCTGATAGTGGCACAAGTGGGATTTAGCCCTCAGCCCTCACTTCATGTCTAGCTAAAGAGAGTGATGCAGCAGCTCTTTAGTGCTTCAGTCTGTCCAGCTCTCTCTCCTCCTCATCTGTGCACTCATTATCAAACAGATAAGGTTCCAAAGCTTCAAATTTCATGCTAATTCTGACATCCTTGATCGACACCCTTGCACTTGTCATCTTGTATTGCTCTTGTATTGCTCAGCGCAACCGTGCTGCATTGCATTGCATTCTGGAACTCTGAGCCCATCATTTGCTGTCTCTACTACTCTCACATTAGATTTCTCATTAACATGATACTGAACTTTGCTGAAAATGGAGTGTAAAAAAAAGAAGCACAGAAAAAATTAGCACAAATATTTCCATGTAAACATGTTTAATGTTTTTCAGGTTGAAATTTTCCTTTAAGTGAAGTTTCTTTTAATTCCTTTATCCTAAGTGCATTAGTTGATGCTGTAATTTCACTTGTAAGAGATTAATGCTGCATACACACAGACCTCCTCTTTCTTAGTAATGGAATTGTGTACTCCTTTTGTTACTCGCCTACACACTCATCAGTGGCAACACGAAAGAACAAGATGATATCACCTCAATAAAAACAGAACACGATTTATAGAGACTCATATATGATTAACAGATATTTAATCTACTGGATATTTTTCATAAGAGAAAAATTACATACACCACTGCAACATGCAGATGCTGTGCACTCAAAAACATCAATAAAGCTTTATTGTTAGTTTCTATGCTGATTAACTACAGCCCTTAATGCACTGGCATAGTGAATGATTTATGAAAGTCTCAATTACATACTTTGGATATCACAACAGCAAAATAGCTTTAGCAATTTGTCCTCGTAAAAAGCTAATCACCTAGCAGTTCTGATTAATAATTTTATTTCAAAATTACATTTATCAACAAAGAAATAAATCCAGCCAGGACATATGTATGATTTTTTAAAATTTATTCTCAGTACATTCTCAGTACAGTAATTTCAGTTTGCCAGATTTCTTTCCTTTTTTTTTTTTTTTTTAAAGAAAATCTTACACTGAATCACAACTGAATTAAGACTGAAACCATGTTGTTTCTCAATGTCTGAAATATGTCATAATATCATCTGTAGTAAAACAATGCATCCCTTCAAGTCACCTGTCACCATCTACTCATTCACAAGATGCTCAGTTTGGACAGGGTCGCCTGACTGTCCTTTCGTCCTCAAGCGTTTACAGCCCTTTTAATAGCAGAGAGCCATGTTTTTTTTAATGAGATCTTTCAAATGGACCATTACGACAAGGTTCCACCTAAAGATCATGGATGCAATAATTTCATGCCGATAGAAGCCATGCTTCATACTGAGCTGTTAATGTTTGATGTGAAAATACAACATAACGTCCTTATAATTTGGCCTTGGATGCGCATGATACGACTCACTGTTCCATTTTAGTTCGGAGAAAGTATTTTTTGACCTTTTTAAATGCACTGGACTGAGATGTTTCTTCTAATGAGGGTACTATTAAAAAGCACACCTCTATAAAATATTTCTGCAATGCATTAAACATCTCAAAACCGTTCTGCTGGACTTGCTTCCATGATATACTGTAGTGTCTGAATTCAAAGGAAGTACATCAACTGTAATGACTAGATAAGAGCTGGCTTCATGCAAGTTCACACCACTGGATTACTGGTTGATGACCTTACAGGTTTCCTGGGCTATCCATACCACTAATGGGTAATTCAGAATCATTAACCTTTTGGTGTGAACACTCAAATTAAATGTCAAGATTTCTGTGAATATTAGATTAACAGGAGGGTGGTACTGGAGCCACACTTTTAGCAGTAATCCATGTTCTTGCTGGGCATTTGATAAGCAGATTGCACATTATTAAAAGCAGCTGCAAGTTTGATGGGGGCTTGTATTCCCCAAGACAATCCCCCAGAGAAACACCAAACCTTATTCCACCATGGTCTGACCTTGCTCTGCCGCTATAGATTTTAAAGCAGCTCTCAAAACAGTGATACAAGCAAATAGCAGAAAAACAGCATAAACCTCATAGAGGATGAATGAAGTTAAAATCTATAGATATGGATGAAGATGATAAGCATATATTGATTCTGTAGCAGTAATTACTGTAAGGAAGAGGGTGACACGGACATATTGCGCACACAAGGTAAAGTGCAAGCTAATTTTTTTCACTGGTAAGGGTGAGGCATAAAAATTTAATGTTGCACACTTGAAACACAAATTGAAAAGAGGTGAAGAGAAAGTGAGGAAGGGAGGAGAAGAAAAACACAATAGAAAAGCTGCACAATCTTGTGAAAATTTAATGTGGGCTCCTCCTCTGCGACTGTGAGTAAAGACAGAATGTCAACTTAAGTCATTTCATTGTCTGTCTTCAGAGGTTTCACCCTCTTTCTTCACGTCATGTAAAGGTCTCATCGAACCCACTCACAGGGATACTGTTAGACAAATATAAGGGCTCGGCACAGACACACTGCTTCCCTACGGAAACTGATGCAAACACATTTCTGACTTGGTTGGCTCTTATGGAGCTTAATGTAATGATAAGTTTCACAAATGAAAGGTAAGAACACTGGTCTCTTCTCAATGCTGTAATTTCACTAAAGTGTAACAGACAAATCCAGCACCAAACACTGGCTAAGCAGGAAACAGTACTGGACTGATCTCTTATTTAAAGGCTTGAAGCTATCTATTCCTCCTCACTGAGGCTTGAAGGCACCACAACAGGTCCTCAAAACCAATAAGACAAAGTAACCTTGGGGAAGTTCACCTCCATGGATTTGTTTATGGGGTTTGAGATTGATATTTTATTTGATGACTATAAATGCAGCAAACACACTTGAGTCACAATATCAAAAGTGATACATTGCAATTACACATGATTGTTTTGATTCATGGGTAAAAGACGAGGTGGATCCCTGGCAGCAAAAAACATTAAATCAAGAGCTGTAGAGATAGAAAGAAGAGCAGCGCCGGTGCCTCTGTAAAAGGTAAACTAGGTAATTGCCTAGAGCAGCACTAGAGAAAGGGCAGACAATGTACCAAAACCTGATCGCAGTCATTTTATCAAGCTCTCTGTGTGCACACTGGAAATTTTTAGAATGATGAGGAATTTATCCACGGGGCTGCTGTGGTTATTGTTTTAGTGCATGCTGACCATATGGTAAGTTATTTATTCCAATGCTGTGTGTGTGTGTGAGTGAGTGTGTGAATGAAAAACATGCAAAACAGCCTAATTTCTGCCAACATAATGAACACTGTAAGTGGGACCACACCATTACAGCCTCAGACACTCTGTGTATGCATGTGTCTAATATGTTTTAGTGTACTTTTCTGTCCACAAGCTTCAGAATCTTGAATAATGCAATCTTATTGGCTATTTTGGTTAGGCCTCAGTGCTCTCACGGCTGTGGCCTGGGTTCAATTCCCAGCCAGGGAACCGCACACGACAGTACACTCCCAGTGCTGGTCCCAAGCCTGGATAAAATTGGGAAGGGTTGTGTCAGGAAGGGCATTCGTCATAAAAACTGTGCCAAATCAAATATGCGGACCAATGATCCACTGTGGTGACCCCTAACAGGAGCAGCTGAAAGAACAACAACACTGGCTATTTTTACTTCTAGCACTTTTGATCACTGAGACACACTGAGCTTTTTTGAGCAAGAAATATCTTTAACATTTTATTAACAGCTTTGTTTAAAGCAGTTATAGATGAGTAAATCTGATACTCACGTGTTGCCCACAGGCTATTGGAAAAGTCTGTCATTGGTCAGTTGCAATGTTGGTTAAACGGTCTCCTCCTGATGATGAAGACAATTCTCGGCTGCATTTAGGGATAAAATATACCAGGCTCTCCAGTGAAAGCTAGTGGCCTAGTTTGGTGAGACTTTTTGCTGTGTGACTATGGTTGCATTTCTTGACATTGATCAGAACAGCAGAGGTGCTTTATGTGGTTACTAGAGCCACACAAAAATTCTCAGCCCTGCTCTTGAACTCAGTATCAGGTAAATAGACTTTTCAACACTTCTCCACAGCACGACACAGTGTCTCTTCACCTCTACACGCAGAATCTTATGTGCCGTTCCCCCAGAGATGAAGCAAAACAGAGATCCGGTGTGTGAGTTAAACGAGGACGATTCTATCTCTCAGAATGATGAACGGTTGTCCAGATGACGGGAAAGCGTCCGGTGAGCAGCCCCAAATTGCATAGTTTAGCCACGTGGAAGTCATGCAGCTCTCTAAATCAGCTCATAAATGTGTCTAGCAGCAACGCACTTAATGCAGCAGTCGACTGCTGGCCTTCTCATGGGTTAACTCCAATCACAGCCAACCTGCGGGGATGCAGAGAAAGTGCTATCTTGAAATTATGAAGGCCACTCTTATGTTGCCCTGGAGTTTTGAAGTCATATTTGTGTTGGTGTTTTTTGCAATAAGGGGAGGTTATGAGTCAAGCCTAGTTTTATGGCGAATAAAACCTAGGTGTGGCACTCAGGTCAAAAGCAAGCATTCCAGTACTTCAACACAGTTGGCAATACAGGATATGGTGTGAAATCTGCTGTAAAGAGCATCCCAACTGTGCTAAACTGCAAAAAAGCTATCTGTGCGAGTAAAATATCTTGAATATAGGTACACATACTTTATATATTATGTCTTGTTATGAGATCACAGTAAAAAAAAAGACTATTAAGCCTATTTCTAGGTTTCCTTCCTTTCAATCTTGAAATTCTCTTGTTATATTGGCAGATAATTCTTCTAATTTCAAGCATTTTTTTTTTTACAAAGAAACAAAATTATCCACCAATAGAACAAGACAATTTCAAGCTTGAGATTAGTAAAAGTGTTCACAAATAAACATAATCCTCTTCTATTTGTTTTTTAGTATAATCTCAAAATGAGACATATTAGATAAATTCAACTAGATTTTCGCAGTGTAGGATTTAATTTTTTTCTTTTCTTCCCTAGAAATATATATTTTTTTTAATTCTCAAATGAAATCGACAGTCAAATTGGTGTGATAAGAAAATTTTTCTTGGCAGAAAAAAAAATGTTTCACACAGCATATATGCTATGAGGTTACCCTCAGTAATGGTATTCTATATGTCTTCACTCACGGGAGTCAGTAACAGCAGCTTTGTCTGCCTACACCGAGCAGGAGACAAGAGGGTTAAGGGGTTGTCCTGATTGTCTTAATGTGTTCAGGAGGGAGGGGTGGGATGCAGAGGGATGAAGGAGGCAAAGACTTTCTCTTGAGCAGGGTAATGGCTGCTATTACGACGCTTCAAAACATGGCCATCCATCAACCCAGATGCAGGGCTGCTGGAGGGAAGATCAGCAGCAACTGTAATGGCGAGGGTGTCCTCTTCACACTGAGATGCTTCCCCTCGATTCACCCCATCAGCTCACAGCAGGAACGACGTACTTCCTCTTTTGATGGATGCGTGTCAACAGATCAAAGGCAACGGCATCTGTGTGGCCTACTGCAGCTAGGAGCTTGTTCCCCCCCATTTTTTCCCCGTTCTGCCCTTCATCCAGAAAACTTTGTGACAGAAAACTTAAAGTTACAGAATTACCTCTTATAAAGCACTGACACTGGAGCCTCCTTCCAAAAACTCTTTACAGAAAACTTCACCATATCAATATTTTTTTACCTGTTTTGTGGAGTCTCTGCCATACAAATACCTGTATGTGTTGTTACAATAAAAACAATAAAGCATTAGAACAAGTGCATTAATATAAACCTGTACTGAAGCATTGAAGCAGTCACTACTGACAGAGCTGCACTTAATCACCACCTCTAACCAATCAGAATTAAGGATTCAGTAGCACTCTGGTATGAAAGTATTTTAATCATTGTGCTTTAATTTTATATAATATTTTATTTTCCACATTCAAACTAAGAGCAGCTGACTTGAACATAGCTACACGAGTACGCCTATGAACAGTTGTATGAAAGAGCACATGCTGGCAGTAGTAAGTGGAGAGGCATTGTGAGGAGGTTGTCTGAAAGACTGGAGTTTTATTAAGAGCAAACAGCCTCTGAAGCAATGAAAATGTCCCCTGTTCATTTTTCAGGAGTTATTTCCATCACACAGACTAAATCTGGTGACCATATTTTGGGCTATTTCTCCTTTGTATGTCAGAACTTCACCAGCATCATTATTGGTATCAATATGAATATTGTTTAAACATCAGATTAAATCACTCACTGAAAAACACATTCGGAGTGCTTTAGAAAAAGTCTTTAATGATGTTTGACTGTTTGGTTCAATAGGCAAAGAGGGAGACAAGCTTGCTAATCAACAGTGACCTTCAGTCACACACAAAAAAGCTCAATTGGAGTAAAACATTTGAAATAATTAAGCCATTTTTTTAGTTGTGAATATTGACAAAATGATTGTAATGGTTTCTCTTCTCTTTTTTAAATCACTAATACTACTTCACAGAGAGTTAAAATGATTTCATGCATACATACCCAGAAAATCTCAGTCCGTTCAAATGCCTTCAGCTTTAAATGGGTTTGATGGAGTAGTACATTCATAATGTTTAATGAAAGACTAACTTTAAAAAGTGTTTTTTTTTTACATTAATATTTTAAATGCATTCTGCCTTGCTGTTAGTCACCACTGATAAAATGATGGCTATGAAGTACTGTAAAATTACAGCAATTTATTGAAAACAAACAAAAAACAGTAACATACTGCTTTGAACTTTATAGTACCTACTGTGACTGTAAGACGTAGGTACATAAGTATACATGAAGGGTTGGAATTATTTTCTTCTTATTACTACCAATATATTTCTACTCCTAAAATGTTTAAGAAAAATGCAATAGTGAAATAAAACAAATGAATCAACTCCAAAAGCTCAATGGTGTGACGTTCTATACTCCAACAAGGCACAGGCATCACTGTTTCAAATTGAAGAAGGACAGAACTGTCAGCAGTTGTTGGATGATTTAATTTATCATTACTTTGGTGTTCATAAGTTTTGGTGTTCATAAGGCGGATAAAAAAAAAAAAAAAAAAGAACCGGCAGCAAGTGCCACAACCCTCATTATAATCAAATTTTGGATTTAATAAAAAGGCAAAACACGAGTGCTAGCTTGAGTGCTAGCGATGACTTCATTAGCAACACATTGCCGTAGCCTGCCACTGCTGAAGTTTTGCCATTGGAGAACAGTGGAGAGCAAGTTGAGGACGGCTAGGCCCAGGTGTGTGATACGGCAATTTTCTCACTGGCAACTAATCTCCCCTATAACTGGACACTACACAGTGGAGAGAGTGGAATGAGAAAAACCCTTGGCTATGGGATTCTTGCACAAATACTTCTGTGTTCTTCTTAGCACTGCTCCTGCATTTCTGGTTCTTTCACTACACTCACAATGCCAGTATTTTACAGCTGGTGTCTGCAAAAGCTCCTGAAGTTAAATGTCAATGATGTACATTAGATGAGTAAGAATAATTACAAATCCATCTAGCAAGCAGGAGAAAGGTTTCAAACTGTATGCTTCATCATACATACACGACTGCAAAGGTAAGAAAATACCCATATAAGTAGCTTAAATAAATACAGGGATAATAGTTAGAGAAGCCTAAAGGATAAGCTGCAATTTCGCTGTACTGACAAATGTAAGCAATGAGGAAATATTGGATGCCATATCTACACAGAAGAAAAGACTTGCTTTCCATTATTGATTGCTGTGGTTGAGGGAATAAATGCAGATTTTCTTAATACCTGACAAAACTAATGACAGTAAAAAAGTAATGACAAAACATACTCTACGTCATGAGTTGCGTGTGCGCAGTGTCTCATTTTACGTACTTTAAAACATGACAGACAGTTTCACAAAAGGCAGGGTGGAATTCAAAAACTGTATATAAGTGTCATTAAAATAAACTGAATAAATGATCAGTAACAGATTCTTACAGTTGTAACAATGGTTCTGCAACTGAGTGGACCATCAGTGCACTTTGGTTTGAAACTAGTGGAATTCCAGGTTCCAGTAGCAAAGTCACTGCATTAGCATTAGCATGACCTCACATTGGTAGGGATGAGGTCGAAGCGGGAAAATCACTCAAAGTGTTAATATTGCTTACTAGTGAGTATAGGAATCACTCAACACTCCAATACTGCTCTCTAATGAGGGTGAAAATTAAATTACTCGAGGTGCTGTATTCTAGAAGATGAAGATGACTCATCACTCACCACAAAGGACATGAGCTGTGTTGAACAAACATTCAATCTGGCAAAAATAGACAGTGAACTCATCTTAATGCTACCCAGGAGGTAGCTATAATGAACATCAAAGTATGCATATACAATCACTTCCTTTACCCAATGGGCTAAGTTGTGTTTAGAAGACGAAGCTTTTTATGTCACATATACATAAAAGTATAGTTCACAGCAATTCGTTTCTTCACATATTCTAGCTTATTAGGAAGCTAGAGTCAGAGTACAGGGTTAGTCACGATCTTTGTTCAAGGGCCCAACAGTAACAGTTTGGCAGTGCTGGGGCTTGGACTCACGACCTTCTGATCAGCAGCCCAAAGCCTTAACCACTGAGCCACCACTGCCCCAAAATAGTAAACCTTTAGCAAGCAGATTGCAGGTTCCACTGAGATTTGAACTCTGATTACTTGAATCAGAGTCCACAGTGCTAAGCATTACACCATATAACCTGCAGAATTTTAAGACCGCCAAGCCCCCTTATGATGTTCCCCAAAACACACAACTAGCTGGTCGGTGATCCCCTAGCTGGCGACTTCTGCTTGAGAGTCTTCGGTCGAGTGTCACTGGACACATAGCAGGCCTGCACAGCTGTATGTGCAGATTGGTTGATAGGTTTAGCGATGTTCTGTGGCATCGATAACTTTGGTAGGAATGCCAGATTCGGCCATGCATGTCAACTCCGGACCCTAATGCAGACACTGCATGCTGACTGATAACGCATGCAATTCTTGATCCCACTGTGATCAAGATCATAAACATCCCTCAACTTCAAGAAAAGTTTTTTGAAGTAGTTTAAGCACTCACAGCAGTAAACTGTCCATCTGCCCACTGTGTGTAGATGTTCAGCTGGCCATCCTGAAGTGAAATAAACAAATTTTTGGGACAAACTTTTAACAATTCACCCAACTTATACCTTTAATGGAATTGCTAAGCTTATGAAATTAGTTATTCTGTTATTCTTCGGCATCCTCCATGCTGCTGCATCCCAGCTTAACCAATAGGCCATGTGCTTATTCAGCAACACAGTCAATCTTGATTAAACTAATAAGTCAAAATATGAACACACATATCTGACAGTGCAGATTTAAACAATAACAAGGTTAGCAAACATAAAAGGAGCACTATACTCAGCAACTTTGAATCCACTTCCTCATCTCCTTCACAATACAAGAATGGGAAAGCGTGACGTATGGGAGAAACCGCCCTTTGGAAAGGAAGCAGAACTAATGATACTTATGTCTCATGTCTCTGTTCTGTCATCACAATAGAGACTACATTGATGGCTTAATACTTAAAACTGGTACATAAAAATACTCTGTTATAAAATACCACAGCAAAATTAAATGAATATATTAGCATTTATTTCTTGGATGGTCCTTTAGAGTGAAATATAGCATCCAACTTCTACAATCCAAATGCAAAAACCAAAAAAAAACAAAAGCAAACCACTTGAAATGCTCTGAAGAAATGATGTAGATAGTCAGATCCTAGTAAGAGAGAGAAATGGTTGTTTCTCATTTGCTTAGTACATTCCCTAAAGATTGAACTGCTCATTCAAATTAAAATAGCTTGGCCTAACATAGCAGAGTGCATTCATTGTTCCATCACTGAAAATAGATTAATTCCTTATGAGTGACAGCATTCGAGAGATCACATCACAGCTCACTCTGATCCTTGCAGCACAACTGTGTCTGGTTTTGATCAGAAACGTAAGTTCAATACAGTAAGACCATTAGTTTCAGTACAATCTAGAACCATCTTTCTCTCTAAGTCGTCTTCTTCTTTAAAGCTGTCTGCAGCACAAGGAGAACGGATAGACCCATGGCATAGAATTACAACTACAGATAACACATTCTAGTCATTCTTATCTTTTTATTTTAAATCTTTTTCTTGTAAAATAGCACATGCTTACATAATAACCTTAATGTTTTGATATTGACCTTTCACACAAGTCTTCGTTACACTTAAATCTTATCACCTTTCTTTTTGCATATATTCTTTATATTCTGTTGCCTTGTATTATGCCTATTCTTATCTTCTGCCTACATTCATGCAATCTTTTTTGCTCTGATCTTTGGCATATTCACGTCTCTGTAGTTGTTTCCCTCTCTGCTTTGCTGCATCAGTGAAAAATATAGCAGTATGATAATGCAATGTTATGTCCCATGCACACTGGTTTTGACATCTAGGCATTTCAATATAAATGTTTCTGTTTAAGTGCTCTGACTGGGACAAAGACAATTTATCATTTATCTTAAGATGTGTGCATAGTAGAAAACATGGATTTTGATAGATAAAAACCATCGAAAACACATTTTTCAAACACATAAGCATAGTCATGCTTTAGCCATAAGGTATAGCCATAGACAACAGCAGATACATATGAAAGGACTACAATATTTTGCACTATTTTGGGCTATTAATTTATGATAGTGCAATTTAGAGTGTAAAGGAAATTGCAACTTTTTAACAACATGGTTAAACAGCATTTCTGTAAATTGAACTTGAGCTGATAAAAGGTAAACTCGATTTATTATGGGTTGAGGTGTCTCTGTAGACTAATCTGGAGATATAGAGATATGAGCATATGAAAGCTCATGGTTGTTTTACATGCATTACAGCTCTCTAGTATTAAAAAATGAGCTGTTTGAAAAATGGACCATTGCAGTACCTGCCATAGTACTCTGATGTAATTAGATGGTTTTAGACTGCAGCAAAAACCTATGCAATGTGCAACTCTTAATTATCCGAAAAGTATGAAAGTAAAAGTACAAGAATGATTCAGAAAAAGAAACATGTCTGCCCCAAATAGAGGCGTACCTAGGAGGTCTATTAGTTTGAATACAAATAGCTATTTTCTTAGTTTTGTATGCATGATGAAGCATACAATTTCTATAGCTTGCTAGAAGGGCATTTGCAAGTATTCTTATATATCTGATGAACGTCACTGACATTCATCTTGAGAAGCTCTTACAGACATGGACTGTAAAATGCCACCATTTTGAGTGTGGTGAAAGAAACAGAAAGGCAGGAGCAGCACTAAGAAGAACACAGTAGTGTTGAGCCCATTGCACTATAGCGATGTTTATAAAAGGTCAACGCAATCATCGTTGCCCCGAACGTCAAATGAATAAATGAATAAGCCCCATAGTTTGTATAGTGAAATTTTATTAGCTACCAGCTGCTATGGTGAGAAACAGGATTAACCAATCACCAATCAGAATCATGTGTTTTTTCAGATTCTATTTCAAAGCTAGCTAGCTAGACTCTGAGCTCAAGGTGAAAGCTAACGAAGTACTGGAAATCTACTGTAGGTGTAGACTAAGAAAAGGGAAGATCTGGTTTTATAAAATAAAATCATTTTTCCCCCTATTACTAGTATCTTATTTTAATTGTTTTCAGTGGAACGCTGATAAAGATGTTATATGGCAATGCTACTAATATGGCAAGATGGCTGACAGTGGATAAATGATTAAATCCCATATTTGTGCCATCACCACTCCTACTATCTTTGGCATCCACCACAAAATGCATGAGCTTGTTCAGCATTGATAAATACAAATGTACAGATCACACAGTGATTTTATTTAATATGTTTCCTCATCCCAACTGAAATGAATTCCTGGCCTCAAATCATTGATTAAAATCACTGGTTTTAGTTACTGATGGTAAATTAGTGCGTCTTTCACCAAGGAACCAAAGAATGTGGGAAAACCTAGCTAAGGCTAACTAACAACAGCTTTATTTCTAATGTCACAAATGCTAGTTAGCATGAAAATAACTCTTATGATACAAACTAGCTGATAGCTAGCTGTCACAATACAAACTGTCTTGATAAATACAAAGTGTGTGCAGCTGCAGACAGATTACAGTGATGGGTCTCTTTCTTCATGTAGCATCTGTTAAAGTTTAGATTTGTTGGATTTTTGAAGCTGTCTGTTGCTCACTGTTTGACTTTACAAATATAGGGTTATAGAGAAATGTAGTGTCATGTTTGAAAATATAGTGAGTATAAAGTAGAGATTTTTCTTTTGAAATGTAGTTGAAGTAGTTCGAAATGTAGGTGAAGTAACGTACAGATACTTACTTCATACTTCATGAGCAAACCGAAGTACAGTAACAGAGTAATAGTACTTTGTTACTTCCCACCTATGGTAATATAATGCTATGATATGATATGATCATACATCTAATTCCTGTAAAAATACAGTCAGGTCACCCAACATGCATTGCATATATTGTAAGTGCATTGTACAGCTGTTGACTCTTAAGATCACAGATTATTACTGAGAAAACTACAGCAATTTTTATTGGGCATCTATATCAAAAAGTCATTAATGTAATGCAGTTATATTATAATGCTGTAGCATAATTCACCATGGTGGCTAATCCACACTTCATGCATTCTGTTAATTAATTACTTGCGATTCATTAAAACGTATTTGACTTAATCATTCCCAAATGATGTTTCCAAATGTATGATGTTTTTCAAAGTGCTCAATGCATTCATACTCCTAGCAGAATAATAGCTTATATAATAGCTTATAGGCTAGGCATACTTTTCCGCATTATTAAAAATATCATGTAGTTTTCTTTCTCAGCCACTAAACGCTAACAGAAATCACCATCCGTAAAGGCTATAATGTGATCAAAGCTCCGCTGCACATAATAAGCCTCTATACTCCATTTTGTTTTGAATCATAAAGTGCATGATAATTAGTTTATGCAAATCAGGACTACACTAAAATCTGTAGCTGGTACTTCCTGGATCACTGAACCATCTAAGCTGCACAGACTAACCATCTTTACCATCTCTACCATCTATATTCAGGCCTGAATATGGTGCATAGATCTGACCGCTGAAAGAATGATGATAAATCTCAAGTGACTTAAACTGCCAGGAGAAGGACACATGACCATGCAGTGGTGGCACAGTGGCAGTAGAAATACTTATTACATATGATTTATTTGCTTATGTCTTTGCATAATAATACACGGAGCATGAGTGAAAGCCTTGGGCATGAGTGTGAATTAAGCAGGATCAATGATTTCAATATTTCACCCTGAAAAGCAGAATGCAAATGTGCCTGGCCTTGCAGTGCTTCTCCAGGGCGACAATGAGGTTCGTTATAAACGGTTATAGAGGAGAATCACTTTGATTTGATAGCTTGGATAAACAAGAAAAGAAAAACACTCTTCTGTTCAATGAACAAGTAGGAAATCTGGTGTGAGATCAGGTTAAAAGGGCACATGGTAAAAGTGACAGAGGAGGAGTTGCTAATTGAGCACTTCATCTTGCCCTTGATGGTCTCTTCCAGTGGTACACTTGGAAATTTCGTGCACTACTGAGCTCAGCTCTGAGCTGCTAAGGCGTCCTCACTTTCTTTTACTCTCTCGACGCTTTCTCACCCCTGCCAGTGATGACTATAAACAAATAGTAGCAGTGCTTCAAATACTCAGCATGTGTGTGTTTGGCTCCAACACAAGAGAGGGAGGAAGATGGAGAGTGACTGAGCGAGAGAGTAAGAGTGGCACAAGCAAAGAGAGATAATGAAGGGAGGATCTGGCTCCCGGGAGAACTGCCTTGCCTTTGGTAAGGGCCAGAACTTTGCGTTGAGAGCATTTATAAAACACATATTTAAAAAATGTATAGCACTTTTTATAACACAGATAGTCTTAAAACGGCTTTGCACATCTCAATGCCTTAATCCCTAATGAGCAACCCAAAAGTGACGATGAGAAAAAAAAAAACATTAGATGAAGGTAGACAGAGGAAAAACCCTGAGAGGAACCAAGATGAACCAAGCTCATCCAGCAGCGAGAATCATGAGTTATTCATATAGGCTAGTAATTGTAGAATAGAAATACTTAGATATATTACTGTAAAATATGCAATCTTCAATTTAGGGCAAATTTCAAATGGCTTTCTGTCCACTCTCTGGTACTAAACAGTTTCCTTTTACTGGGGTGGCACACTAAAGGGTATATATATATATTTTTACCTTTAGTGATTATCTTTTAATTGGAATTATTAGAGTATTACTCTAAAAGCTAATTAAAGGTACAAGACAGGTCCTAATTACAGGTACACTATATTTATATTACCATGTGATAGACACATTCAAAAGGTACAAAAGATGTACTCATGAGGGTACCACCCCAGTGACAAGAAAAGGTACAATACTTTTTTCAGGGGTGTACCACCCTAGGATGCCATATGTGATGGGTGTGAAATGAAAGTTGGGTTTCTGTTGTGAACTTAACATCTTCCCTTAAACTTGGCTCCCATATGGCTTTTTTTGGTCTCCTTACCACCGTTACTGCAGGCCAACTCACTCATTTGTGTTAAATAGTTTACCCTGTGAGGGGAAATATGCAGCAGTGCCACATACATTTTAATATCAGTTAAGCTTGATGCCTGTTTTTTTTTTTTTAGTTCAAGTATTTTCTTGATCATGAGCACCTTCAGATAACTTGTCTTACTTTCATGGGCAAAGGAAAATCAACAAATCCAGCTGACCAGGATACAGACTGTCCTGGATTTGGATTAGTAACCACAACATGCCTTAATATACTGTCTAGTAGAAAAGTGATAAGAGTCAGCAGTAAATCAAAGAGGATGGAGAAGGAGTTTGTTTCCTGGGAGTATCCCTTACAGAAAAGTCCCATGAACTTCACATGTGGTTTTTAGACGATTCACGTTATGTTTCACACATTTTTCACATGTAGTGTACGCGATTTTATTTTTGTTCATTTTTACACATGATTCATTTATTTTCACATTTGATATTTACACGATTCACGTATTTTCACATGGGAGGTTTACACATGATTCATTTATTTTCTGAATCCTGTTTACACTTGATTCATTTATTTTCACATGGGATGGTTACACATGATTCATTTATTTTCACAAGGGATGGTTATACATGATTCATTTATTTTCACATGGGATGGTTACACATGATTCATTTATTTTCACATGGGATGGTTACACATGATTC
>CM075003.1:5449041-5498917 GCA_037576675.1 Pangasius sanitwongsei | reverse complement strand
ACATGATTCATTTATTTTCACATGGGATGGTTACACATGATTCATTTATTTTCACATGGGATGGTTACACATGATTCATTTATTTTCACATGGGATATTTACACATGATTCATTTATTTTCACAAGGGATGGTTACACATGATTCATTTATTTTCACATGGGATGGTTACACATGATTCATTTATTTTCACATGGGATGGTTACACATGATTCATTTATTTTCACATGCGATATTTACACGATTCATTTAATTTCACATGGAATATTTACACGATTCATTTATTTTCACATGGGATATTTACACGTGATTCCTTTATACTTTACAGAAAAGTCCCACGAACTTCACATGTGGTTCTTAGACATTTCACTTTATGTTTCATTCATTTTTTGTAGTGTACGTGACTTTACTTTCATATGTCATTTTTACACTTGATTCATTTATTTTCACATTTGATGTTTACAGATGATTCATTAATTTTAACATGGGATGTTTACATTTGATTCATTTATTTTCACATGGGATGTTTACACTTGATTCATTTTTACATTGGATGGTTACACATGATTCATTTATTTTCTGAATCATGTTTACACTTGATTCGTTTGGTTTCACTTTTGATGTTCACACATGATTAATTTATTTTCAAGTTACTTTTTCCACCTGTAGGGCATGTGGTTTCCTTTTTCAGATGTGATTTCTTTTAACACGTGATTACATATTCATATAATGTCACATGTGTTTTCAGGGTATAACATGGTGAAATGCATTTTTCATATGATCACATAGTCCTCACATACGGAGAATTCAGGATGCAAAATGAATGTGATTCCTCTGTAAGTGTGCGAAGAATACAGTATATTATTAGAATGAGATGGAAGAGAGATGAAATGCATGACTGCATCCCCTCAACATAGCAGCAGTTCAATGAAATGGTGAATATTAACAGAGTCAAAGAACATAATCACTTATAACATGTCCTGCTTAAATATGCATGGTTTCCAGTACATTCAGAGCTACTGCATTCATATCTGTTATAATATTAATAAGATACAGTCCCTCTGACAAACGTTACACTCAAGCCAGGAATGGTATTGATTGAGTGTAAATTTAGCAAGCTGCAATTTCACATATTGGATTTGCTTTATTGAGTACATGTATATTTAATATCAGAGTGTGTATTCCTGTGTAGAAGCACAGGTGAAAAATGAGCTAGGCGTGTGAATGTGTGTGACTGTGTGTGTGTGCATCCACTGCAACTGCCTACACGCAAACAATAATAGAGCACTATTTCTGGACTTCTCCCATGACTTCAGAGCCGTGTTTTATTCAAGGTAGCTTTTTCATTTCCCTATAGACACAACCAGCAATTTCAAGTATTTGTTTTCTGCCATTTTTCACTTCCTCCCTTTATGTCCCTCCTTTCCTATTTTTTTCACCCTACCTGCAGCATCTCATCCTCTCTCTCACTGTCTCTTCACAGATACACAACCACTTTATTCTTCTCCACCTCATTTGTCTCTCTCCCTTGTGTTTCTGTCTCACTGATACACATGTACTCACTGTGTCACTAGTCCCTCTGTCTTTCATATACACTAACACCCGCTGTGCACACACCACCCACGCAGTCGGAGTAACACTGCTGGCTATTGCACTCCCATCCCCCCCCCCCCCACCCACCCCCGCCTCCTCTAGATAGCCTGGAGTCAGGGATCAAAAGGCTTTTGTATATTCTGAGAGTTAAATATCAGGCCCACCTGTGAGTGAGCCACAGAGCCAAGCCACACAAACTCTGTCCAACATGGCTGCACTGCTGCTTCGTCTCTTTACACACATATTCGCATATTTGGGCTGTCACATTCCATTAAAATTGCACTGACTCTACCAGATGATTAATTTGCTCATTTCATTTCATTTATCTTCAGCAAACGCTTCACCCTGGTCAGGGTCACAGTGGATCTGGAGTCTATCCTGGTAACACTGGGCATGAGGCAGGGATGGGATGCCAAACCATTGCCAAACCAATACACACACACACACACACACACACACTCACTAACACCTATGGGCAATTTAGAGTCGCTAATCCACCTACTGGCATGTTTTTGGGAGGTGGGAAGAAACAGGGGAATACACAGAACCTGTAATATTTTTGCTGGTGATATTGTTTGCTAGTGCTTACATTTTTTCAAATGACCTGAACTTAAAAAGCTGCCATCTCCAACACATCTTTATGCTGGAATTTTCTTTTTTTTTTATGTAAGTCTCACATACATGTAGTTACTACTGTATGTGCTCACTATATAGGGTATAACATATTGTTGTAGAAAATATGTAGTAGTGCACTATATGCCCAATAGAACAAAGAATTCATATTCAGACAATTCAGTAAATTATGCTATTAACTCGATTAACAGGCACACAATGAGATATTTATGCAAAGAATTATTTTTATGTTAATTCTTACTAATTGGATCAATTGCTAATTACTGAAAATTCATTTAGTATTTAAACAGTGAAATTTCATTTCTTTGGAAACATTACCAAAGAAGGAAGTTCAGAACGTTACCAAATAATGACCAGTTGGAGTGTGCACGTACACAAGCATGCACGCATACACACACACACGCACATGCGCACACACACACACACACACACAGAGTACATTGTGGCAGGGGACTCACATGGGCAGGTAGAAAGTGATGGATATTTTTTTCCTCAGTGTTTTCCACTTCAGCAGGTATCTGGGACACAGCAGTCTCTGCCATTATCAAGCCTCTGGTCCATACTTTCCCCATTTCAATCATTAAAAAGTCTCCTGAGGCCTTCTGAAATCAGATAATGAGGTAATGAAACAACTTCCACACACTTTCCTGTAAAATCAGTTCTATTCAGTTTAAATTGCAGATTTGAGTGGATTTCGATATGGTCTAAAAGACCTCTTTCAGGATGAGATTTGATTTTTCAGTCCAGAATGAATAATTGTATTGAGAAATATTATTTGTCTAAATAGTACCACTTGTAAACCGAATGGACCAGTGGAAGTAGAACTTCTTTTTTAAAACACCTTCCTTTAAGGGCTCAATAGCAGTATCAAGATGTTGATAACTAGGATCAAACCCATGACAGATTTGTTCATGTCCATGGCCTCCAGACATCTCCATGCATGTGGCCAGAGGAACGAGTGGCTCACAGTGCAGCTGCAACATCCCTGCACAGTGACATGCATTACTCCTCTCTTTGTCACACTGACAATGCCACATGCTGCATCAGCACTGTGGGTGACACTGATTCATCCTGAATGCCCAAAAGCCCTGTCGCAAGCACAGCTGATACAACAATTCATCAAATAAAATTATACCTGACACTTTGACTGAGCTTGAAAATAAATAACTAGGAAATGCATAGACGTGCATTAATTATCACCAGATTAGCAAACAAAACATGGAAATGAATACAGCCACAAGAGACATTAATTAATACAAATAACGCAGAGCAAAGACAAACAAAGTGAGGAAAGAAGCTCAAACCTACTTCATACATACGCATAGTATATCTCTAGCAAATATAATGGCTAGGCAGAGATGAGTTACACCCTAAACAGAATAGCATGCTTAATAGTAGCCTGTAACAAAGTACTGCGTCATTGTGGGTAAAGATACACACTTAGACTGGAACTCGGAGAAATCCACCATAGGTAAAATTATACCATGTACTGTCTGTCAGAGAGCTTTAGCACTTGGGGGAAACAAAATGGCTTTAAAACATGAAAAAACTCCATACAATACTTAGCAGCTAATCAGAGCAATTTTATTTGTTAGCTTTGTCCTCAAAGTCAGAATTTTCACTGTAAATGTCAATCAGATGGTCCCTGTGACGTTATAAACACTTATGTGTCTTGAGTTTGGCTTCGTCACCATCCAATCAAACAAACCAGTAAACAAGCAGGAGTGGAAAAAGTGCTGAGAAATTATCCTTGTTAAAAAAGTGGAAATATCTAGCCAAATAATGTACTGAAGTGAAACTTAAAATGTGCTATTTTTAAACGTACTCAAGTATTAAAAAATACTAGTATTTTTTTTTTAAGTTTTTTTTTTTTTTTTAATTTTTATGAAATTAACTTAATGTCATGATTTCATGCGAAAATTTCTAGAGATGTAAAGGAGACGCCTCGTTTTATACAAGTCCTTGCTTGCTCCAGCATATTGAAACATTTTACTGAGGTAGGGCCAGGGGTGCTCATGCTCTAGGCTGACAGTGGTTTATCCATCTTCAAACACACATGGACGGCTATGGTGCTAACTACATTGTGAATCATGAAAAAGTCACAGCAGATGATGAATTGACATGATTCTTGACAGTTTTTTTTTTTTTTCACTGATGAACTTGACTTTAAACTAAAGTTCCTGGCTGCTGAACTGAGCTCATTCCACTGAGGTGTATCTTACAGTCATTGGCTGGATGAGAGAAGAAAAGACCTTAGTGATTAGGTCTGAGCACTTGGGTGGTAAAAAGTAAGTTACTATAATTAAGTAAGAGTTCAAGTATTCAAATTCAATGTAGAAAGTAAAAAGTATAAATACCCCAAAAAAATAATACTTAAGTATATTAATGAAGTAGGGTCCCTGGTGGACTAGTGGTTAGGCCTCAGCACTCTCATCTCTGCAGCCCGGGCAGGAAACCAACCCCAGCCACCGGAGTTGCGCAAGACATTGCACTCCCAATGCCAGTCCCAAGCCTGGATAAAATTGGGGAGGGTTGTGTCAGGACGGCATTCAGTGTAAAAACTGTGCCAAATTAAATATGCGGACCAATGATCCGCTGTAGCGACCCCTAACGGGAGCAGCCGAAAGAAGAAACAACATAGTAATGAAGTTAAAGTATGCAAGTATTTTCCACCCCTGTAAACAAGTCAATAAAAATGAGTATTGGGTTCCAAGACAACACATATACTGCACAGTATCTCCGTATGTATAACACACTTGCTAGAGATAATGTGTACTTTTCATACATTCAACTCCTTCCTTGACACATTCTCCTCTGGAGTAACTGTATTGTATTCTGAAGACAATTGGGATTCTGTTCTTACTAGAACATTCAACATTCATTCATTGAAGTTAACGAGGCTGGATTTTGACACCGTGATCAAGTCAGGACATATTGATCAGGATAATATCCGGTGCCTAAAATATGAATACAACAAGTGAAAAGTACTCATAGTTTATACAATTTGTTTTGGTCTTCATTCAAAACATCCTAATTTTCTGACAAATACAAATATACTGGCATGAGTGCACAATATGTACCTCAGTCTTCTTTGTTAGTGTTGCGTGGATCTTAATAATCACAGATTAAATTTGGACCTGTAAACCTATTATTTTCATTCATTCCGTCAGAGTTGTGGTGGATTCAGAACCTACCCCAGGAACACAGAGCGTGGGCTGGGAATACACCCTGAATGGGAAACCATTACATCGCAGGGCACCATACACACACACACACACACACACACATACACACATACACATGCTCATTCACTCCCAGGGGCACTTCAGTGTAGCCAATCTGCCTACCCGAAGTAAAACCACACAGACACTATGAGAAAATGACAAACTTCACACAGAGTAAGCCGAGCTTGGGATCGAATCAGGGACCCTGGAGCTATGAGGCAGCAGTGCTACCTGCTGTGCTGCCCTCAAGTCTGTTAATATTGCTTCTAATTACTACAAATGAATAAAGACCAAGTCTGTACAATGTTTAATTTAGTCCTTTAACTCTTTAATTCATTTAAAACATTTTAAAAAATCATTATACAATTCAATCTATTTTTCCTCGTTATGTTTTTGGTGTCCTAAATTCTATAATTAGAGAGGCAGCAGCTTTGGCACTGAGTTCAAGAGAGGGAGACACATGTGAAATGATATAATCCTGATCGATATTCCTAATAGAAATGTAGTTAATATGAAATGTCAATTACTCAGCAGAAGCTAGCTAACTACATCATTGACATTTTGCAGTGATTACTCTTTTGGAATGCCTGCTTGCTACTTGCTTTTCTGCACAATGATCCAAACTGTTAAAATCACATCCAACAACACAGAGAATTCAGGCAGTCATATTCCTCAAATTCCATGTTGCCTCACAGTGTTGACATAACCGTTTCTTCCACATAGACATAGACAGCTGTTTAATGGAATCCTGTAATTTCACACTGCCAGCATCAATCCAATGTAATGTTATATCATAACCAGCACAAAGCATCTGGAAAGGCACTGCCAAAAAACAACTTCAAGTTTGTGCAGAAGATCTCAAACTTATATTAAATCAGTTTTCTAAATTAAATCATAGGTTATTTCAACCATTCAGTTGTTTTTCAAAAAGAGAGTTTGTGAGAACCAGGCAGATGAAATAGGCCATGGTTAGACATCATATTGTAGGCTAATCAGCGTAGCATTACTCTTGCTTTACATAACATACTGTATCATCACATGCTCTTTACATGTATAGGCAATTTTTTAAACTCCTATCTTCGCTACCTAACACAATTATCATGACAAAGACATTAGCAGGCTAATAAAACACTGCTACAGCACAAGCTACAGTACTTTTTTTTTTTCATTAATGTCATTCATTTTTATTCTCATGCTTGAATCTCATGCTTGAAACATCCTGTTCCGTGAGTCATCCATTGTTGATGATAAAAAATGTACATTGAAGTATCCAGCAACATTCACTTAACCCTGTTACCTGAACACATTCACCCTCGGACATATTTAGAATATTCCATGAGTCAATATTCCATGATGTTCAACAGGACTTTGCATCATCCAAATTTCCTGATGATCATGGGAAGAAGAAAAG
Source organism: Pangasius sanitwongsei (assembly GCA_037576675.1). Taxonomy (NCBI): domain Eukaryota; kingdom Metazoa; phylum Chordata; class Actinopteri; order Siluriformes; family Pangasiidae; genus Pangasius; species Pangasius sanitwongsei. The sequence goes on along the minus strand of CM075003.1, from coordinate 5,492,058 downwards.
TAGGTTTTCTCATTCTTTTTTCTTTATTTTCAATGATATTGTGATATTGACTGATGAGCCTGCTTTAAAAGTACAGCCCTGTTGCCAAAATTTAGGTTGAATGTAAATTATTAATTAAAAACTAATAACTTTAAGTAAATCGTTACCATGTCTTTAATGTCCTCGTGCTATTACCACGGATGCTAGTTAACCACATTTAGTGCATTCTATGCTAAAAAAAAAAAAAAAAACTCCTTTAACCTTGGGTTACATATTATTTTTAATGGTTAAATGCATGTTTCCTTCAAATCAATGTTTTAAAATTCTAACAAAAAAAATAAAAGAAGTAACATTTACAAGGGCTAAATGTCACCCAATAATGGAATACCCCTATACTCGAGTTTTGTTCCTGGCTTATGCTCTGATCCAGCTGTGGGTCAAGTTCATTTCAGGGCCAGGAACATATAAATAAAAGCCTCAAACAAAGCAGCAGCGTGTGTTGAATAGAAATTTTATGTAACTGTATTATTCTATGATGCCTTAGAAATTGCATTTGAAATGACTGCAGCATTAAGGATGACCACACTCTTCAGTAGTGAAGAGTGAATGGTGTCCCTCGCAGGCTAATGGGAGAAGGGCTCCCCAAAAACACCTCAGGTACTTCAATTCTGAATTGGAACCACATAAATTAAGGGCACAATTACCCGCGTAAGTCAATTAAGGTGCATATTAATTACCTCGAATGAAAACGGCTGCGTCCATGGGGGCTTCAGAGGGGAAAACGAATGCTGAAGAAGGTCTAATTAGCATGATGTAATCTGGAGGTACAAAAGGCACACAGTCTCTCCAGTACTCAAAAGAGGACTCATAAATGAGCAGTAATGACACTGCAGTGCAGTGGCCAGGAAAAGTAATAAAGTTTTAGTGTTAGTGCTTTCTGCTCAGCAGTACTTCCATTGGGTGTAGGCCTTTAGAGAAACAAGTTCTTAAGAAAATGAGAAAAGGAATCATTTCAATTCATGAAATTTCTAGCATTTTTTCCCCTTTTTTCAGTATGGGCATTAGGAACATGAATGTGCAATAACGTGTGCTACTGCTACTTGCTGCTTTGCCTCATAGCAAAAGCATGTATATATCACGTTAATGAATTCCTAGCATTCTGAGTAGGCATGTGGTCTTATAGCATGTTCACGTACGGATGTATTTACAGCTTTAGTCCACAGGCATAAATAACTGCAATATCTTGCAGTAAATTTTACAGACAATAAGTGATGGACAAGAGACATACAGTATAGTATAACTTCTTTTATAGAGGATTTCTCAGTTTATGTAAACCTTCAAAGACTATTTCCTTTTGCTCTCATGAGCAGTGTTAGCTGAGGACTACTTTGGGCCCTTGAGCAAGGTCCTTAACCCTCAACTACTCCAGGGCATTGTACAAAACCTGACCCATTTTTTTTTTCTTAAGTACTACCAAAAAATAATGTCCAGTCCTGAGATGGCAAACTATTCAGCTAGCATGAATAGTCAATTGTGCCAGCCATTTAGCTCAATGCTGCTGGGAGCTCTCTGCTAAATAGAGAGCTGCAAAGTTTAGCCTATGTATAAGTTTATTTATTTGTTTGTTTTTGTGGCAAGACATCCATAAGAAGATCGTCCATATGCAAAAAGATGCAAGAAAATTCAACGCCAGGCAGCTCCACATCCAAAGTTTGTGTTGACTCTGAACTAACATCCTGTGAATTATTTATTGTATTACATAATGGATTTTTTGCAGACGACATCTGCAAAGAAGTCAGGTAAGTTCCTGTTATCAGTTATCTTATAACAGCTATAAACACTTGTTCTATTACTGGCTTCTTATTTCTCTTAATAAGTTACTAAGATTTAAAAAAAAAAAAAAAATCCACTTGTCATGTTACCAGGAAAACAGAAAGCACAAAATCCCTCTTGTGGTGGAAAACGTAGGAGACTCCTTCCATAAATGATAAATAAAAACTCCTTACAGAAAAATTCACCAACAAAGATTATAAATTTTCTTTGTTTTGTTTTATTTTTATCTGTTTCTTATTGTCTGTAGAGAGTGCACCATACAATTCCCTGTGTAAGTTATTAATTGTGAATTCAGCATCAGTGTGGTACGAGTAACAGTAGCAAATAGACCTCCTCAGTTTTATTTTGTTATTTGTGAAGCATTGTTGAGCTTTTGCTTTGTAGATTAAACTTTGTAAATTAAACATTATTTGTTCTGTTAAAAATAATTGCGATAAGGCACACAATATGTGTCTGATGTGCAGCAGTATAAGGCCAAAGCACATTCTGTTGCCTCCCCTCCGGTAGCTGCAGTACGGCTATTAAAATGCAGTTGGCTGTGTTCATAATCAATCTCAATCTCCCCACTACCCCTAGGGTTCACCTACCAGTGCATTCACCCACCTGAGTCTACACTACAAATCACATGCTGTACCGTGCAGAAACACTCCCCACTCCTCACCACCATTTGTTCTCATATAAAACTAATTCAGGTAATGGAACGTTGTGTATGAATATAAACGTTATAATATGAGGGCTGAGAAATGGGCCTGCAGCTCTGCCCATGATGTCTCTGATACCAAATGACCTTGCAAGCAGTGCAGGGATTAACAAGAGAATCAGCAGGAATCATTTAATAAATCTGATCAGGCAAGAGACCAGTGAGGAGTTTTACTTGGAGAGTATGCACTCACACACACACACACACACACACACACGCAGTGCTCTTACTGTGATGGTTTAGTGATGAAAACCCTCAGTGGCAGCGCTGTCGTCCATAATGTCCAAAGAACAAATCACATGAAAGCAGATGATGCAGAAATGCTTTACCTAGAAAGAGGAAAAGCACAGAGAAGATAGATAGATAGATAGATAGATAGATAGATAGATAGATAGATAGATAGATAGATAGATAGATAGATAGATAGATAGCAGGGGTGTAAAAAGGAAACAAAATGTGAAAATATGGGTATTGTGTCAAGATCTTTCTCAATCTGAAGTGTTAGGCAGGAGAATAACACTTTTCACCAAAAGAAGTGAAACTTCAGAAATTCCACACCACTTCGCTCACAGATCAGCTTATGTAGAGAATATTTAATGTAGATAGCAGATTTAGAGAGAACAAACAAGTGTTATATCACCTCAGACCTTGGTGTATTCCGAGATCGACCATACCAAGACACAAGAAATGAGAAATAAAACATATTCAGCATATTTATCATAGAGAGTCCAAGACAAACATACAACTTTAGTAAGCCAGAGGACAATATTTAGAGGCATCCTTAATGGAGTATCACAAACAAGCTTAGTAAACCTAGACCATATTCATGTAGGGTGATGGCCAGTGACCTCTACCATTTAACAAAAAGCTGTCTAGACAGAATTCTACATGGACATACCCTCATTCACTGCACTATTGCTTAGAAACTTTGCAACAGACATGAACAAACATGACATCATCAGTTTAAATAGTAAGCAAATAATAATGATCAACACAGCAATAGAGGTAACAAAGGCTCCAATTTCAACAACATTGTGCCAGAAGGACCCAATAAATTCTTTTAGCCATCATGGAACCTTATCCAGTGAGATAACCTTGTAATGAAGGGAAGTCATGTCCATAAGAATGTCTTTGAGGTCCAGAAGATCTGCACTTTAATATAAACACCTGTACCCCTGCTCATTCATGTAATTCTCCAATCAGTCAATGATGTGGTAGCAGCACAAAGCATAGAATCATACAGGTACAGGTTGAGAGCTTCAGTTAGTGTTCACATCACACACCAGAATGGGGGAAAAATGTGGTCTCAGTGACTTTGTGGCATGGTTGGTGGATGGCATGGATGCCAAAAAAAAAAAAAAAAAGGCTGGTTTGAGTATTTCAGAAACTGCTCATTTATAGAGTTATAGAGTTTACACAGAATGGTGTTAAAAACATCTAGTGAGCATCAGTTCTGTGGGCAGTGGAGGATTAGAGGAGAATTGGCAGAATGGTTTCAAATAACTACTCTTTACAACCATGGTGAGCAGAAAAGCATCTCAGAGTGGACAACGCATCTAACCTCAAGGTGGATGGACTACAGACAAAGACCACGTCAGGTCACACTCCTGTCAAACAAGAACAGGAATCTGAGGCTACAATTTCAATCAATCAGTAAATTATACACAGGAGTATGTTAAAAACTATCCATGCTTAAATGTATTAAAAGTGAATAGTAAATAATGTAATAAATAAAAGTCAGAGCATGTTTTTAACATGGTCTAGCACATTAAGTACAAGGTTGCAAAGGTTAAAGTTAGTGGTTAGGGGTGCGGTTATTGTTGCCTTGTTACCTTGTCTTAGTAATTCAAGTAAGAAGTATCAAGAAAGCTTTTTTTGCCACAAATAAAATTTCCTGTTTGTATTTATTCTCTCTTTCTTTGCTCTAGACAACCAACAAGCCCCTGAACTTCATATTCAATGCAGCAATGCAGCTGACCAATCAAGCATTATTTACTGCAATCTGATCATAAGAATTGAGGGTCAGTTACATAAGAATTCTTATACACAAGAAGCTTTCTCTATATTTAGCTCTTAACCTTAACTATTGACATTTCATATTTTCACTTCTACTTCTTTGCTGTCATTTGTTTTTAACACAGAGCTATGATTCTTGATATGTGCGGAGGAAAGTGCAGCAGCTTCTTCAAGTTCTCAATGCAACAGTTCTCTGTATTCAACGACCAGGTTAATCAGGTTTTGTCAAAGATAAAATAACCTTCACAGATGCAGGAAACAACACCTGGTTTCACTGATGCAGAAAGCCTTATTAAAGCTTTTGTTGTTTATTGAGGTAGCAGAGGGTATCATGGTTAATTAATGCACAGAGGCACATATGGAACCCATACAGCTACCCCCCAAAAATGAAACACATTTGAAGCCTGAATGGCATTTTCCACACTGAGAGGCATCAGTTTATGTGAAAAACAAGGCCATGAGAGAGGATATATGAGAGCAACTATAAAAGACACACTTCCCACCATGATAATGACCAGCAAATGAGACACCTCTCAACTGGGAAAAATTCAAGATAATTGTCATGCTGCATATGTGGCTAATAATTCTGTCAATTTGTCTTGGCACTGGGAGTTCTCAAATTATTTCTAGCACTGAATAAACTAACAGCACAAGACACTGTTTGTTCAAAGCTACATGGCGTAGGAGTTTTATGTTTTCAGTAAAGAGGCAATAAAATACGACATAATGCGATGTTACTGAGCTGCTGTGAGTCATCCTGACAATCTTTAACAGAAATTCACAGAAATTGACAGAAGCATTGGCTCAGTGTTTAATGCTGTGGGGTACTACTCAGAAGGCTATGTGTTCAAATCCCAATTTTGTCACTGTTGGGTACCCCCTCACTGAGCAATGCACTTAATTATCTACTCAATTGTATCCTGTTTTAATTGGAAGTTGCTTTGGATAAAAGCATCAGGCAAATGATTAAATGCAATGTAGATATGCTAAACCTCATGCCCTAAAGAAAGATTTCAGACTAAACTGTGACTGGCAGGAGCCACAGCCAATCAGGGACATTTATTTGTTCTGTTTGGTATGGAGCCAGTGAACAATAGATGATAGCTCACTGATTTATCCTCATGGAATTTGTATTATTAGCCAGTTGTTAACTTTTATTAGCGAGTGTACTCATGATCACCAGCTAGTGGTTAACTGGGGGTGTATTTTGCATTTTAAACTGAGTTAAATTGGACAAGAACAACTTGATCAATACTTCTGTTCGCTCTTGGTGTGTGTAATTTTGACAAATCTGTGTATTGGTGGTAGGTTGATTTTGGTGCTTTTTGCTGTACTTTATGAATTTAAAGGTCTGTTATATTGGATGAGAGAAAGGTGGCTGAGACTTTTGCTTGCCTTTAGTGTCTGTGTTTTATTTACTATTGTCTTCCTCTCTGTTTGAGTTAGTGTGCTAAAAGTAGCCGAACACTTGAGGCACCTCCCAAACCACTACATAGTATGTTAGCACACTAATGGTGTCATTGCTATTTAGGCATCTTATTTAGTGCCTATTTAGACTCCTGTTTGAATTGTGGCTGAATGCATATTACTTACGGCTTCTTCACCACACATGATAATCTCACAACAGTACTTATGAGAACCAGCACAATGCACTTTACAAAATATTCCTTCTTGGCATTTTTCTACCAGAGAGGGCAAAATTCCAAAATCTTACATCCAGCAGCTTTAAGGTCACAGTGTCTAACAGCACTGAGTTGCACTGTGTTTGACTCCTGCAGACCCGACCATCTGTGCCACTACTTCACGCCTGAACTGCGTGCTTCTCCTGACTTCACCGCCTTGTGAGATCACCAAAATAAATGATGACCACCTGCAGTAAAGCCTCAGGTAATGTGATGAAATGCGTTGTAAAGCCATATACAATATGTTCATGAGTTTCATTCATCCATCCATCCATTCATTCATTCATTCATTCATTATCCTTCCACTTTTCCTGGTGGGGTCGCAGTGATTTGTATTTATTGATTATTTCTTGATCATTTCATCCTTTATTTGTATTATGGTTCATTTTTATACACGAATTACACTTAGATTTAACATTCACATTTAAAAAAGGTAGATTCATTGTTCTCATCCTTTCAGAGTGTTGAATATGCATCTATTTTGGTCAGAAATGTAAGCTCTGTTTACTTGTGTTTACTTCATGAGTTTAGTTTTTTTTTTTCTTTGTTTGTTTGTTTTCCTGGGTTTTTGTCATGGTGTGTGTGATTAATTGATTAAATGATTGGACCCAGGTCATTTTGTCTCAAGTAATTAATTGGAGGAACGTAATAACTTTCCGGTGTAACACCAACTCCATCCTATAATTAGAGAACACGCCTGAGCTCCCTGCTTAAAATGAGGAAAGTACCATTCACTCAGCACTTATCACTTGATGTTTGAGGCTTGTGGAGAGCTCTGGCCATGGATACAGGAGAAGGCTGGCAAACTTGACAGGAGAAACAAGCAGAAGAAGGAGGCCTGAGTGATGCATTTTGCCTGATATGCTTAATATAAGCATGAGAAATCTTTGTGGCTAAGGCTACGATTACAGTGCTCTTCAAGGAGGAAAGCATGATTACCTCTGTTTGGCTGTAATGCATGGAAAATTGGTGGTGCTTGGAGTTTATGCCTAAGGAGTATTGCTTCCATGCAGAGGTGGATGGATGCACCAAGGGAACATGCTGAGGAGGGGATTATACGATTACTCGGTGTACTTCAGCATGCACAAGCACTTCTCTGACAGACTCTTGAAAAAGTGAAAGCTGTTTGCACATGTCCTTCTTCACCTTCTCTCTTGTCTCCAATAATATATTGTGGGCTTGTCAAAAGTTTTTAAACTCTATATAATATCATTTTTAACTCTGATGGCATTTTTTTTTAATGACATCATTTTAAATACTCTAAACTTTGGTGAAAAAAGCAAAAAAGAAACAAGCAAAAAAGAGGGTTATTAGTAAATGTAGCAGTGCTGTTGCACTTCCTTCTCATAAGAGGTCAGAAAGGTTAAAAGTCACATCGTCAGAGAGAACCTGAAACATAGCAGAGTACCTTTTGCTCTTTGTGCGTTTCACAGCGGAAAAAAATAACTGAAATAATAGATTAAAAGGCTGCTCTCATCTAGCTCCCCTCTGCAGCGTGTTTGATCCTGAAGGACCTCACATGGGGGCATCTGTCACTATTGTTTTCCATCTTTGATGTGCAGCATCTTTGTTCCCATGACTGGAAGCTGTTGTGTTATGTGGCTAAGTGTCAATAAGCTCAGCCCTGGGAGACTATGCTGAATCCCAGCCACTAATCCTCCACAACAACAGGCTGACAAACACAACTACTCTTCCACAACCTCTGCTCATGTTTCAGCCTGTTTCTTTCAGCTGCAATGCTTTTTTTTCAGCTCTTCCACCGGTTTATTGCATGGGATACTGTAATTATTTATTATTGGGAGGCAAAAATCCACTTTCAATGCTAAACTCTGTTGACATGACATCACATAAAACACATTTAAAAAAAAAAAACATCTAGTATTGAGGCTTTATTTCAATCATTGTCTGCCTTATTCACATAGCAATACCTCTAATGCATGTTTTACTCAGATATGGTGATGGAAACTTCCTGAATGACATGTCATGATTGATCACTGTTTGTGCTATTTTAGGTGCTTGTTGCTAAGGTTACCAAATAGAAATGGCTCAGCAATCGATAGCTTTGTCATAAATGAGCATTTAACATGTCAATCTGGCCTTCTGGCAATGACCATGCATCATTGTAAATATCAAGCTGCCAATCAGTTTGTGTCAAGCCATGACTGAATATAAATAAACAGAAATACAGGACAGTGTCAGTGTGCGTGTGTTATTAACTGTGCGTCAAGGAGTGAAGTCATGAATTAATGAAGTGTGTGTTTTTCGGGTGGTCTCTGAGCTGTACCCCTAGTCTCACTCTGGCACGCATTTCAAAAGAACCTCAGCTAAAGAGAGATGCGTCAGTGTTCAGCTGACCCTCGTACAGCTGTAAATTGGCACATGCAGCAAGACAAAGCATAGCAAATATGCCTGCAAAAATATGTATATATCAAGTGAAAATACCTTGAATAGGGATGCATAGATACCATTCTTTTTCAGACCTAGTATGAGTACATTTTTTTTTGGTACTCCTCGATACCAATACTGAAATGAGTAACCTAATTAGTATTAAGCAATCATGAGGAATCTTGGAAATTTTTATTTAGCTTTGTTCATGTTGATTGCTGCCATGTGCTGCTAACAATGAATATAAGTTTTATATTGAAGATGTTACAGATTGTAAGCAGCATCTGTAATAGAGAGTGTGAGGGTGACTTACCGGAGCACACAGAGCAGTATCGGGGAGTGTGGTCATTAAAAATGAGTGAATTGTGAAATGTGAAAGTGAATTGTGCTTTGACTTGTGAGCAAAGTGTAGAAGACTTCTGTGTATGTGCAATTCAGGGCAAATTCTGCTAAATTTTAATGACCTCACTCACTGATTCTGCTCTGCATGCTCAGGTCAGTTGCCTTATGTCACGGATTTGGATGCAAGTGCGGAGTATTTTATTTAAAGTGATACACACATGACCAATGACTAGGACTACATAACAATCACAAACATAAACTGGCAAGCATGAAATATACATGAGCATGGCATGGATACAACAGACACTAGACAAAGAGTGCTATACAAACGTGGCTTAAATACTGGTGCACATTGTGCATACACGTGGTTCAAGTGTTCGTGATCAGGTGAGTGATATGAACACATAGAGTGCAGTGGCTGATGGGTGCTGTAGTCCCACACTGCTATCGGTGCTAACCTGACAGAACCCCCCTTTAAGATGCAACATGTCCACTCTGGCTCTGAGGTGGTCCTGGACCGCTAGACAATGTATCCATGGTCTGGTGGGCTCCCTCTGGCCAGCAGGGACCAAACATGGTGTAACTCCCAGTGCAGTGTAAAGTCATTTCCTTGGAGCGGGGAAGGCGGGCAATGATGTTCTCACCAAAGTCACGGGACGGAGCGGACTCAATGTATGAGGCCATGTCAGCTTTGTGTGTGGCTCATGGGTTGGGCATCCTCTGGGTTGGGCATCTCTGGCATGAGCTCATCTGTAGAGGCCACCCCATTGGCCTCTGGTTTTGGCTGAACTGGTGAGACCTCCCCGTCGGCCTCTGGCATGAACCCGTCTCTAGAGGCCACCCTGTTGGCCTCTGGCATGAACTCATCTGTAGAGGCCGCCCTGTCAACTTCTGGCATTAGCTGGGCTGGTGAGGCTGCCCGGTTGGCCTCTTGTGTTGGCTGGCTGGTGAGGCTGCCCCATTGGCCTGTGCATTAACTCATCTGTAGAAGCTGCCCCCTTAGCCTCTGGCACTAGCTGAGCTGGTGAGACCACTTCCTCAGCCTCTAGTATGAGCCCCGCTGTCGCTCTGCTGCCTGTGTTTGGCCAACTAGGCTCGGCCGATGCACAGGTTATAGTCCTCCCCCCAAAATTTTTTTGAGGGATCCCTGCCTGGAGCTGGTCCAGGTTGATTTGGTTGAGCTGCCATTGGTTCTCCTGGATCTGCTTGGCCTGGTCAGACATGACTTGAATCAAATCTGCTGCATCCATGGTTGGGTCTAGCGTTCTGTCACGGATTGGTTGGAGAAGGATGCAAATGCAGAGTATTTTATTTAAAGTGATACACACGTGAATGCCTAGGACTATGTAACATAAACACAAACATAAACTAGACAAGCATGAAATACACATAAGCATGGCATGGATACAACAACAGATAACGACGCTACTCACAACAGATGCTAGACAAGGAGTGCTATACAAATGCGACTTAAATAATGGTGCTTATTGTGCATAAACATAGTTCAGGGGCTCATGATCATGTGACTTGGTGCGTGACTTGGTGCGTGACTTGATGCGTGATGTGGACATGTGGAGTGCAGTGGCTGATGGGTGCTGTAGTCCTGCGCCGCTATCTGCGCTAACCTGACACCCTAGCTCTTTCTAAAAAAAATGCATAAGATAAGATATTTTATCAGGTTGCTTGAGCTATAGGAAAATGAGACTCATTTATACCCCTACTGATTTAAGCAGAGCACAGTTTGCCATCTGCTTTGCTTTGATTGCCATCATTAATCTTGAAATATGTCCAGATCACTGTCATTTTGTGTTGTCTGTTGATTAGTGTGACAACATACACTAGGCTTGCATCACATAGTATCATGTGGTATTGGACCATTTTTACAAGTATGAGAACAATACTACTATTGTTACTGATGCATCCCTAGTGTTGAACATAAACGAATTTATGTGATATCTCACACTGAGTTTATGATACAACAAATATGATTATTAGGCCTTTTTCTAGATATTTGTGTTCATTTCAAGCTTGAAATATTCTTGTTTAGTTGGCAGGTAATTCTGCTTATTTCAAACTTACATATTTTCAGAAAGAAGCAAAATTACCTTCCAACAAAACAAGACCATTTCAAGCTTAAATTAGAAAAGGACTGCTTGGTATCACACAATGGTACTTGCAGGCTACATGAATTATGGTAATATGATTGATTATGATTGGTTGGTGCAGATGGTGAAGTGGTAGAGGACCTATTCATATGATTGTATAATGATGTATTGTGTCTTTTCTCTATGATGCAGTCTGTAGTGCACAGCCATTGTGTGTGAAAGAGGCAGAATGAGTGAGAATGAAATTGGTTAGAAAAGTTGTAGTGGTTAGAAAGATTTTTCCCTTTTTTCAGCTGATTCGTTTAGCAAAATGACATTCTTAATGATGAATTAAGGCTTCCAGCAGTGAATGACTGCTGGAAGCCTTAATTTCGTTACTGCTAAATTTCTGCAGCTTTGTATCAAATGATCCTTGGCCTTGTACAGGTATGAAATTCTGTGGTTGAGAACATCTTTAAACATTTTAAAACATTTCATGTTTTATATTTGCTCTGAATGACAACGATGACTGCATCTGCTTCAGTTTCACAGTGGAATTGAGCAAAATTGAGAAACACACACCATCTCTGACAAAAGGACCAGTGTCAGCAGTGATAGCCTCATGTCTATTGTCTTTCTCACTGACTGATTCACCAAAATAAATTTATTGCCTCATTACAGCCTCAAGACAAAAGGCTCAGATTGTTAGGAAGAATTTCCAAACAGGAAATATCCCATTTGCACACACTATAGTTGTATGCAAAAGTTTGGCAAAATTGCATGTTTTATTGATTTTTGTAGTGAAAAAAGGTTAGTAGAAACTCTCCAGCAGGTTTATATTCAAACTTAAACAATAGAAAAAATAAACTAGTAATTGTGGCAGTGTTTGTACTTGCAGTAATGACTCAGAACTTAATTTACTCCTTAAGTCTTATTTGATAAGACTAAGACTAAGACCTAAGACTCATTAGGAAGGTCAAGAATTGTAATTAGGAATAACAGTTCCAGAGCATAATACATTCTCTGACTCCTCAAATGACACTTTTATTGGATTAGATACAAAACCATAACTAGGAGGTTAAAGTACAAAGTGTTGTGAGGAAATTTTATTTCTAAATTTCCATTCCCAGTTGTTTAATTGATTTTTTTTAATACATTTCTTACCAGAATTACAAGAATATGAAAAATATTTCACATAGTGAGTCTCATTTTAAGATGAAAAATCAATCAGCCCATCTTCCTGAAATGTTCTAAGTGTGCAGTGTACAATAAACACAGAATGAAAGTCCTTGGTTACTAAGGTGTATGTAATATATTATATAGAGGAGAACAACTCGTAATGCCCCATCACTTTATGACGAATGGGTTCACAAATCAAATCTAATATCCTGGTGTGGTGGTCTAGTTTGGAGAGAGGAATAAAGCAGAGAAAACATATATGCAACAAAACTAAAAATACCTTGAGGTATCTGGGTCATCACCATTCTTAATTTCATATATTCACCAGTTTATTTAGACTGCTGATGGCTGGGTCTGTGTAACACTAATAGATCATCATGAGCACCAGTAAATGCCTCCTGGGGCTACAAAGCAAAACATATGATCCAAAGATTTGTAAGCAGTGCCAATGTGATGACATTAATTAATGCATGATGTGTAGCATTAAATGCATTACAGGGCTCTGCCTAACTGCAACAGTAATGCATGCACACTATCATACACTTCACATTTAGCAGCGTGAAGGCAGGAGCTGGAGAGTAATGACCAACCGATTTAAAGCGGCAGCCAAGGCACATTGGTGTCAGTGAGTGGGAATGTGTGAAACTCTGATGGATTATTATTAATAGAACACAGCCTGAGGTCAAAGTATCAGTGAAACACATACGCACGCACGCACGCACGCAGACACACACACACACACACACATATATGTATAAAATAATTGTAATAATAATCCATCTCAGAAAGGGGAAGGAGAGGTTAAGTCACACAGCTCCTATCAGCTTTAGTTTTCCTTCATTTCACAGCTCATACTGGAATTATGTTACACAATAGCGGTTTCATATTTACACCTGACGTGGTGATAGATTTGAACCTGTCAAGGCCAAATTAATGATCACACTGTGTTGCTTTCTTCCCACGATTAACACCGAACAGTGTGCCATCCACAGAAACAATGCACATACATCTCCACATAGAAAACTCATGCAGCATCCTTTATACAGAATCACATTAAAGGCATCATCTGTTCATGGCTGATTAAAAGCAGAAAGATGCTTCAAAGACATTGTTGAATCATTGTGTCGTGTACTTGAGAATCTTCTCTTCCAGATCTGCATATCTCTTCAGGAGAGGCCCATAGACCTACAGAGACATGAAATAAAATGTCACTCACAGCGCAAAGGCATACTTCATAATTGGCAGGTGTGTTCTTGATGTGATTTTCATTTTTCACAAGAAATTGAATTCGGCAGCATGAACAAGAACTTTTTTTTTTTGACATGCTGGAGCTGGACAACATTTACGCTCTTATACACAGTGACTCACAGAATTACTTTGTAGTCTATATCAAAAGTATATCCTCACATCTTCCCTGCTACTATAAATAGATCAGGGGCTAAGATTACGATCAAGCTAAACTTGTAGAGAGAAGTTAGTACAGCAAGAAAAACACACAAATCAAGGGATTTTTAATTAAATGAGAGCTTATTTAAGTGCTTGGTGAAGAGGTGGGTCCTGGGTCTAGATGCCAGGACAGAAAAGAGTCTTAATGCATGTCTTTCTTGTACGCCTGAGGAATTGTGGGTCAGCTCATGCCATTCTAGCAGGGTTTGATAAGTGTCTTTTGTTAGGTGTGGGGTCCTTTTTTGGATTTGTAGTTGAGCATCTCTGTTTTAAATCTGAGGCGTGCAGCTACAGTAGAGGGAGTGCTGGCATGGGACAGCTTGGGAAGATTGAACACAAGCCGTACAGCTGTGTTTCTGGATCAGTTGCAAGGGTCAGATGGCACGCAGGGGAAGACCTGCCAGGAGTTATTTGCAGTAGTCCAGTCTCAAGACTAAACAAGCACCTGAGTCGCTTCTGTGGCGAGAAATGGCCGAATCCTTTCAATGTTGTAACAACTATGATATGAACTATGAACTGACTTATACTGACTTATCACACTTTTAATGTTAGATCACACTCTTCAGTGCAAGTCATCTGTAGCTCTGTTTAATATCCACCTTTATAAAATATGGGACTGTGTGCCCTATGCATTTGAGGTGCAAGATCATTTAGAGTGTTTTAATTAGATTTTGCACTTAAAAATAACAGCAAATATAATTAACTACCATCTGCCCTTGGAAGAGACAATATTTTCAATGCTTTTAATCATCCCCAGTGGTTAGCATGTATATCTAATTCATTACCATAAACCATTCAAACTGCGGACATTAGAACAAACTTAACAGGAGACTCTGCATGGAGTCTTCAGCAGGAACTTGCAATACATTTATAACAGAACTTTAGAGAAGTAGAACAGCCTTGAGTTGTTTATTAAAAACCTTTCCGGCCTTATGTTTGAGTTTGAAGTTCATTCAAATATCAAAAGGACCTTTAATAATTCTCTTTCTAAAGATTTCTCTTTATGAGAAATCTGTAAATGTGCTATGTTTGTGATTTTAGAATTCAAAGAGCAGCCTGAATGATATAACATGACCATGATAAGTATTAAATAAATAAGGATTAGATTTTTTATTATGTTGGCCATGCCTGAATAAAAAAGAGATCCATGATGTAACTTGCAGTGTAACTGAAGAGTTTTATGTTTGAAACATGACTATGTCTTTATCTGGAAAGTAGCTGGATTGGATTATGATGTGAAATTTCTTTAGAAATAAGGAGGACCCTCCAAAAATGGAGAGTAAATAATGTATAGAGAGACAGCCCTAATAAACTACCCTATAGTTAAAATAATAAGAGACAGAAGCAGAAATCCTTACTGTACTGCAGAGAGAGAAGAGTACAAGAGTGAAATGACTCTGATTATAAAGATAAGCATGGAAAAATCAATAAGTGAACAAAATTCCCATTTTTAAAATATATGTCTTTACCTTCATGAATGCTACTGTTTATCCTGATATATACTGAAAGATTATCATAGATGTAGAATACATACTGTAGACATAGTGTTACATTTGGATCCATTTTCAGTGTCTGAAATATGCTGAAATATGAAATATGTGTATCTAACTAGAACATAGTAGGCACAAATATCTCAAGTATGCTGACTTGTTTTTAAAATGCACAGTTTATACACAGTGAATAATGCTACTTATTGCAAAATTACATAAAAGAAACACCTCCACATGAATATGTCAAGGTCGGCCATTTTGTCTATCCAAGGTGGATCTGTATTTGAGTTCAGGGAGAGCGTATTTCCCTCCCTCTACCTCTGCATCCCATGGTAAATTGCTTTCCGCCCCTTGACACGATCTATCCATTTTACGCTCTGGCAGCTCATCTCTGGGGCATAGCAAGAGAAATATGCAGTGTGTTACACACTAACAGCATCCTCAATATGAAAGCGTGATAGGTACAGGAGTGGAGGAGAAATGGAGTAAGAGAAAGAGATGTGGTGGAGAAACACATACCAATTAAAATGTGAAAGATTGGTGTGGACCCTTTCCCCTCCCTCTCCATCCACCAGGGTCAATCTTAATAAGGCCAGAGAAAGTCTCACGCTTTTCAGCAGGGACCATGCCAGAGGGCCACTGGATTACTACTGTGATTTACATTTGTATAGCCAGAGAGGATGTTTTGCTTCCATAGTCTACTGGACAACTGGGTCCTCGAGCATATCATTCAAGTTTGGGTCTGCGTGGAGCTGGCAAGATGATCTCTAAAGGTTTTCTCCAGCTAGAGGGATGCCATTAAAACTTGCAGGTTTACTACACCTGCGTGCTACTGAAACTCCGAGAAGTGCAGCACCTTTGGGCACAGGATGACAAGCATTAATTAGGCTTGGTAATTGATTCAAGTGGGGCAATTAAGAGACTGAATAGGGCACAAGATCCCACAAGATTCGGGTGTAGAAAAGCCAACAGCATTCCAAGTTCCAGAATTAAACCCACACAATTCATCTCCGTCATAATAAAAGTTCATGTCGCTCTCGTTTACTGCAAGTGTGTACTAAATGGGTTTGCAGTACACAAGTTTTCAAGCTCTTTTTTTTTTTTTTTTTTTTTACAGATCTTTAAGTTGCATGAGGCAGGCAGGTGTGTTTTTTTCTGTATATGTACCTTCTATGGATTATTTTTAAAAAATGCAATAAACAGTAATCTTTCCTTCAGAGAGAATCTTACACATGAGCCAGCCCTGGCAGTCCTGCTGTGCTTTGTTGAACATAGCAAATAACTGTCAGCAGACAGCACCATCTTTCCAAAACTACTGAGCTTAGACAAAAGAATATCACTAGAAAACTCTTTAAACCTGCCAATATTTTCAAGAGGTGTGTTCCTTCCTACAAATCAAATATGAGAGCTCTCCACACAGCTCTCGACATTCCAGCGTGAAATCAGAAATGCGACTCCTGAAAAAGTCAGCGACCGGACCGGACTTCAGCATGTAAGAGAAACTGAACGACAACGCCATTAAATATCAAAGAGGACCCTTCATCATAAGGGAGCTTGGAGTAGCATGCACTCTACTGACTCAACTGCTGAGCTGAAGTAGGACACAGCAAAGTGAAGCAAATTAATAACCGCGGAACTCATTTTCCCCATAGGTTTCAGAACATTCTGTAAGGGTATTATGAGGATTAATCAAATGCTTGAGAACAATGGGGCCCTTTTTTTTATCACTCTCTGGCTTGTGGATCACCAACATGGCTATGCCTTTCCATCATTAAAAATTAAACCCATTCATGGCAGATGCAATGAACTGCAAGAAAATGACATTTCTAATTTACACCTCTCGCAGATGATTCCAAGTGCTACCCCATACATTGTGTATCCAAGCATGGATTGAATCTCACATTGTTATTTATGTATCATGTTAAATAATGCACACCACATGGAGGCACGGTGTATTCTTAGCAACTGTACAGTTAATGAATCAATAAGGAAGGAAATCAGTGTGCAACAGCAGTGGGCAGCAGCATCAGCAGAGTCAGAGTGCACAAGCCAACAAACCTTGTTCTGAAGAAAAAATATTCACTGCGTCTTCACATTAAATTTAGAAGCATATGGACCTTCCTTTCCTTCTCTATTTATAGTCTGTAGCGTGGCCTCTCTGCCTAATGTCTCAGATTTTTAAAAGGGTCTATAGTATAATTTTCAGGCATTTTGTATTATTCCAGAGTGATTATGAAACACATATATACTGATTTGTACTTTAAACATCATGTCTCTATGTTTTTAATAAATTGAAAAGAGTGCATCAGGTGCATCTTGCAGAAAAGCAGAAATTCATACTATGCTGGATGCACTGGTGGGTTTGGGGATAACTTGCGGCCCCCCGCCCCAAACCCCCCCCCCCCCCCCCCGTGCGTACCCAAATTGGGGAATAATTATAATGTGTGTAGCCTGATTACAGTGGCAAAGCTGCGCTCAAAAGAAAGCAAAAACACATTTTCTAGACGGACCCCTTGACACAGCAGACCAAGTCTCCCATGTGGACCAGAATGCAATTTTTTCCATTTAACTAAAATGGAAGGAAGGAGAATAAGGCCTGATTGACACTAGAGAAATAACTGGCAAGACAGCAAAACCGCACTAGCAGCAAAGAAGAAATAAAGGCGAGCAAAATGGTCTAGAAACACCACTGGCTTTATATTAATTTTAGCCATGGACCAATCACAGTGAGTTACTCAAAAGGATCTTGCTGATAAATTTGGTCATTTTTAACATATTAAAACACGGGAAGATTTTTGTCACAGCCACAGAACTGAGGAAACCACTGACTACCAATTTCACATTTTCTCAGTGTCGCTGCAACGTTTATAGTGAATTTTTGCTGTTGTAGATGTTCCTGCATGGATGCCCTAAAGATTTGTACTTCCCAAAAACTCTCCCGCTGGTTTCAGTGGATAATCTCACCCAGATACTGTAGACTTGTACTGCTGCTGTAATCATAAACAGAGTTCTGCGCTTAGTTTCTCAGGAAGCTTTCACTGTCACCACTGGATTGCTAATTTTGAATCTAAATCTACGTCTGAATATCTGTAAAGCTACTCTGAAGTCTGCATATTTCTACCTCACACACAGACACACAAACAGTTTGCAACGCAAACAGTTTGCACCATGAAAAAAACTATTTTTTTGCACACTACATATTAACTCTATACACTGTACAGCTCTGTATATTTGCTTTTTTTTAAACATATATTTATGTATATTCATATTCTATACATTACATTCCTCTATAGGCTGCTAATTTTTTTTTATCATATAGTCTAATAATATATAGTATCATATAGTCTAATAATATATAGTCTGCAAATTGTTTTTAAAATCATATAGTCTACTAGATTTTATTATATTCTGTTTTTATTATGTATGTGTATATCTAGTTCATTGTTGTTCTGTTCAGTGTTGCACTGTAGGACGTGGAACTAAGGAAAAACATTTCACTACATTACATCACATGTATGTAACGTATGCGACAAATAAAGAACCTTGAACCTTTGTGCCAATATCTACTGTTAAAAGAGCAATACCATTAAAACTGACCTGAATTTTCACAATAAAACAAAATCCTGACAAATACACGAGTCCAGTGAGCATTCTGTATTGTTCTGATCAACGCTGAGGACTTTTCCCGTTTACTCCTTATGGAAATTGAGAGCAGCCACACTTCCTTTGGATGCTCTCATGGGAAACTACACATACCACTACATTTGCGGTGACATCGACATCACCGTGGCTAACACTAGCCATCCCAGCAAATCCATCATCAACACGTTTCTGATGTGCTCTTAAATAAAGAAACGCATTCTCTTGAACTGAAGGACTGACCTTCAGCAACGAAAGAAGAAAAAGCAGCAGCATAAAACAATAAAAACAATTCCAATGTTTGCCGTTGAGCTGTCAGTGGCAAACTCATGCATAATGATGAGATTTATGTTCAAGTTAACCTCTGTCATGTTGTTCCAGAGAAATGACAAAAAAAAATATTCTTGTTTTAGACATTCGCCAAATGAAGCCATCACTCCATCTCAAGGCAGATCTCAACAGTTGTCACGCACAGGAAAAACATGATCAGAATAGCATAACATTGCAGATCTTGTTCAGAAAAGGAGTTTGCAAACAAAAAGTGATAAAAGGGCATTAAAGTGGAGGCGTTAAGTAAACTGCGCTGCCTTATACAAAATGGTTCATCCTAGTTTCTAAGCTAAAGTGTGGATAACAACATCATTGTGGTTTACATGTTAATGCAGTAGATCTGTTTCACGAACGCAACGGCCAGTCTTTGATTTACTTTTATAGTTCTGAAATGAGCCTTTGCTAACGATCCGTACAAGTGTTATTTCCTGATATAATTAAATCACTGATGTGGTTAAACCATTAACATGCCATTATTAGAATTAATATTATTACTGTTCTCATCATCATCATCATCATCATCATCACCAATTGCAAAAATTCATCCTTAATGAATCATAAAGCCACACTTCACAAGTCTGCTGCCCCATAGTCTTCCCATGTGGGTGTACACCCTGCCTTCTTTTAACAGGCTAGATTACACTATATAAGCATATTATTTATAATTCAGTGTGGATTTTGTGCTTGTATGAAGTGAAGCAGTGTAATCATTCAGGTACTTTACTATAATACTATGTGCATGACAATACATATAACAGCCTATATATACAAAATGGCAACATTTTAAGCTTTTAATGGTCTTAACAACAAATCATTGTTCAGGAAATTAGCAAGAATTAAACAAATAGATAAAGGAACTTAGTATGGGAAGCTTTTCCCTCTGATTTCTTTAAATGTTTAACCTTGTGGCCCTTGATGGACTGCATCACATGGCAGATAACCAAATAATGACTAATCTTTTAAGAAAAAAAAAAAAAATCCCAGAAGTTATTTATACACTCAGACATGTGTTAGTTTGAATTTTACATTAAACATTTTAATCATTATCATGATTTTACCTTTGTGTACAAGAAGACTTAGAATTTCCCTGTTTCTAGCTTTTCCGCAACAGTTCAACGCAGCAAAAGTAAACGAGCAAATGATGGCACAGAAGGGCTCAGGAGCGCATTTGTTTAATTCTTGCTCATTTTCTGACCAATGATATTTTCTTAAGACCATTAAAAGCTCGATATTTACCATTTTGGGTTTGGTCCATTTTTTTTTTTTTACCCAGGAGTGTATAATGCCAACATTTGTAGCTGGCACCAACTTTGTGTTTCATTTACATTTTTATGAAAGAAATTATTAAAAAAAAAAAAAACTCAGAATAATGTTATGGCTATTATTTCATATCACATATTAAATCCTTATTAAATCCAGTTATAGAGCACATTGTATGTATGTATGTATGTATGTATTGTATTATATCAGCCCTCAAAGGCTCCTAAAGATCTAACATCGATTAGAATATACTAGACATGTTGGAATCCCAAATAAAAAAAAAAAAATCACATAAATATTCTGTACATTAAACTGTTGGAGTGCACTAAACCAAAAGTGTACAATAGTAGAGCAAGCCAACCTTTCAAACAGAACATGTACAATTAAATTCTTCCATTGGATCAATAGGTGAATTTAATTTTTATTTGATCTAAAGCTAGAAATTGAGCTGGTCTGGGGTGTGATGCTGGCTGTATTGGCATACCTTTTCAGCTCCTGGGGTTGGTCTCACTGCGAGCTGTGCTCCTGGGGCTTCACTCACTGCCTCTGCAAATGACATTCCCATTTCAGCAGCTAGTCCTAGGGGGAAAAAATCAGCAAAAAAGCAAAGCATTAAAAAAGTGCACAGAGGCTTCACATGCATTTTCAAAGACCTCATGTCTTCATGTTCAGTTTCCTTTGTGTGTTAGTTGACCTTCGGTATATCCAACATTTTTCTCTGCTCACTGGTTGCAGCAGAAATGAAATTTGGAAAATAGTGTAGTCGAGGTGAGGATTTAAAATGCGCCTGGAAACTGAGGCTACATGGTGGTGAATAGCGGAAGGGAAACCTGATCCATGAGCTGGAAAATGTCTTCATTTTCAGTCATGATTTGGATGACATGTCAATGTTTTCAATGTTGCATATTTATGGGTCACGTCAAGTAACCCACAAATATGCAATGGACAGGTAAAGCTCAAACTGAAGCACTTTGAAAACATAAATCACGTGCACATCGTGCAATATCGACCGAATACTGGAACGACTGAATGAAACAGAATAAACCCGGCTGAGGAATGAGATCGATCTGGTGGAGGTATAAGTTAATTCAGTCATGCTGAACCATGATTCATTTCTTTTCAGGAGGAGCAGAATATAAAAGCAGCGCAGTCAGCAGTACACAGTAAAGGAAAGTGTTCGTGTGTAAATGCAAGATGATGCAGTGGTGCAGTAATTATCCGAAACCAGCAGTATCTGTAACAGCCAGTCAGAGGGTGTATTAATTCAGACTAGTAATAACAATGAAGTCACTGAGACAAATAGGTAATGGCAATTATTATGACGCAATTTTTTTTTTCAATTAAAAGTTAAAAAAAAAAAAAGTTAAACTTAAAAACATTACCAAAGTTTAAAAAAAGAGGTACACAGAGACAGGACAAAACAAATGAAGGAAGTGGTGATCATATTTGCACACACAGCAGCTACTATGTGAAGTGATATTGAAGCGATGTTGGGGTCTTGAAATACTGGACGCCTCTACAGTAACCTACAGAAACAGTTGACTGTGTACAGAGGCTAACAATTAACAATTAACCAATTTTTACATAACCAATATTTTTTAACTAGAATTTATTACCACAGCTTACCGGGTTTTCAAAATGAAGCTTCAAAAGTCCCAGCCAGGCTGACCTGCTATGAAATATTCACAAATATTCCTACACGTCCCTCACGCCCTCTGATACCACCAGGCCAGGCTTGCCAAATCCATGTTTTTTACTTTGAATTGTGCTGTTTATGATGGTGTCATGGATTGGACGCTTTGTGTACATCAATGAACATTAATTATATCAATGTTTTACAAGCTGATGTTACTTATTTAAATATATTTTTTATCTAATGCAGTCATGCCCTGTGATGGACTCTGGATTCACTGTAGCCCTGACCAGGATAAACAGTTAATGAAGATGAATGAATGTATTACAGTGATTTTGGAGTTTAATTCAAAGATTGGGAGGATCAGATTTGAGATTTGACATTGTACAATGTTTTTTTTTTTTGGACAATTAGGGTAGTTTTGAATGGTCATAAGGTTGTCTTGGGGTTTCTTCTCTAAGAAGTCCTGGCAACCTTGGGCCAGACGGCCAACTAGCTATGCTGCTAATTCAGTGCAAGTTAATTTTGTAGTGCCACATGCATTAATTACTGCTGTCAAGATTCTTCTAAAATTACATTTGAATATTAATTGCTTTGGTACTGGAATGCATTTTGATATTAATGATTTAGTATTGAAATGCTTTTGAATATTTGAATATTTGAATATTTTGAGCCCAATTATCCTCTAATGCTGCCACAGACAGAGCAAACATTAGAAGTGGAACTACATTATGCAGGAAAATCACAAGGAGGCAATATCCTAATATTATCACAAAATTTTATGTTTCCAGTAGGCTACTTAGAATAATATTTTATAGTCAATGATATTTATCTCAATATTACATTTTCACATAAAACCCTGCAAGCTCCAGCTTGTATGCATTGAGGAATAATTCACACACTAAGGCTGCATTCAAAATGGCTTCCTATATATCACTAGAGAGGCTATAACCTAATAGTGGTATAGACTCTATATCAACTTAACAGCATTTGTGTTTCAGGCACAGAGAAGGCTCAAACAGGTGCCGGTTGCAATTAACTACCACACAGAATATCACTTTTAAGAGACATGCGCTGTTGTTACACTGCTAAGAAAAAGTATTTGTCCCCATCAGAATTTCTGAATTTGTGCACATTTTTCACATTGTTCAGATTTTATTGTGGATTGTAGTACCCTAATATAGAGAGAGGCTAGCAGGAAAATTGACACTTTTTTTTTTTTAAAAATGTATCAATTATGCCATCTTCAGGTGTGAAAAAGTGCCTCTTGCCCGGTAGAATAAGAAATACCGGTGCATTCGTGCCACCATCACAAGTCTCCGCAACACTTTCTTCCTTGATTTTCTTCAGAATTACTCACTAAGAAGTACCTGAATGCTTGTCTCAAGTTTGCCAAGAAGCACCTGATCTTTAAGAGTTTTGGAACAATGTTCTGTGGACAGATTAATCAAAACTGGAGCTTTTGGCCAACATGGCCTTGTTATGGCTAGCCAAAACCAAACACTGAATTAAGTAAGAACCTTATACCAACAGTCAAGCACAGTGGTGGTATGGTTTGGGGATGCTTTGGGATGTGCACTGAAGGAACCATGATTTCTCCTCTATATCAGAGAATTCCACAGGAGAATGTTGGGCCCTGTGTCCAGGAACTGAAGCTGAAGCGCAGGTAAAGGAGGTGTAACTAGTTCTTGTGTCTTAGGGGGGAAAAAAAATCACTTTTCACACAAGGGCATTAGGTGTTGCATAACTTTCTTTAATAAATACTACAAGAAATGTATGTCAAATCAGGGTTATCTTTGTTATTCAGGGCCCCTTTTATGCATAATTAGGTTTTGGTGGAAGATCTGATGACATTTGTTTAAAACATATGCAAAAATGCAGAAAATCAGACAGGGAGCAAACACTTTTTTTTCCGCAGCACTCTATATTTAATTTAAATTCAATACAATTAATCAATTATTATAAACACTGTGCATGACTCACTAAAACACTAGTGTGGGTGGAGTATCTGAGGCTGAGTATCCGACTTCATAGTATATTAGCAGAAAAATAATAAAACATGGGATTGTAAACCTTCAAATGTGTTTTTTCTTTACTTTAAATAGGCAAATACCATGGAAATTATTGTGACAGCCCTGATTGTTAGCTGATTGTTGTCACTAATTAAGGTAACCAACATCATAACAAAGTGTGACTTTGTTATTTGCAGACTCACTTCTGCAAAATAAGGCATTATTGTTTAAAGCCAGTCTATGATCATTTTTCTTGTTTATAGCAAAATAATTAGTTTTATGAACACCTGATTATCAGTTTTTATTTAAAGTCCCGATGAAATCACAATTGCTGTTTAGAGCTTTTTGTATGAGTCTCTTATATAAAAGTCAATATACAGTATATTAAAAAAGTCACAAAAATGTGATACTGTGAAAAACTGTTTTGATGCTGAAATTTGATGATGAATCCTGTAACCCAATTTGATGATGATCCTGTAACCCAATCCAATCAAATGCTCTCCTGGACCCATTTGTCCAGTCCCTGCAAACAATCTGCAGCTATGGCTATACAATAACAGCAAGTTACCATCAAACAAGGGGTGTTCATGTAGTTATGGTTGTGCAGCTACCTGCAAGTTATTCTCCTTCCAAACAATTCCTTGAATATTGTAAAGAGGCTTGGAGTTTATACTGTATGTGTGGGTCTGTGCTCATTCTCCCTCCAAATATTGAGGCTAAAATATTCACATCCATTGAGGACAGCACTAAATGTGATGGTCTATGCACTGTGACACACAGTCGTGTGTTTATTAGACGTGTCTATATCTGTATATGAAACAGCGAATGAGCAGGCTTTGGGTATATTCAGGCAAATTTTGTGTGTGTTAGAGAGAGAGTTCCAAAAAAGCTTGTTTCTCAATACTCCCCCATGTATAGCCTAATTCTTCTCACTGCCATGGGGAAGAGGTACAAAAAAAAAAACTGCTGACCTACAGCCTGATACCAAGTCGCGATAGGCAGTTAGCAGTAAGAATTCATGCATAAATTGAAAACAGGTACTATTTAAACTTGTAGCATCTTATTTTGTCGAGTTGCTAAGCCACTGTTGAGTCTGTTTAGATTTGGTGGCAGGTGTGGCATACTGTATCTGAAATGATCTTGGCTATTGTAGAAATCTGTCAAGAACCCACTGTTAACACGTTGCCTCCTTGACTTCCTATTTAATATGCAGCCTTCCTATACAGAATCAAATCAAATTTCAGGGGCACCTTCATTTTTTTTAAGTAGGTCTACTGAAGAACATCCATTTCTTTCCCTGTATAAATATGGTCCAGAATGCTGTATTCTATAATGGTAGCAGCTTAGACACTGAATTTGTTCAACTGACTTCAATAATGACTAAATTAACGCACATACACACACACACACACACCACAGGATACTGTCTCAAACATATACAAAGAGAGAGCCAGAGTTCATAATAAGTCAGGTGTATCTGAGATTACACTTCAAGTTGTTTGGGACTAGAAGCCCTATGAGATTTAGTTACAGTAATGAAGGCAGAACCAGTTCAGAGATAGAGGCACTCAACAGTGAGAACCTTCACTGTTCTCAATATCCCCATCTATCTTTCTAGCCATTAAGGCTGACACAAGAGCAATACTGATACTAATGCAATCAGCTCAAGGAGAAATTGAGACAGTGGTTTATTATGATGATCCACTGACACCCATCTCTATTCTACACTACTGATGGCCACAGAAGAAATTAATAAATAACACGAATGAATAAAACCGAGTGCCGAACATAATGAAAGTGGACTTGCCAACCTGCCAACCTGAACACCATTCTCCATTGCTCAATCATTTCAAACCTAGGATCTGCTTTAGCTTTTAATTAACAACCTTAGTGCCCTCATCAGCCTCATCTCATGTCTATGCAGCTAGATTATGATAAGACCAGATGAGGAATTAGAGCAAGGATCCAGAAAAGGCATGATTAAGTTGATTTGTCATCCATTTGAGGTTTTAGCTAATGGCAGAGTCAGTGAGACTCAGTCCTTAATATCAATTTGCTGTCTCTTATGTCTCATAAGGCCATTTTCCCCCAAATGGTCAGAAAGTAGAGATGTGCCACTGCTGAATTAATCAAACAGGAACAGTGGGCATCAATCTTTTAACTAACACTAACTCTTCCTCCTTTTATAGGGTACCATTTCTTTTGCCCTAACTGAATATTTGTCTTCACTCATGGATTGTTTTGAATTGCTTTCTTTCAAGTAATTAATATGAAACAAGAATTTCATTACGTTTGTGCTTGCAATTGAAATTAATAACTGATTTAAACTTGACAGCAAAATCTGTATATAATAATTTTATTGCAAGTTATTATCAATCAATTGCAGGTCACATTAGTGAGTCTCTTATACACTATATAGCCAAAGGTATGTGTATATCTGACCCTAAAACACCCATTTGTGCATGTTTTATATCCCATCCCAAAACCATTAATACAGACTAGTTTCTTCTTTGCTGTTATAATAACCTCCACTCTTCTGGGAAGGCTTTCCACTAGATTTTGGAGTGTCACTGTGGGGATTTGTCCATTCAGCCACAAGAGAATTAATGAGCTCCTGCAGTATTGTCGGGCGATCTGATTTATCCCAAAGGTGTTCAGTGGGGTTGAGGTCAGGGTTCTGTGCAGGCTACTCAAGTTTTTCCACACCAATCTTGGCAAACAATGTTTTCATGGAGCTTGGATTGTGCACAGAGGCATTGTCATGCTGGAACAGCTTTGGGGCCCTTACATCTAGTGAAGGGAAATTGTAATTCTACAGCATACAAAGATATTCTATACAATTGTGTGCTTCCAGCTTTGTGGCAACAGTTTGAGAAAGAACCATATCTGTGTGATATCCAGGTGGCCACATACTTTTTGCCATATAGTGTAAATAAATTTACGTTTGAAGGATCTAAACATTTTCCAAACTAACTGGATTTTTATGAATACCACCTTTACTGTGTAAATCCTCTTGTGAATGATTTGTGAATAAATTTGTTCATATCCAATTTGATAAATGAGGCTCAGTCCAACATGAACATTAAGTCAGAAAGGGGAGAGTTTTAACAGACTTTTCAGAGATTTTTCATTTTACTTACACTCTCTGGTCTGATTAGCAAACTAATAACATGGCTCGTTTAAAAAAAAAAAAAAAAATGGACAGAAGTATGGGTTTATTCTCCCCACATCATGTTCAAAACAGACGTCTCATCTGTTTTGAATGTCTCATCTGTTTGCAATTTCTCATCTCAGAAGAACTTCAGGTTCCACTGAGAAACAAAACATAACCACTAATGGCTCAGCATTAAAAGGTGACTGTTGTCACCATTCAGTCATGTTAGCTGTTTAACCAGATATTTGTAAGCAAGCAATTTAGCTGGACCTTTACAAATTTTAATTGAATACCACAGAACCGTGTTAAAACCCCTCTGAATCACTACAGTGAGTCATGTAACGTGTAATTATATGTGCCTGATGAAACCGGTGATTAGGATGTTAGACACTGCAGCTCATATGAAGCTGTTTGGATTAATCAACTGCGGAGTCACACTCTGTTACATGCTGAATATTTCAGCACTTCACCGTTTGGTTCCTTTGCCAGGATGAAAGCAAAATATACATAGTCATGTACTGAACATTTTCCCATCGTTATTGTTTGCAACTAAGTAATTAACCATAAGTACGGAATGTGATTGAAAACAAAAGGGTGATCTTTGACAGAGGACTGTATATAATAGTTACACAGGCAAATCAAGACCTTAGAATTACAAGATCTGACGATTTTTGTCACAAAAATTAATTAGTGTAATAAATAAGTCATTAGCGTGACACTCAAGATATGTTAGAGGTTTTACACAAAAATAATGCTTGCAAGTATTAAAAAGAGCTTTATCCCCAAGAGGGTCTTTAAATTTATAGCTCAATATCTTAAAATGACAGAACTGTCAGACAGAAGCTTACACTGCTGAATCTTACACTGTAGAAAAAAATCGTACATTGTTGAATCTTACACTGTTGTAGTATCTTCACTGCTGAACCTTTTACATTGTTATAGAGGTTAACACGATCACTGACTCAATGATGCTGACCCGATATGGTATCAATGCATGTTTAAGTAAAAACAAAATAAATCCTTAATGTGGATTAAAACACTAATAGGCAAAACAGGAATGCAGTCTTGAAGGGGCCACCACTTACACTAACCAGGTAATAAAATAGTGGAAAACACTTTATTATCTACTAAAAAATAATAAAAATATAAAAGCATGTAAACAGGACATGTAATGTTGAGAATTTGCTGAATATTGTATTCATATATTGTATGATATATTAGCTGAAAATACAGTAACAACAGGCATGGTCATGCACACACTCTCTGTCTCTCACATTCACACACACACACACACACACACACACACACACACAGCTCTGTGCAGTGATAGCATTCATCCAGTGGAACAACATGGAGGTCATGAGTTCAGATGCATCAGTGGTCTCTAAAGAAAAGGCATGGCATTTTCCCCCGTCAAATCATTCGGTCTGTTTCTCCTTCCCTTTTAATTAACCAAAGCTTCAAGAGAATTAATAAAGCCACAGTACAAAAGCAAATATGAAAGCTGCTTTTCAGGCAAGCTTTTATTTGTAATAACGAGAGTGCTTAGGGTGACACATTAACACTAGATGCAAATGGGAAAGTATTGCTAAACCCCTGTCAGGAAAAAAAATGTGAACAACAGATTGAATAATAAAAGAATAATTATAGTATTACTCAAGAATTTAAAACGCCCTGTTCCATTATAGCAATTAAGCAATAGGGTGTATAACATGCGATTGAGCGGATCTTGGTGAACGCTCCAAATGGCTTACTCAGGCTTGATGCTTTTAAACGACACTCTCCGTCAAGTCATATTAGTCTAATCTAATTGATGAGTCTGTCTTGAGTGCAGCCATGACAAGGCATAGCACCCTAACATGAATTATAACCAAGCATTCACAAGGAATGAATCTGTGTGTCTATATCACTGAGTCAACACACAGAGACACATAGGATGCCCAGAAGAGTTAGATGATCAACACAAATGAAAGCTGAGTTAGACAAACGATTGGGAAATGAAGCTGTAAAATCTTCATAACGTCAAGCCCACACAGTGTAATCACTTATCTACACAACTGTTGCGATCAAGTGTTAAATATTTGACATTTACACTGCAGCTGTTGTGCTGACTTTTTTTCAATAAGAACGATCAAGGGAGATAAGCTTGCTGTTCATATATAGTAAGAGATAATCCTACCATGCACAGCTCTGTAGGCGCAGCCGAGACAGGCAGAGTTGGCCACGTCGATGGTGTACACTGGAGCGTTGAACACGTCAGACAGAACCTGTGCCATTGAGAAGAGGTCATGCTGATTATATTCCTGACATGATCTCATTCACAAAGGTGGAATACTGATTTACATAGACGATGCCATCACGAAGGCCATCTAAACCTCTTATACAATAACATACAAGCGGAATTACTGAGCATGCAGACATACTGCATGGACTATGTTTTTAGATAAATACTTTTTATAAGGAGATGCTTTATGTAAAACAAAATCGTCCTTTGCAGCGCTGTATCATAGAATTTTAAATATATAATATTGTGATTGGAGTAGTATAGTGACACAGCAGAAAGCCTCACAGCTCCAGGGTCCCCGGTTGGTAACTCAGGCTACTTTTTCACATGTTCTCTCTGTGCTCATGTGGGTTTCCTCCAGGTTCTCTAGTTTCCTCCCACTTCCCAAAAACGTGCCAACAGGTGGATTGGGTACTCGAAACTGATGCCCAGTGATGGACTAGAGTCCTGACCAGGAGAAAGAGCCTACTAAAGATGAATGAATGAATGAATGAATGAATGAATGAGTTGTATAGATGCACAATTAGTGCATCTGACTCTAAACTTGCTGAGTGGGATTGGATAGTGATGTACAACCTGTGGCTCTGAAAGCGCTCTTTAACACACTGCTGTAACAAGTGTAATAACTGTAACAACTGAATTCACTATGCCCCAGTGCAAGGATTTTATTTAAATTTTATTTAGCTTTAAAGGACAATACAAAAATAACTGCAGGAAGAATTCTTATGAGAGCAGGAGCGAGATTAAAAAACTTGCATATAGCTCTCCACTTTATGCAAAGTGTTAACAAAGTGTTTCTGTTCAATTAAAGCTAAAGAAAATTTAAAAAAAAAAAAAAAAAAAGATTTTTCCCAGCATAGTGTATAGTGCAATTGATTTTAAAATTGGCTCCAAAGACATTTTCAGACGCTACTGAGGCAAGAGTTGAACACGCCCAGGAAGCCCCAATGCTGCTGCTGCAGTCGTTGCCTCCTCCATCCATAAGCTATAAGGAGTTATCACACCCTGCTGTGCTCTCATTTTCAGAATCAATGATTTCATCCACATGAGTGTATTTCAGAAATTGGTATGTCATTAAATAGTGCAATATGGTGCAATACACTATTAAATAGTGTCATATAATATAATTTCTGACTTTCATTGTTCACATTGTAGCCTAAAAAAGCACTGAAGCTGGAAATTTAATTTGTAGCCTGTGTTTGGCTGTTAATTGTGGTTTGATATGTTCTCTGCTGATTCTCTGCAAATAAAACAGCCGAAGAAGTGTCATGACCTGGAACATTTAATGCGTTCCCTAGAGAAAATATGACAATCTGACGACTTTTTTTTAAATTACTGGTCGACTAGTAAAAAAAATGTGGTTGTGAAGCTCCTACATCCTGGAGGGGGTCACGGTGGATCTGTAACATGTGCATACAGTATGGCTGCAGAAAATACACCTTCACTTCTGACAACACAGTACACCTTTCAGACTGTAGCCTGCTCTCAGGTTGGAACTAGTGACCCTGAATCTGTGAGATATGTGAGATACCATCATGCCTCCTGTATCCACATAATGTATATTGCATAATATGAATTCTAGTGCATACTCCAACAGGGTTTATATGTGCATGCTTAGAAAATACAAGTGCTGTTACATGTTAATATTGTCCGAAAAAAAGTGTGCGATTCGGCTGAACTATACAGGGATCATAGTACCACCAAGCTTCCACTTCTGAGTGCTTGAGCAAAGCTCTTAACCCCCAGCTGCTTAGTTGCTTTTTTCCAGAGTAATTGTAAGTCGTTCAGTCATATCTATAATATCTATAATGCAGGCATTTTCATTTTCTGCATGTTGCTCAGTGGGGTTCAGGTTAGCTGATTGCCTTAAACAGCCATGTCTTATACCTCATTTTTGTGTCATTTTTTGATTCTTCAGCCCCATTATAATCTGATTTTTACTGACACTGACACACCATTTCCAGAATGCAAATGCTGGAATAAAATGTAGACCTTGTGTTAGGTCGCTAGCACACAAACTCATGATGCAACAACACACAACTGACCAAAAAAAGCACCAGAGCAGCCAACTTTCCAGTTGAAACAGGGGTCTATAAAAATGGATGGAATTACTAGATGGGTTATCCAGTATAAATGTGAATAGCCTCAAATTAAAGTTACATTTGTACACTTAAGTGCACAGGCCCTGCTTCAATACAAATCCAAAGCAATTTAGTATTGAGACAAAACAAAAACTGACACCATGTTTGCTCAAAGTGGTTTGACAGCATAAGCAATGTACTAGTGCAAAATATTCTCTTTATATATGTAAAGTGTTATAAATTAACTACATTTATACAAGGAATAACTACATCTGCATTAAATCTTGTTTTCGGCTTAAGTAATGTGATGTCTTACCACCATAGAATATAATTTTGTGCAACGTTCACTGTCTAAGAAAAGGAATTGTTTTTTGCTAATTTTACTCTACATTCATTTGACATTCAGCAGATTGTAGCAGGGAAGAACCTAAATTGATAAACTCCTTTCATGCATTTCACCTGAGCTGAATTTCAGAGGGTTATTATCTTTAATATTAGAGTGTCTATAATAGTTCGATGTCAAACAGGCATCAAGAACAACAAGACAAAATACTGTAATCACATAATGTTCAACATTATGTAATGTTGTTAGATGCTTTGGGATTTGGTGTGTGCAAATACAAAGTGCATTAGCGATGCTCCACAAGTCTCTCTGTTTCTGTTTCTCTCTCTCGCTCTCTCGCTCTTCAAACCAAGAAACATAAACAAATTACCAATAAATATGCATTGAGATCTAAAGCATTCCTACAAAATAGTGTGCAAACCCAAGCATTCACATCTGTTATCCTCTAACATTTTTTACATCGAACATACAGAGAGGCTCGAGACAGGTTCTGTGATATCAATCCAAATATACAGAAGCAATGTTCTATCACATGCACACACACACACACACACACACACAGAAACCAGAAACACATACACACAGACGCAAACATAAAGACACAGACAGACACACACACACACTTTTTTGCTCATTATGACACCACAGTGTGAAACATTTCAGAGAAAGTCATTTTAATTTCATCAAAACAAAGCACTGCGGAGAAAGCCACACAAAGAGCTTTTCAGAATTCTTACTGAGGTCAGAAATAAGCATGCATTCATCAAGCAATTTTCTGTTTTGTTTTGTTGTTTTGCTGCATACCTGAAGTATGTCCTTGTTAGATGAGGCCCCTCCTGTCGCCAGCACTCTCGTTCCTCGAACTATAAGGAAAAAAAATATTACAGTAATGTCGAATGCAAACCAGGGCCTCAGGGATACAACATCTGAACATTTTAACCGGACACACACTATTAAACATTTCATGTACTGGCTTTGTTATTTCTCTCATAGGCTGAAATGACAACCTTGTTCTATATTTATAGCACTAAGTGGTCTTCAAGGACTTGAGCGCCACAAGGTAGAATATTCAGAGCTCGTATATTGCTCTCACAGTTTCACAAGGAGCTGTAATTAATTCAAGTTCTGATGTACTAAAAGGTTTGTGCATGTAAAAACACATGCAAACCTAATAAAACCTTCAAAAAGAACATGCAAGCTGATTTACTAACAGGGTCTATGAAGGATTGTGTCTTTCTCATGAGCAAATGAACAGGTCTGGTCTGTTTTGTATGTGTAGCTTTATGAATATGCAATTTGGGCTGATTCTACCTAAATGTGTAAAATGCAGGGCAGTGTGAATGCACACTGATTAATTTTGCATTCACAATGCAATTTAGCATGCCTGAAAGTGTCACTTTGAAAAGGTGATGTTGTTTCATATGCAAACCTTTAGTAAATCAGTGTCTCAGGGCTTTGCTACAGTCAGTATCTTTTTTTCAGTATCTTTTTTTATTATGTGCCACAGTTTAGAGCTTTTTTTTTTTTTTTTAAAAAAAAAAAGAAAATGCATCTTTTTCTTCTGTTTCTTTCTTCTAACTGTTGACTCATTATGCCTGAAAATCAATGCACAACTTTGACTAAAAGTGGGAAACAACAAAGAACAAAGTCTGTTTTTTAATTATCTGTACTTTACTCGAGTTTTTTTCCCCACCTAATACATTTGACTTTAACTTACTACATTTCGAATGGAAAAAACTTTAATTCCTACTCACTCCATTTTCACTCCATTTCTTTATAATCATATATTTGCAAAGTCATAAAGTTATTTTTAGCTCCTTTATTTTGCTAATATTTGAGAGATATTAATATTAAAAAAAATTAATATTTTTAGCTTGAAAGAAGAATTTGAAGCAGAACTTTTTCTAGAGTATTCATTTCAATAAGTAGTTGCATTTTTATTTGAGTAAAGAATTCAGGTATTTTACCACCTCTGACTGTGACACACACACACAGGTGTCACGCCCTACCACAGCCACAGCACATAGGACAAACCCCACAATGACATTTCTCCCTCTTGCAGTGCATTATCATCATACATTCCTGTGCAGTATTAAATTTCATCACTGAGTGTAGCCTTGGGGTGCCAATAAGAACGAAGCGCAACCACAATTGATTTGTTGCCTCATTCACGCTCTTTTATTGACCGCCAATGACGAATGTACCAAAGGTCAGGATGGAGAAGAAAAAAAAAATCACCACCATGTAGGAGTAGAGACTAATAGAAAGACAGAATTTATACAGTATATAAGTTGCACTGTAAAAAAAAAACATAATAGGGCTCATGCAGGGCTTTTTTGAATGCTGTGAAGAGGCTGTTAAAGCTATTGTTCATCCATATCTTTTTCTCCAACCTGAACACAGAAACTTCTGAACATTAATACACATCAATATAAGAAAAGAGCCAGTTCGAGGTTATATAGTTGCAGAGCTGGAAGCCTTGGATGCATGAATATCTCTATTCAGAAAGTCTATAAATGTGATTTTTTGATTACGAGCAAAAAAGCAGACATCTTTTCTATCTTCATGCGGGGAACTGTCAATACTCTCTTGACTATTACTATTGACAAACAGAGCAGTAAAGTAAGCGTGCAGCTGCACTGAGCCGTTGATTTTTGCCTCTCTCATCTTCTGAAATCGAAGGGAATCTATAGAGCAATGCGTGTGTGCAGGCTTGTGGAAACTTCAAATTCATTCAGTGGACAGCAATACTAAAACTCTTAAAACATACTAAAACATAAGACTTATAAGGCACTATATAGGTTACAATATATGCAAATATACATGGTTAATTAAAGCACTTCAACCTCATAGTCATCGCTTTATTTCACATCTAACGTGCTAGATTTTCAAATCTAATACCAACTGTATCACCGTCCAATTACCTATACACCCTCGCCTTCCTAGGCAAGCAAGATGGGTAATCAATTGAGTAATCAATTTGCCTTGATTATAACTATTACGCTGTCAAACTATGCAGCTTCATTTGGGATCTAACTGTAACTCCAGCAAACACACCAGTCAGGATTAGGCATGTTCCAAAATATCGTCATTTTGTCATGATAACAGCTTAAGCATTTATCACAATTTATATTATCGCTAACTTGTACTTGACTTGTTGGGTTAAGTTTTAATATAAAGCTCACAGAAGTCGAAGCGACACGTCTGTCCATTATTTTCATCAAGATTGCAAGATTTATGGATTTACTTTCACAGAGAAGGTCACATCTGTCCAAAATGTGGCCCTCAAATACATCCAGTGTACGAAAGCTTACAAGACAGCTGTCTTGGAGAGGGACAGATTTAAATTATGGGAGCACAACGCTGTCTATCGAAACAGCCTTCTACCAAATGTAAGGGAGAAACAATATTTTTAAGTGTCTACATAATAAATGGCATTGATTCGATTGAGCAGTGTAACATACACGCACCGGCTACTCTATTAGGATTGCTTAATCACATGACAACAGCACAATGCATAAAATCATGCAGATATAGGACAACAGCTTCAATTAATGTTACATCAAACATCAGAATGAAAGGAAGGAAAATGGGATATCAGTGATTTTGACCGTAGCTTGGTTGTTGGTATCAGATGGGCTTGTTTGAGTATTTCAGAACTGCTGTTCTCCTAGGAATTTCATGTATAGGATGAATGGTGTGGAAAAAAAAAAAAAAAAAAACATCCAGTGAGCAGCAGCTCTGCGCGTGGAAACGCCTTGTTGATGACAGAGGATAGAAGAGAATGGCCAGACTGGTTCAAGCTGACAGGAAGGCTACGGTAACTCAAGTAACCACTCTACAAACATGGTGAGCAGAAAACATACAGCACGTTGACCCTTGATGTGGATGGGCTACAACAGCAGAAGACCACATTGAGTTACACTCCTGTCATCCAAGAACAGAAATCTGAGGCTACAGTGGGCACAGGCTCACCAAAACCAGACAGGTTTAAAGGTTAGAAAAACACTGTCTGGTTAAATAAAGTGGTCAGTGAGAGCATCATATAAACAATTAAGGGTGCCTACGGAGGATATGTCTCATCTGTGTCTCACAGCTTCTAGGATCTTTCAAAATAGCCTGAGTGTGTTAATAATCTGAAAGATGCAGTAGGGCCAAATGAAGGCTTTGCTGAATGCGCTTACTGTAGCATGGTTGCGAAATCTGCTCATGTTTTTTTACACCTCTACTTAAACAGTTCTATTTCTGCCAGATCCCAGGTCGGAAAGGCAAGTGCACTCTCCCACACAGAAAACAGAAATGAACACGAAAAAAACAAGGCAGTTAGTCAGGCTAAGAAAGCCCTGTGATTCTCGTTTATTCCCTTCTATAGGAGGTAAGGTCTTACAAGAATCCTACTACTGCGTACAGTAAATGATAGAAGGATTAGGATTCCGCCTATTCGCATTAATCACTCATAACATTAATAATATTGTGCATGCCGCTCTCATACACATGAAACACCAACAAGTGCTACACAGCCAGGTGAATGCATAATCACTACATCATGTGAGTTCTTATGACTGAACACGGTGTCACTGTTTGATTATAGCAAAGATGTTGTCAATGATAGCGTACACAGACAGATGAAACAGAAGAGTGGATATTATAAATATCATGTTCGCTATTGGCTCGTGCCTGACTCGGAGCTAGCCTTGTCTATGCAGCACATCAAACTAAGTGAATTTTATAAATACATATCCCATTTCATCTGAAGCACATGACCACCTAATGTGTGTAAATAATAAAGAGCCAGTCTTTGTTAAATATGTATGACAAGCTTAAGTATTGGCTTTGAGTCTCACCGACCCTCTAACGTTGCAACAATTACCAACACAGAATAGCATTAAGGTGAAGCTTTTTGCCTGTGAAATTATTTTTATTTCAGTGGAATTTGCCATGACTAACAGTTTCTTGACACTGAATTTCAACATTACTAAATGTGCTTATTCAGTGCATAGGATGGAAGAAGCACCAATTAGGAGATTTTATATAATACTTCCTAACCTTACTACAACTTATTCTATAAACGCAGCTTTGGCATGATACATAATTAGCATGGTACAAAGGTAAAAGACAATTATGTTAATTACATCATTAAAATCTTTCAGTTTTGTGTTTTTTATTGTTAAAAAAAAAGTTTAAAAAAAAAATGGTAACCAACCCAGACAAGTTAGCAAGCCAAGGTAGATTCCCACAATGTATGCAATGTTGTGTATACTGTATGTATTGATTTAGTACCCCTAAAGTAAATTTTATTTGCAGTTACAAAGAGGGTAAAAGCAGAAGCAGAAAAAATGCTAAGTCACAGCTAGAGTGCTAAGTGATAAACTGCAAAATTGGTGACTTCCAAACCAGCCTTGATCACTTTTATATTTCACAATGACACACAAACTATACATTTCTAATGTGACTGCAGCTTTAAACTACACTGCTGAACAACCAAAATGTGGCTAACCCTCTAAGCCCTTATTTACTAAAAATCAGCTTCAGTGGAGATCAGCTTCTTGCATCAATGGATAATTGCACCTGGATACTGCAGACTTACACCTCCGAAGAACTCTTGCT
Source organism: Pangasius sanitwongsei (assembly GCA_037576675.1). Lineage (NCBI taxonomy): Eukaryota > Metazoa > Chordata > Actinopteri > Siluriformes > Pangasiidae > Pangasius > Pangasius sanitwongsei. The sequence continues at coordinate 5,454,579 of CM075003.1, read as the reverse complement.
GTAATTAGAAAGATTGTCCTGTGCTCATTCCAGAATTCTTATCAAGGATCCAACACAAACTGCTTCCTCAGGCAAGAGAGATGAGCCCAATTGGCCTGACAGTGGCACTATAGGTGGCGTTTTGGCTCATATCTTGAGAATTGTCATACAGACAAATTTCTTTCCATTGGATTCCTTTGGCTAATTGTGAACCAATTTGCATTCTGGCCATTATACTTCGTCGGTTTAGACTTTGACCTAATTTGCGTAATTTGCGAAACTCACGCTGTGAACTCGTTCTAGCTATTTTCGTGTATCTTGACAAATTTGGTGTCAGAATAATCAGTTAATTTATCAAAAACATGTTGAGATTTGTAAACAATAAATATCGCCATATTCAAATCAATTCTAGAGAGCAGGCCTCAAATTGCTCAGATAGCTATACCTCATAATTAAATGTAAGATTGTAAACAAGTGTGTGCACTATATTAAAAATGCACTATATGAAAAACCTTTTCGCAGGGTCTTTAAATGCTGCTGGCATTGGCAGTATAACCGCGTGACAAATCTCTAATATGAAACTGACTTTACCATGTTTATTAATGTCTGTTATAACAGACTATGTTATAATGTTTGAGATACTAAAGCATGATTTCAGTAGCAGTTTCCTTAGCAAGGCTTACCTATAATCAAATCAAGACTTACTTCTTTTTGAAGATTGGTGGAAATGGGGTTCAGAAAATCTAATATTAATTTCCTAATCTGGCCATTAGGCCCTAAAAAGAGAAAATGACCCGGCTGAGGAGCTCATCAGTGTGAAATAATGTGACTTCGAATCAGCAAACAATCATGCTTTATCTGTACAGATGACAGTGTTATAGCCGATTTATTTCAGGCAATATACAGAAAACATATTAAAATATTAAAGACAACTGTTTCATGGCAACTACTTTACAATTCCCATCATTCTAGGAAACTGCCACAGCTTTGCCAGCTAGCATTAGTGTGTGTCAGCATGAGACAACCAAGGATATTGACACTGTCAACACACACAATTCACTGAATGATAATAAATGGTAATTTGTCAGGTTTCTATTCTTACTGTATGCAGTTGTGCTGTGCGGAACATTTTAAAATATTGTATGTTTAATCATCTCTTGCTTTCATGATTGCGCAGATTAATCTTAATGTTATGGCAGTATTGAAATTTTGACAGTCATACAAATAATGCTCAGAGCTCTGCTTGCCTGTTGAAGAGAATGATAGAGAATGAAAGGGAAAGGGCAAGAAGAGAGTGGTGAGAGTGAGTGAGTGAGTGAGTGTGTGTGTGTGTGTGAGAGAGTGAGTGAGTGAGTGAGTGAGTGAGTGAGTGAGTGAGTGAGTGAGTGTGTGTGTGTGTGTGTGTGTGTGTGTGTGTGTGTGTGTGTGTGTGTGTGTGAGAGAGAGAGAGAGAGAGAGAGAGGCCACACACTGGTCCCTGAGTAAGTGGCCAGCACAGATCAAAGAGCACGGTGAATAATTTACAGCAACAGCAGGACTGCAGGGAGAATCAATGTCCCTTAACTAAGAGATGGATTTACAGCATATATGTCCCACCAGGGGGGGCGTAGAAACAGACTGGAAAAAAATGCAGTGGATATGAGGGGTGATCGCACCTTTGTATGTTTAATCATCATTGACATTATCTTAATGGATCATTCTCAATCAGTGATACATGCTGATACACCGAACATAGTAAAACAAGTTTAATATATGGTATGGTGTGTCAAAGACAGAGCCGGCGTTAAAAGACATTAAAAGATGCTGAAAGGCAGACATTTCTCTGGAAGCTGTGTTTATGGAATAATTTATAAAGGGTACACCATATTGGTGATATGTTTGAGCACACGTATAAGTGATTTGTCAGCCACCGAGTGCATTATTAATAGCTATCAATAGACAGTAGTGAGCAATACTTTTAGCAAAAATGCTCCCGTCAGAGTCCAGCTGACCTTCAGCAGAGAGAGATTTCAGCTTACTGCCACCCCCAGATAAAAACCCTGCAGCAAGGCAAAATGTCAAATCACCCTGAGCATAAATCAATAGACAAAGTGCTAGTATGGAAAAAGGGAAAGAAAAAAAAAAAAAAAAAACCTTCACTAATGTGCCTTTTGCTGGCGGCATTTTGGAAAAAAATAATCCCCTGATTGCCGGTCAGTTGGTTTATTATTCAGCATGGGAAGAAATAAAAACGCAATCACAAGCTGATAAATATGAAATAGTCTTGGGTAGAAACTATAGCACAGAGCACCTAGCACCTCATGAGTTTAATGAGGAGTAGACGTGACACCGAGATTTCATTTCCATACATTCTTATGCCTGTGTGATTTTGATTTCCCACTTTGAAATTCTGATTAATGATTTAATTATCAAAAACAGACCCCCTCCAAAATAGGTCGACATATTTCAGCCCTTCAGAAATATTGGCACCCTTCCTAAAAATAAACGTTAACCACTAATTCAAATTTCCACTTCCACATTTCCAAAAACAGGAGTAATGATTTCTCTTTAGTTCTAATGAGAATGATTTTTTTTTGTTTGAACATTTTTTTTTAAATAACAGTATTCTCTCTCGAAAATAAATGTTTAAAAAGTAATGACACCACTAATGAATATTTTAAATAAATGCAAATAAATTGTCACTCTTGAAAAACCTTCCCTGAGATATATATATATATATATATGTGGGGTTGCACACATGTAAAAATCCCTTTAGTTTTGTAAACTACTTCAAATCAAACATTTCAATAAATTCATACAATGTCCCTGTTTATTTCAGCTCAAAATATTACTCATAATATTACTCATTTTCTTGAGGGGTCCAATAATTCTGGAGGGCACAATACAGTGAAAAAAAAGCCTACAATTGTTTTTTTTTTTAATTATGGGAAAAATTGGAAAAATGACCTTTCAGGTTTAAGGATTTAAAATACTACCTAAATATTAAAATACTACCTAACAGTCTTGCTGATGCTGTGCTGGTTTACACGCACACACGTATTCACTCACAAGTTTTGCCTTGTGTCTTCCACCAATCTAGTTGATTTTCCTGTATGATATTTTGGCACAAGTTCAGCCACAACTTCAACAGCAAATTTTCTTTTTCAAATTTTTTCCTATTTATGCCCCACTTTCTCCCAGTTAAGTTGTTGGAAACTGCCAATAGATAATTCTCCTCATACACAACAGCTACCAACTGCAGGGGTCGAAGGTCAACACATGCTTCCTCTAAAACATGTGAAGCCATGTGAAACTTCTGCTGACTGACAGAGGACAAAGGAATGGCATCCCCCCTCCCCAGAAAGCAGGGCCAATTACTCTCTTTAGCACATAGATGACTGTGGTATTGCCGAAATGTGAACTTATATCCTAAAGACAGGGTGAATACTTTACTGACACACTACTTCAGAGTGGGAAACCATTTTCTTCTCACTAAATGGAACCCATTGGACACATGGGTTCAAAATGAGATTGCACCATAGGCATAACATAGAATTCAAAACAGAGCGAAAAACTAAATCATCATGTATTTTAGCATAGAAAAATGAATTGAAAGAGGAATTGAAGCACAATGCTGAAATAATATGCAAGGATGGCATCTAATAGCTTTGACAGGCCATGATTTTATGCATGTCTGCTTTGTCTGTGTCAATCAAATTTACATAAGCAAGACGCTTCTACTAAATTTTTCAGTCAAGTTCATTTCTGGAAAGCTTGCCAACGCTGTTCTAATTTCAGAGAGATTTTCCCAAGTTGCTGACAACGAGCTGCTGACCGCCTGTACATGCTGAAGAAGTTGTGAGGCAGAGAAGGTGTGATTGCATTTTAAACAGCTCCGGCAGCAGCAGGGAGAAACTGCGAGCAGGTTGGGCAGCTCTCAGCGCAATCTCTCTCAGGCTGGGAGAAAACTCTCGTCTCTCAGCACCTGATCACACTTTAATTAAAGTGTGTGTTTTGCCGGCAGTCTGCCTGCAAGCTTCCCTACTTGTAAAGTAATAACTCTTACTGTGATTTCTGCTTCAACATAATAGGGGAGAGAAAATGAACAAATTTATGACATAAAAAGGTAAAGGCCAGACATTATGTGAATTTAAAAAAAAAAAAAAAAAGTGGCAGTAAAAGTACTATTGGCCAATAATAAAGGAGATGAAGGTTATTTCATTCAGCATGCTGGGCAGAGTTTTTAGCTGTTGAATTACCCTGAACTACTCTTAGAAAATGGAGAATCAAGCATCAGAACTTGCATACATGCAATGAAAACGAGGAAAATAGACACACAAAGCTAAATGAAGTGAGACGGATTGAAAGGAAAAGAACAGAAGATAAAAGAAGAGTAAGAAAGAGACATCTGCAGAGAGACGACAGAAAAGTTTTGTGACCGTGAACGTGAACACTCACTGATCTTATAACCCAACTTTTGGGCATGCACTCTCTTTGCCAGGAACTGTCCTTCAACCAGGGCTCGAATTTCCACCTCCAGGGTGAAGGCAGCTACCTGTACAGAACCAGAACACAAAGACAGGCTTTAAGGATGGAGACAGGGCTGATCCTTGCTTCCACAAAGCATTCTTTCACTGCTCCACTGTTCCCACAGAGGAGCCCGACAGCAGCAGTGACCTCAGCTCACACCACAAGGCATCTCTGAATCCTGCCGTTGAGTAACACCAGCCTTTCACACTGGTCCAAGGGCAGTTTTTAGGTTTGTCTGAAAATGGGTGGGATTACACTCAGAGTAGTGGATGGCGGTCTCAGATCAGTGGAGAAAGGGTAACTTCTATCCTGAGAGAGATCATCTCAGCAGTTCACAGAGAGTACAAGGACAACATGGCCACAACTACTGGTGAAGAGAGTAGAGATGAACATTGCTACTAATGGAGATTCAAAATAAAGAGGAGTCTTTTAAGAAGATAAGTAAAAGCACCTCACTAATGTTACATACATCTTTGTTTTTGTTTTTTTTAAAGAATTATAAATCAGGAATGAATACATTCTTAAAAGCAAAATGTTAAAAACCCTGGCAACATGATTTCAAATGTTAAAATTTTTGTGATAAGGATCTGTCATTAAATAAAGCAATAAGCCACTCAGGGCATGCGTTACAGTGATTTTATCATGTTTAAGACCTTTTTTTTACTCCCTAAAAGTCCCTTATTTGTGATAAAAATCATTCTAACACATGTCTTCAAGTAGCTTATTGCTTTTATCAAACGACGACAAAAACAATGAGTTTATATGTAATATATTATTAATAATATTTGCAATAAACAATTCTTCTGCCATGCAATGTAGTCTGCTAACAGTAAGCTTTGGTTGCTAAGCAACGGACAAAGATTAGTGTATTCTATAGACATTACAGTGGCTTAAGTGTTACAGTTTTAATGATTCAAACCTGGCGCACTAATACAGAATTCAGTTATTGAAATGTGAAGTAAAGTGAAGTGAGGTGACGTGTTGCCAAGTACGGTGACCCATACTCGGAATTTGTGCTCTGCATTTAACCCATCCAAGTGCACACACACA
>CM075003.1:5383727-5448941 GCA_037576675.1 Pangasius sanitwongsei | reverse complement strand
TTGAGGGTGGAGGAGAGCGCTGGTCATTCACTCCCCCCACCTACAATCCCTGCCGGACCTGAGACTCGAACCCACGGCCTTCAGGTTCACCTTCGGGTTACAAGTCCGAGACTGGGTTTGTGAGATCACATACTGATTGACAGAGGCATCGCCCTGGCAACAAAAACAACTTGTGAAGTGCTAGTACTAGAAAAGCATGTAGGAATAACGGAATGGCACTTCAACAGCACTTCGGTTTTTGCATTTCATGTCATGAACATAGCATGGAGTTTTGGTGCATTTTGTACACAGTCCTAATATGTGGTATGATTTGTGCCCACTGCTATTCTCACCCTAGCTAGTTTAAAAAGCTACAAACAGCCTGGCATTTTAATGTGCAGCACAAGTGTGGATATTGAGCCCAGTTTAATAAATTAGACTAAAATGAGCTTTACTGTCCTCTCATTTAACTGCCTTTAATCACACAGTGAACAGCAGCTTATTAGCCATTTTTAGGGTCATGCCTTTTTCTGGTGAAGCTCAGCAAGATCAGATCCATTTTGTAGTCAGCATTTTCCATTTATAACAGCATGATCTCATTATGCATATGAGAAAATGCCTTGGCTTTTCGATGTGCCCATGTATCAGTAATAAAAGTAAAAAATAATATAAAAATGTGTTAATTAGAGAGAACAGGCTTTTTTTTTTTTTACAGTACCCGAAGCAGATGATGAAAATCTCAGTCTTAGTGCAGCCACTCTGCCAATTCTAATAATTTTAAAATGGGAGGAAAACTACTCACCATTACCACACAAGCACTAAAACATTGTACAAAAATAGTAAAAATTCTAACTAGACACAGTTTCACGTATTAATTATGATTTTAATTATGACTGTTATATAGCGGCAGTCGACTTGATGTCACTTGTACCAAATATAAACCTGCCCATCTTGAACTGACGACTAAAAACCACACACACTAACAATTACCGCTAATTATCAAACTGAGCTAACAGGGGCTTTATCTATTACCTTAAATGTTTACTATGCATTGCAACCATAATATGATTTAATTTAAGGGTGTTAAACTCCAAAAGGTACCTACTTTTTTATCATGCTGATCAAATCTATGAATCCCGACTGCTGGAGGTGTGATCTCCACTGCATCAAAATAAATTCCTGAAAAGTGACAAGCCAAAAAAAAGCACAGCATGAGAATGTAGCTGATTGGACCTAATTCATTTATCACTATCCATTCACAGCATGGCTCCTGTGGGACTGTGGCATCGCACAGTAGGGCATGACCACGTCTGGCCCAGATTCCTCTTAATTAAATCAGCGAATGATGTGCAAAGCAAGCATGTTTATCAAATTACTCCTAGGATGCACTTATAATGACTGATGTTTTTAATCAGTGGAACAAATGATGTGGAAGGACAGGCACCTATGTTTCCATTGTTCCCCATGGGGCTGGACCTCAGGGCAGTGGAGAAATCTTCCCAGGATCCTCCGGTACACTCGTTACGGATCCTTTCTCTAGTCAGAGAGCCGTTCTTATAGCTGAAAAGAAGAAACAGGTGATGGGTTAGAACTGAGGCTGTCCAGACAAACACTGGTGCCTGGATATGGAGTTACAGAACTGTGAAAGAAATTCAAAAATATTTTCAAATATAATTAAATGAAAGGTTGATAGATCTCAACAAAGTAGAAAATATTTTTGTAAAAATATATAATATAATATAATATAATTATATTTAATAAAATGTGTGACTATACTCTGCATTTTAAACTGTATTAGTTCTCTCAGGCACTCTGGTGCAGTCTTGTAAAAAAAAAAAAAAAAAAAAATCAGCTGGTAGGTTTTTCTAAACATCTTGGAGAACCTGCTGCAGCAGACCTTTGCTCTTGCTTGCTTTAAATTTTTTTTAATTGCTTTTTAATTATTTGGAAAATGAAGGAAAATGGCATTAATGAGGAACATGTGGAATAAATATCCAAGGAAAAAGTGAGGGTTTCTAGAACAAAGTAATTCTTTTCCCAAAAGTATTAAACAAAATTAGTCTGATTAATCTGAAAAAGATGTTGGAAAATAAATGTGTCTGATTAAGGACTTTCATCATATTTAATGTTTAAAAAAAAAAAAAAACTCCCTTCACTATCTCTTTTTGGGCAATTTTTTTTCTACCATGTTTCTGTGGGTTTTTCTTTTTTTTTTTTCTTTTGGCATATTTTCCATTGATGAACCTTAAATGCCAATCAGTCAACTGGAGAGAAATGTCCTCTGACCTCTTAGCCAGCCAAAATGGAAAAATGATCTGGACCAAACTGTGAAATAAAACATGACATTGTAGCCAGATATGCATGTTGCTATACTTAGATATGCCCTGTAGAGTATCTGGAGAAAAACACAGTCAGTGTTTGCAATCAGTTTCGTGTTTACGGGTGCACACAAATTTAGTGGTCATTTAGTGGTCACTTAAATAAAAATATTGACCGATCATCCATAACATTAAAACCATTGACAGGTGAAGTGAATAACTTTGATTATCTCATTACAATGGCACCTGTTAAGGGGTGGGATATATTAGGTAGCATGTGGTGGAAGCACGGGGCAAGCGTAAGGATCTGAGCGACTTTAACAACTGCAAAAATTGTTCAGGATTGGATTGAGGAGCATGACAAAGAGTTCAAGGTGTTGACTTGGCATCCAAATTCCCCAGATCTCAATCCGATTGAGCATCTGTGGGATGTGCTGGACAAACAAGTCCGACCCATGGAGGCCCCACCTCTCAACTTACAGGACTTAAAGGATCTGCGGCTAATGTCTTGATGCCAGATACCACAGAACACCTTAAGTGGTCTTATGGAGAGCACAAGGCGAACCTACAAAATATTAGGCAGGTGGTTTTAATGTTATGGCTTATCAGTGTGTAGCTGCAACAGCTAATGTATTTCAGTCATGATCATTAAGCTGTAGTTATAGTTTACATGTACAGGAGCCTACATACAGTATAAGCTCCATACAAAACACACATGCAAAAAAAATGCTAATATTGTGCAATAAATGTGATGCTAGCTTGCAAATGCTACTTTATGAAACTAATTTATGTTCAAACCCACAATAGTGATGACTGTCACTGCTCGAGCCAGAGCCAGAGCAACTAATGTTGGGTGAACTACTACAGCTTAGTAGTAAGGGCAAAAAAAAGAAAAAAGACATAAGTAAACTTAATGTTAAAAATATGAAAAGTTATAGTTGATTAATTATTCTCAATGGGTGGCACAGATGGTAGCGTTGCTGCCTTACAGCTCCAGGGTCAGCGGTTCAACCTTGACAGAACATGAATGAATGAATTAGTCCATAATCGAATAATTCTTCTCATTTGTATTTGCAATATCCCATTTTAAGATTTTAATATTTAATACGTTTGGCACAAAACAGTCTCCACTCCTATGTGCAGGCCATAAAAACTGCATAAATGCATACTCTGAAAAAACAAGTTAATCAGCAGTATGCTTCTATAGGCTTTTATTACCCACTGTCAACAGCCAAGGACCGTGAAGTAAAAGCAGGGAAATGGGCTAATTTCAAGGGCCATTTGGGTTGAGCTGATGAAGAGAAAAAGCAAAAAGAACAAAGAGACTATGCTGGCAGAGAAAGTGGAAGAAGGCTAGAAATTGGAAATCAAATTGACTTCTACAGGTTCAGATCAATGAAAGAAATATAGATATATCTAACAGTGCTACTGTTCATAATCTGAACCTGCAGGAAGAGCACTTCATCTCTTTATTCACAGGAATCTTTCTTCAGAGCACCTACAAATACAGTAAAAACTCTAAAAGTTAGCATATGACTGCTACTACATATGGGAATAGCAGCTATCATATTGCAATCTTTTCTCCAGGCAGCATGAGAGTGACCTTTATCGGTACCTCAAATTGCAGCTAGCTTGGTAATTCCCTACAGCCATTCAAATAGTTTTAGAGCACAAAGCACTAGAGTTTCATGTCTGCTACATGCCTACAGAGTTTCAAGAGTCTTCAGAAAAGAGCCATTCAGTAACTCAATACACATAACCATTATACTGGGGATTTTTAAAAAAAAAAAAAAGAAGAAGAAGAAAAAGAAAAAAAAAGTCAATGTTATTTTCCATCTCTCTCTCTCTACAAACACACACATTAAATTCTTGAAAACAAAGAAAGTAAACATTCAATATCTTGAATATTTAATATTCAAGATTCTGCACTATTTCTAGGTCCCTTTTTAAATGTAAGCAAATTAGTGATATTGATCATGTTAACTGCTTTGTACAAAAGGTCAGATTTTCCTCAGGCCTTATCTCTTCTACTGAAGCATGAGTTGAGATGGCACTCCGATGGATTTGATCTAAAATGGATCACAAGGTTTTTGTACAAACTTGTGGAGTCCATACTAGCTCACGTGCCTACTGTCATTAAAGCGAAAAGGGGACGTTCCAAATACTGAGAAACGTGTGAATATTTCAAAAATTCATTGTCAATAACATAATTTTAAATTACAATACAAAACACAAGCATTTTCACTAGCCCTGTGTAGAAATGATAATGTATTACAATGAGTGTATCAATATAATCCTGTGATTTGCTTCGCAGCCTGAACTACTGTCAGAGCTGCTGTTTTAGAAAATGATAAACACCTTCTGACCAATCAGATTCAAGAATTCAACAGCACTGTCTTATAATTGTTTTAAATCCCCTAACAGACTTAGTCCTCCCTGCATCACTGTTATATTCAGACTGTAAGAAAATTCAAGGGTGACTGTGCCTTTGTATTTGCTACCCCGAGGCTGTGAAACATCTTACAGCAAAACATATTTTATAGGTTGGCTTTCTATTATTAAAAGTGACTATTGTGTTCATTGATATTCTACTGTATATATATTGCATTTTATAAATGAACTTACTTACTAAACATACATATGTATAGCGGTATTTGTAAACCACACTGATCCACTCAAGTGTAATGCAGAATAATTTTACCAGATCAGAGCCATGTAGGACAGGCAGTCTACAGGGTTGCAGAAGATGTGCCCCTCCACCATCGGCCTGGGTTCTTTGATCCACAGAAACACAGTGTCACTCGTGCCCAGGCTCACCTGTGAGACAGAAAAAGCTCAAATTAATCTCACAGCTGACCATTTATGTCAGTAACCTGGCAACATGGTGACATATACTGCCTCTGAAGCACATTTCAAACCATTTCCTTCAGCTAACTGCATAGCTATCAAAAGCAATGACTTATAAGACGACTGGCATAATAGAGAGCATAGGCAGCAGAGCATCAAGGCAGTCTTGTCTTTTGGACACACCCCATGCGCTGTGACCAGCAGTTAAAATGGGGAAGAGGACACAGGTTGCTTTATATGAGCATATATTAGCAGAGCAGAGATCTTGTATTATAATTGGATGCAAATGTAAATCACTTAACTATTCAACGTGATAAATTTCGCTGACAGAAAACCACTGGAGGGATTTCAGATGGGTGGCATCATCTTTAAGAACAGTGAAGAAATATGCATAGTGCTCTGGCTTCTCTCTTTTATATCACTAGCGAATACGAGGCATCAGAAAGATGTCACATTGCCCATGACTGCTTTAAGGCAGGGCCTCAAAATTATGGAAGTAGACCTGTATGCAATGGAGAAGACTACTGGTTTGGCCGAGTGTTTGCAGTCTCAATACATCAAAAAGCAAAGCCTGACCACTTGATAAAATGACAAATTGGCATATTCCTTCCAAAATGTTATCACAAATTTATCAAGCCTCCAGGCACAAATACTAAAAGCTTTATGTCTGGTAACCTGACTGTGGTTTAAAAGCCTAAAGGACAGAAACAGATACATCAGAAATGTGATTTCACATCACATTTCCACATTGTTCAATGCTGAGAACGGCATCTATTAGTACAATTTAATCCATATTGTTCCCACATTGTTAGAAAGAAGGACCCCTGTGTATTCCCATGTCATGCACGGCGTTCCTGGGATAGGCTCCAGACCCACCGCACCCCTGACCAGGATAAAGTGGTTACTGAAGCTGAATGAATGAATTTATCTCCTGTTCACGATTATCCATCCATCTTCCCGACCGCTTATCCTACACAGGGTCATGGGGTATCCTAGCGTTTTTCCCAGGGGACTCGGGGCACAAGGCGGATGGCACCCTGGACAGCGTGCCAACTCATCGCAGGGCACAATCGCACACACATTTCCAAACTGTCACACACTACAGACAATTTAGAGATGCCAATCTGCCTACAACGCATGTCTTTGGACTGCAGTAGGAGACAAGACGAGACCTAGTGGTGCTTTAGGATAAGCTATGCAGATACAGGTGCTGAAGTGCAACCTGTGAGCTTATGTTCATCAGTCAGATTGAGTCAATTGATCACATGCTAGAGAGTGAAACACAACTAGCAAAGAATATGAATAAGCAAGGAGCATTCACACTAATCCTGTCCGTGTGGGAAAACCTGATGGAGGAAGGACACAAAGGTCAAATGAAGTTCTTACATGGACTTCATAGTCCTAAGAGTCTGATCTTTCTCAAACTCTTCATACAACAGCATTGTTAAATTCTCAATTCTGATTAGTCAGAATGTGTTTGACAGGAGTTCCAGCTGCAAAGTTTATATAAAATATATTAAAAATAAATATATATTAATTATATTAAATATGAATTAAGTTATTGGTTATGTAATCATTGCATCACACCACCCTGTCTATGATTATTTTCCTATAACAGCATGCCCTGTCATGTTTTATTCCTTATGTAAAGGATATGTGGGACGCACAGGCGGATGAAATAAACAATCAGCTTTTAATGATGAATTGTGACCAAATTCCATGTTAATGCACTATATGTCCAAAAGTATGTGGACACCTGATCATCATGCCTATATGTGCTTGTTGAACATCCCTTTGCTGCTATAACAGCCTCCACTCTTCTGGGAAGGCTTTCACTAGATTTCCCACGTAGTTATGGGAATTTCTGTTCATTCAGCCACAAGAACATTAGTAAAGTCAGGCACAGATGTGGGGTGAAGGTGTTCAGTGGGGTTGAGGTCAGGGCTCTTATGAAGGCCACTCGAGTTCTTCCACTCCAACCTTGGCAAATCATGTCTTCATGGACTTCGCTTTGTGCACAGGAGCACTGTCATGCTGGAACAGGTTTGGACCCCTTAGTTCCGGAAAAGAGAAATCTTAAAGCTACAGCATACAAAGACATTCTAGACAATTGTGGGCTTCAAACTTTGTGGCAACCGTTTGGGGAAGAAGCACATATCGGTGTAATGGGCAGGTGTCCATATACGTTTTTTTAGTGTATTTGGTACCTGATAAAACTGAACAATTTATGTAAAATTCCTTACTGTCCTAACTAGATCATTTTTCTATTAGTTTCACTGAATAATTCATAGAGGTTACTGAACCATACTCTTCAAGAAAAAGAACTGAATAGTAAGCTGCAAGTTTAAGGGACTGAAAGCGTAGCAGCTGGTCATCTATTTTGATATTCCCTCATTTGTGAAACATGCAGTATAAAGGTATTCCTAAAACGTTTGCATTTTACATATTACCTTACTCACTCTCCTAACCAAATAAAGCTGAAGTCCATCTCTCTGAGAAATTGGGAGACGCTTACCGCTATATCTCCCTCCTGTAGGCGCATCCCTGCTAGAGATCCTGAAAAGGGAAAATCAAATTACTTATACAGAGTTATTTCAAAACTGTCACAAGCGTATTACTCATCTCTTTCAAATTTAGCTCCTTTCCCAAATCTTCTCCTTTATAAAACATTATCATGCAGGGACTGATAACATCCCAATGAATGCCATCAATCTAATATACAGTCCTGGCAATCAAAGTGATGCTGCCAGACGACAGTGAGGGGCGAAAAGTAATCATGTTTCCAAACAGACTCTTACTGTAAAACACAGTGTTGTAGCATGTGTGCTAGGCTGCGATTTACAGCTCAAACCACAACTACTATCTGTTCCATGGTTTAATTTGGTTGGCAGAGTGAACTTGGTTAATATTTAATCATGAGTAGTCAGTGTTGTTTTTGGTTTCTTTGCAGCAAAAAAGGGGACTAAACGTTCTCTAGCCATGATTATATACAGGGACCTTCTGCATCTGAGGCTGATGATCCCATAAGAGCATTTCAATACTTCAGCACGAATGCTGCTGTTCATTCGTTTTGGTCTACAGACATTTATTTCCAGCATTCAAAGTGCAGTCACTGCCTTAACTCATCTTATAGAGTAATGCTCTGCAATCATTATTCACCTCCTCCATGCTTACTTCACCGCTCTGTACTGTGTGAAGCATTATAAACCAACACCACTGTGTGTCAGCTTTAACACAAGCAGAGCAATATAATATAATATTGTTATTTATTAGAACAATATAAACACAGCAAAATTTTCCAGTGAACATTTGAGTTTCGCCATATATACATAAACCCTATTCTTTTTCACCATTAGTTGTTTGAACACTCATTTCTCATTGAAAGTAACACTGTATGATATGACAGAGTTCGTAATACATAGCAGTAGTACTGTAAAGGCATGTAACACTAATACACCTATCACATACTGGTGAAGCTCTCTGGCAGGCTGGGCAAGATGTCATAATGGCTAGACACGAATGACGGTTGGCATAAGGCGTAGTTTTATGGTTATGACTGCAAATTAGGGGAGGGGGACCTATTAAAATCTGGAGTAATGAGGTGAAAGAGTCAGGCACATGGCCAGAAGTGAGAATATGCCCTCTTCACATCACAGCCCTCATTTTTCCACTCTCTCCAAGTTTGTGAGGTTCACATGCTGCTTCCATACTGTTTAAAATCCACCCATGACTATATTTAAATGTATACTGATATTTAAATGTATATCCCACTAATATTTAAATGTAATATAAAATCAAATCTTATAAATTAAATATCTTTCAAACATATTATTATTATTATTATTATTATTATTATTATTACAAGATAACACAGTGTGGTTGCTAAATTCCATCCTTATAAAACACAATCAACAAAAGCAGCCCAAATTACATTCCAAGCCCAAGGCCATTTATACCAGCCAAATGTGATTAAAAAACAGCCCCGTCGGATGGGAAACCACCCAAACTGGCAAGGCTGCTCATTGAAAGCCTCCAAGAGGATGTGCTGGGGGGAGGGACAAGTGATATGATGCAGTTTCAGTGCCATCTAGTGACTATAAATCCTCTCTGAGTAGTGTGAGAAAGCCAGAGGACATACAGTATGTATAAACTGAAAACCACTGCAGTGTACCCAGGATATTTTAAATACAGTACAGCTCTGACACTATACCAATTATGGAATTATTTTGCATTACTGTTCAACACTGACTGAATGTAGGATTTTTAGATGACATTTTGATCTAAAGGCTGGATTAAAACACAAGGTGGTATTATGTGACAGCAAGGCCTACAAACTGTTACACAGACAGTACATACAGTTAGCACCAGAATTATTGCCACATATAGCCAAATCCACAAAACATGGTTCAGTTACTACAGAAACAAGCCCTTAGCATGGTCATCTGAGTCCCCTGCCCTAAACCAGAGTAAAGACCTGAACAGGAGTGCTCACAAGAGAGGACTGAGGACTCTGGAGGATCTGAAGCTATTGTGTATTGAGGAGTATCTGAGATACCTTGCACTGTATTCTCCAATCTCATCAAGCACTACAGGCGTGTCGTTATGTTGACAAAGGGAGGTTGTGCAAAGTGTTAAATACAGGGTGCCAATAACTGTGACACGTTTTTGTGTTTTTGTTTTTCTTAGAATAAATCTACTTTCAGTGATTTAGCTATTTAACCACAAAGACCTTTTTTCACCACTTTTTAACATACACTATATGTCCAAATGTATGTGGACACCTGAGCATAACACCCATATGTGGTTCTTCCCCCAAACTCTTGCCACAAAGTTGAAAGCACACAACTGTCTAGAATATCTTTGTATGCTGTAGCATTACAGTTTCCCTTCAAGGGGCCCAAACCTGTTCCAGCATGACAGTGCCCCTGTGCACAAATCAAGGTCCATAAAGACACGGTGTGCCAAAGTTTGTGTGGAAAAACTTGAGTGGCTTGCACAGAGCCCTGACCTCAACCCCACTGAACACCTTTGGGATAAACTAGAATACTAATTTCATGCCAGGCCATCTTGCTGGACATTACCCGGGTAACTATACCCCTGACTTTTTGTGCTCTTGTGGCTGAATGGGTGTTAATCCCCACAGCCACGGTCCAAAATTTAGTGGAAGGCCTTCTCGGAATAGCAGAGGCTGTTATAGCAGCAAAGGGGGAAAAACTTCATTTCAATGCCTATGGTTTTGGAATGGGATGTTCAATACGCCAGTGTCCACATACATTTGGCCATATAGTGTATCTTTATCAGTGGTGCCAATAATTCTGGAGCTTGCTGTTTATCAGTGTACATTTATAGCCCATGTAGAGATGCCTATCTCATCCCAAACAGAGTGTTGCTCCTTTGTGCTTAGACTGATCAAACCCATTCCTGAGTATTTCTATATTAATATATTTAGAAATATAGAGTTAGTACATATTCAGACACTACTGAAGGCCTGGATTAGTTAGTTCAGGTGCGTAATTTTTAGACTTACCAGGATTGTCTCCAGTGAAAGCCACCACTTTACAGTCTTCTGGCACCCCAAATCGCTTGACAAAATATGGAGAAACAGAGCCCTAGGAGGAGACATGAATATTAAATATTAAAAATAGCAGTCTTATATAAATAACATGTCTTTTTTTGCTGTACCCTAATGTAGAATGTAGGTTTCATAACCCTTTAAAATACTAGCACAGCAAAGGCCACAGAGTAAGCTGGAAGAATACACAGCAGTTTCTATGTTTCAGCATGTCTACACATTTACAACCACAGCAAAATAAAAAAATAAATAAATAATAAAAAAAAAAGGGACCAAAGGAAAAAGTAATACCAGAACTGCAGTGGGTGGTGTGGGGTTACCCAGCTTCTCCGCCAGCTGAGGTGCAGTGGCTTTCAGACATGACTCTGACCACTTTTTAGTGAAGATGTCCATTAAATTCATCCCTGAACCTTAAATCAGAGCAAACATTTATACGTGTAAACAATGACTCCTGCTTATACCTGGCACTAATCCCTCAGAGTAAAATGCTTGTATCAATTTTTTCTCTTTTAATAATGCATAAACTGAAAAAAAGAGCATCTCCATGATCAGCCGTCTAAACTCCCAGATCCCAGATGAATAAGGCAGGAGGTTTCAGGAGGAATAACTTTGGTAAGTCTTTGGTAAGGTAATCATATAGAGTCAACCACGGCAGTGTTGAATTCCTGAATTTGTTTGGTAAGCAGCTCTGACAATAGACCTGGCTGCAAATCACAGGTTTATATCAAAGCGCTTGTTCTAACACATTATCATTTCTATAGTAACAGCTAATTCACAGGGGCTTATATGTTGAATACTCCACGTAATCAAAACCTAATAATAAGCCATTTTTAATGTGCTATTTTTTTTTTTTTTAAGGAAAATACGTGCTTGTTGATCTGGTAAAACTTTCTGTAAGATGTAGTATGTAAGCTGTATATAACCTCAAGTTTTCATCTCACTCTTGACATTGACTGCTAATAGAAGAAATCTGATCAGGCTTCTGTAATCTAATCACAAACGTACTGGATAAACATGGCACAGCATATTCCTCCACCAGCTTCTTTTCATCATATCACCACCACCTTATCTTTCTAACCAATTCAAACTAATGATAAACCATAATGACCTAGAAAACTAAGCAAAGTCTAGGCTGATTAGAAATTTCTTGCTAGAAAACATATGCAGTAAAAAAAAACAAAACCTTAATAATTAGACTAACATTCAAAATCATAATGAGAAAAAAATAAGCAAAATAATAATAATAATAGTAATAATAATAATAATTATAAAAATCCTATGTTAACTTACCATCACTGTAGTCAATAGCTGCATAATCACCGAGAAAAAGAGATGCAGCAAAGCTACTGACCAGTGAGATTCTCTATCAAAATCAAATAGAAATAAAAAAAGATACATTGTTTTAGATTTAATATACTCCATTTATATTTGTGGATGCAGTTTCTATGCTTTGCTGATAGCTTACACACCTCAGTCTCATTGTATCTGTCCCGCTGTAACTGGTAGATCTTGGCAATCTGATTTGCAGTAAAGCGCTAAAAGCATTAATAAAAAATAATAATAAATTACGGGGTTGGGGGGGGGGGTGGGACGACACGTTATTCAATTTGGTCAAAACAAGCCAGGTTTACGTTTTGAATTTTCGGATCAAATCTAATATCAGAAACCTGTAACATTGTGAAAATTGCTGTGATTTTAGAGGTCCATACCTCATAGGCCCTTGACCCAGTGATATCTGCAAGTTGTTGAGCACCCCCTACTGCACATTCAAGGTTCTTACATTGGTCTGCAGTACTGGAGTCCATCCACACTGGACTGTCCTGGACAGCAAAACTATCCTATAAAAAGAGACATGCAGCTAAACAGGAATCTGCTCCGGATGTCATTAAAGCTGACTTGAAAAAGAAAGAGTCTGGCTCTCATATCACTTAAACCAAACAAGTGATAATGAGCTTCTATCTAATCAAAGCCCAGCGTGTTCTGCACAAAATGTACACATTGTGAAATGATTTGAGATAGCATAATGAGATAGTATGTTTTTAATAGAGGTTGTGCATACATTCAGACATGTTCAGCCAATCTTCATATATAACTGATATGTCACTGCATACATTGCATATACAGGCATACGACTTTATATTGGATTACAAATTAACCCTTTAATGTATCGCATTTTATCTTTGCATCAAATTACAGTCTGACTCATTTCTATATACATCCAAATCACTTTAGTAAGTACCATTTTAATTAACTATCAATTTGTATTTTAGCTGTGTATATTTAAATATTGATAGTTGTACTCTTACTCAATTACATTTTCAGGAAAAATGTCACACTTTTGATTTAGATTCTCATTTAAAGATCAGAATCCCTCAGATACCATGACTTAACTATTTTTTTGCCTGGCTACCAAGTTCTTATCAGTTATGTCATGTATTTGAATTAAAAACATCTATATCAGTTTGAATGGAAATTTAAACAAACATGTCTTCGGATTTCAGATGAAAAAGTTTATTCGGATTTCATATGAGCAAAACATATCTTTAACCCGGCCCCTAAATCTAACCAGTATAAATAACTTGTGTAACATTTCATAAGAATCGAGGCATGTGAAAAGATACAAACTTATAGTGAGACTACGTTGAAAAAATGTCTTACCTTCTAATTTTAGTTTAAATAATTGACTTTATAATTAAATACCTGAGCATGTTTAAATATTATTTTATATTTTATATTTCACTCAAGTATGATTTTCATGAGGTACTTCCACTATTAACTGAGCAAAGATTTTGCCCGTAATTTTATTTATTTAATGTCCTTATTGCCCTTCATTTATTATTCATGCTTTAAATGTATTTATTATTTAGGAGTCTATTATATGAATGCTGGGTGCAGGGGCAGGAATACGCCCTGGATGGGACGCTTTCATCATTGTAGCGAAACCCATACTTTTACCTAAACAGCATTTTTCTGTCCACCTGTTTGAATGTAAAGACTAAACTTTTTTCACTACTGACAGCTGACAGCTCTCTCTTTTGCTCTGCAGTGACTCTGGGACTCAAAGAAAAGTAAAGAAACACCTCTATCTACTGACAGAACAGCCATTACTCTTTCAAAGATTACCAAATTACCAAATTAACACTGCGTTCTCTATTCTCGCGCAGGTTCTGCCCTCTGCTCTCATGTTCAACATGTTCATGGATCACGAGGTCCTACTTTAAACATTAAACAGTCACCATTTTGTAACAGTATAATAGCCTGACAGGACACATGACTGATGATCCTTGAACACTTTCAAAAGGAAATCAGGTTTAATCTCCTCTTTGGAGTTACTGATCAAAACAGCTTGTACCTGCAGCAGGCTGTGTAAATATCTTCCCGGATCCAGACACTGCAGAGTTTTCCTCGCTCCCTTTTTCCAGTACACACTGCCATGTTGCTGCAGTGAACACATTCAACAAATTGGCTTCATTCATTTTAAATGCATTTGCTACACACAGTCAAAAACAGTGTGACATACCTGGCCGCTGCCTGAAATAGCTTTCACACGAGAGAAGTCAAATCCAGCGCTCTTCATCTCCTCAAGGAGAAGGTCGAGTGCCTGCAGTTGCAAATCTTTATTAACTACCTAACTCAGTAATCGACTTTGCACAACTGAAACAAGAACTGATGTGCAATGCACAACATTATGGACAAGAAAAGTTAAATATGTTATATTATGCCTGTCGTATGCAATTAACAAACTGATTGACGCTGCCCCACCTTGACCCACATGAGCACTGGAGAGGTTACGGTCACTCTGTCCTCATGGATGTGGACTCCCCCCTGTGTCCTATATGGTAAAAACACAGAACACACATAGTTTAACACACTGCTGTAACTGCTGTAGGTAAAAAAAAAAGACATTCTGAAGCGATCCAGAGCAAACTTGTGCCTACCTGAACTCTGGAAGGTCGCTTTCAAACTGGACATTGCTCTGGTGAGTAACTTGAAGCTTTCCATCAATTGCAACAACTTTCAGCTTAAAATAACAAAAGAGAAGAAAAGAACCATAGTTTCTAATATCAGTGCAGAGGTGAATATTGTACACTTATATGGCCAAAAGTATGTGGATACTTGAACATCACACCCATATATGGTTCTTCCCTAAACTCTTGCCACAATTGCACACAATTGTACAGAATGTCTGTGTAATGTATGCTGTAGTTCTAAGATTTCCCTTCACTGGAGCTAAGAAGCCCAAACCTGTTCCAGCATTACAATGCCCCTGTGCACAAAGCGAGCTCCATTAACACATGGTGTGCCAAGGATGGTGTGGAAAATCTCAAGTGGTCTGCACAGAGCTCAGACCTCAACCCCACTGAACACCTTAGGGATGAACTTGAACAACGACTGCACTCCAAGCCTCAGCACCCAAGGCCTCCCCGGCCAGGTTACAAAAAGCACAAAAATAAGGAACAAGGAACCTTCTACAAACAAATTACTCATGGAGAACTATGTAAAAAAAATTCTTATAGAAGAAATAAAGAAAGAAAGAAGGAATTATGTGGCATTCATTGGCAGCTGGAAGCATTGCAGCCTCATGGCTGAGTTAGTGTGTGTGTGTGTGGTGTTCTGAATGCTTTCCTCCCACCAGGAACCTGGGATCTCCAAATAGGAAACTGGGTTCTCCCAATAGGGAGAAAATACTCCAGTATAAATATTCCAGTAGGTAGATTGTCCATGCTAAAATGGCCTGTGCATGGTGGCCTGAGATAGACTGGCGTCCCATCCAGGGTGCATTCCTGCTTCACACCCAGTGATAGGTGGTGACGGTAATGGGATGGATGGATGGATGGATGTGACATTCATAATAATGCCATAAAATGTAACAAGTTTTAGGCTTTTCTTGTTATTTGCCAATCTAAAGTGATGCAAAGTCTATTATGAAACAATCAAGTTTGAGTATCACTGTAAACATTTTGCACGTACAGTATGTATATAATATTTACGCAGTAAAATCATAATATTCATGTACTCAGTATCTCAGCCTTTATATAAGAAGCAGCATATTACATCATAACTTTAACTGACATCATAACTTTAAAATTAGTATTTGATTATTTCCTTGGGGGAAAAAAGACAAAGTCTGGAATATTAAGTTGTGTTAGTGTTATTTTATATACACTAATTATGATTATGATTACTATTATTATTATTATTATTATTATTATTATTATTATTATTGCACCTTATTCTTGAAAGTGGTTTCTCATTTTCTCGATTATTTGTAAGGCCTTACAAACTCTCCACACTATAAAATATCAGTCTGTATTTATCAAAACAGCAATAAACTATACAGCATAGCACATTTGTATCACTAAATCTAAGCTCTAAATATTTCAGATTCACAATCAGTTTCAGAGTTTCTTTTTCTCCACCCGTACTCCGGCTGATCGTTCCTCTAAGGCTTTGATTGGCTAACAGCTCATACCACTAGTAATTTAGTAGCGCTTGAATTTTTTCCTTTTTTTATCTTATGTTATAAAGATACAAATACGCAACTTTTCAGCTTGAAATAAAACGCAATTTAGCTGGCAACGTAAAATTTGGGTTCTGGTTGTTTTCGGCGATTGGCTGAGTGCGTGTGACGTTTAATGTCATGACCAATCATAGGTGAGAAGGCGGGATTTTCCGGGATATGGATAGGGAGAAAAATCGTTCTTCTGCTCTTTCAAAGCAGGTTAGACAGCATGCGTGTAAGAACTAAGAATAATAAGAAAGTAATAATAATAATACATGTTTTAGACTACCTGTTGGGTGCTGAAGTCAAATCCTAAATAGTAGGAGTCTGTTAGTTCAGCCATAGTGCAGTGGTGTTCTCTTGCAGGATGGTAAAAGTTCATTCACACACACACACACACACATACACACACACACAGAGACACAGAGCTCTGCTACATTTAAAGTGACAGTGCACAAAAAAATTCGCCTGAGACTTCACTGGACTTTATAAATGCCTAATGTATTAAAATACAACCTAAAATATTCCTTTTGCACCAAGGATCAAATCAGATATTCTACAAATGCAATTTTTTTGCAAGTTTTTGCACATTACATTATGCTGCTACAATACTTATTATACTGTACATAGGCTGCTGCTCTTATGTTTACACTATTCCAGCTACTTGTATTGTACTCTTTGCATTATTGTCACTAGATTCACTTTTAAATACAACTGTGTACTGGTCGGCGCGGCACTGGGACTTACTGTGCCCACTGTCTGTCCCAGTAGTCATTGCACTGTCTTGTGCTGTCTGCACATGTTTGCACTTGTGCACTTTATGTATAAATTATGTAGTCCCTTGTAGTTCTGTGTTTGTCTTATGTAGCACCTTGGTCCTGGAGAAACGTTGTTTCGTTTCACTATGTACTAACTGGCTGTATATGGTTGAAATGACAATAAACTCCACTTGACTTGACTTGATTTGGCTGTCCTGTACATAATCAGGTGGTGTTACCCCTTAGTCAAGTCAAGTGGCTTTATTGTCATTTCAACCATATACAGCTAGTTAGTACACAGAGAAACGGAAAAACGTTCCTCCAGGATTATGGTGCTACATATAACACAGAACTACAAGAGACGGTGTGCTCCTCATGTGTGCTTCTGTCCCCCTATTGTCTCTACCCTCCATATCTAAAAACCTGGACACACCACTGTTATTCAAGACTACGCCCCAAATACACTGCTGTCGATAGTCCAAAAGTGCTGACTATCACATTGCTTCTGAGGAAATTCATTCCTTAAACAATTCATGGAAGTGTTTTAACAGATAAACGTCCATTTACTTTAAACTTTAACACAATACTGAAGCCACTTCACTACTGTATAAAATAAAACTGACATGAAATGACAGTTAATGAGTGTCTAGACAGGATATTAATAGATGCATTGTATTAATACAAAAGAACATGTCAGTGTCAATCAAGACCTCATATAATAAACACATCTTTATATAACCTAATTCTCACATACACTATATGTCCAAAAGTATGTGGACACCTGAATATCACACCCATATGTGGTTCTTGCCCAAACTGTTGCCACAAAGTTGGAAGCACACAATTGTCTAGAATGTCTTTGTATGCTGTAGCTTTACACTTTTCCCTCACTGAAGCTAAGAGGCCCAAACATGTTCCGTGTAATGCCTCTGGGCACAAAGTGAGCTCCATGAAGACATGGTTTATCAAGGTTGGTGTGGAGGAACTCGAGTGGCCTGCACAGAGCCCTGACCGCAACCCCACTGAACACCTTTGGGACAAACTGGAATGCTAATTTCGCACCAGGCCTTCTTGCTGGATATCAGAGCCCAACCTCATTACTTGTGGCTGAAGGGGCAAAAAGCCACACTGCAAAATCTAGTACAATGCATTTCCAGAAGAGTGGAGGTTATTATAACAGCAAAGCGGGAACATCTCAGTATTAATGATCATGGTTTTGAAATGGAATGTTCAATACACAGGTGTCCACATACTTTTGGCCATATAGTATATGAGAACTGTACCTTTATGGGAAAAAAAGACATAAATCTCATGTGATCACTGTTTTTCATGTTATGCCCTGAAATTGCATATGTGAACTAAAGCAAACGAGACATCATGCGAACAATGTGATCACGTGAAAAAGAATTACTCATTTAAGAAAATGACAACTGAAAAAGTAAATGACATGCCCTACACAAGAAAAGACATGCATAGTGTAAAAATCACATGTGAAAATATAACACAGGCAGTGCATGTGAAAAATGCACTACACGTAAAAAAAAAATACATGTGAAGTGTCTAAAATCCATATGTGTAAAAATCTTGTGATTAGTTTGTGAAAGAGAAAGTCACAAGCACTGCACCAACCTGAGTCCAACACAAAAATAGAGCAAAAGCAATAACAATAACCATGCTTTAAAAGAATGTTTTACCAATTTTGTCAGCATTACATCAACACATACAGTATATTAAAGCTACAGGACTGATGAAGTTTATTAAAAGGGCCCTGTACAGTTTTAACTGTGGCCTAATAACTGCTTCATTTGGAAAACTTTTTTTCTGAAAGTGACATACAAGTGAGAAAGTCTGACACAGCCAGTACAAGCCCAGAGCTGTTAATGAAGCTGACTGTGCTACAAAGCCTACAAAACCATTCCCATTATTGACTAGACTAATATTCAGTTTAGTGCAAAAATCTGCATGCCCTTACTTCAAAATGATTAAACCAGAAAGGCACTTAATGTGTTTACAGCTTCCTTCATTATCACAAGCATTATCAAAAATATTAACATAGCCTGTTAATATTGAAACAATAAAATGAACATGAACATAATATAAATTATGTACTTTTGTTTCACTTGTCTCAAATGACCTTTTCAGGCCTCTATAGTTTGTTTTCAGATTTTTGTTAATCCTGTGGCAGTGTCATTTTTCTTTCACTCATTGGTTGTGTTTTTGGGCCTGTACTTCTGACATTTCTTCTGAACAATAGTTTTCTATTGGTAACGCTCTATATTTTCTGTTATAAGGTCTTGTGATGGCTTTTCCTGATCCTGTTGGCTCCTGATCCCTCTGACAGCTTACAGCAAAATTGGTCAAGACTTAAAACTATAAACACCTGCTCACTGTTTTAAGTCATTAGACATCTATATAAATTCTATTTCAGGTAAATTAACTACAGCATGTCAACAGGGGTGCAGACCTTTAAGCCTCAGTACTGACTGCATTGGTGTAATGATCAGGCCATGTTGTAATAGGGGTTCAACAGCAAAACACCACTAAAAGGAACACAGGATTCTGTAGAAGTACATTTTCTTCCTGTTTCTAACTTGAAACCAGTGGGGATGCATCCTGTATGTGTATATATTTGAAATGATAAAACTTGAACCAAACTTTTAATTATATGCAGTAAGTGCAATTGCCTACCTGTCATTGTCAGACTCACCCATTACTTCAACAATGCTGTGTCAACACTTCTACTCTAAATCCCTGAGGATAGTTTATTCTATAATACGTTCTAAAGATCAGGTATAAGGACCATTATAATGTACCATGCTGGAAAATCCAGCTTGGATAAAATCTCTTTACCAGGTTGTAAGTTATTTTCCAGCCTATTTAGTTCTTAGCTAAATTGATCAATACATTTTTTTAATTTTACTGAGTGCCTTAATTACTGTTGTGATATTATCTTAAAAACTACTTTTCTATGAGGTTGCATTGTGGTGTAGTGGAGGTTCACATGCTGTTTTCATCTATTAGCATTTACCAACCGTCAAAGATGGTCTACCAGCTCAAACGGCTCACCTCAGTTTTGGTAGCTGGTCAGACCAAGTTGAATTTTTTTTTGGGGGGGGGGTTCCCGTCTGGTTCTTCTCAAGTTTTCTTCCCCATGTCATCTCATGCCACTGTTGCCCCTGGTTTGCTCATTTGGGATCTAAATCTGCATCTGGGTTTCTCAAAATCTGCTTTGTTACAATGTTTATTGTTAAAAGCGCTACATAAATAAATTTTATTTGCATGGAAATGTAATTAGCATAAAAATATCAAGTCATAAATCAAACAAATGGAACTATTTAAGGAAAAATCCACCCTGAATGTTAATTATAATTAACATTGGGTGGGTCATCCCATCTCAAGTGGTCCAACACAGGTTGTTTGACCATTTTTCATTTTCCCCTCAATTTCGAGTTGAATATCTCTGGTGGTGGAACAGATAATGGTAAGAGTACCCCTAAACAAAAATTAATACTGAAACTTGAACCCTTCCAATTATAAATTGAACCTAATAGTGGAACTGTGAACAATCCTGAGTATTACGTTAGGACTTACGCTCTAAGTCTAAGGAACAAGAATGTGCAAAATGTTTATATATGTACATGTACCTTTTAATGTGTTGTAGAGATCAGATTTTGTTTCAAGGAGCTAAGACCATCCTGAGCTGGGATGTTGAGGTTCCCGTAAACAGCTATATAACCAAAATTTGGTTATATTTGATTTTGCAATGCCAACACATAGAGGTAATCACTCAAAAAAAAAAAAATAAGAAAGAAAGAAAAATGATTATTATTAATAATTATTGGACCACTTGGAATGGACTGACCCATGTGATTTTTGTAGTGGTCAAGATTTATTTTGTAATGAAATTCTAATTTTAGAATTTCATTTTAATTTCTTTCATCTTTCATTGACATTCTGGTCTTTTTTCACTATGGCTAATGATTTTCTGCATTACCCACAATGCCAATCAACTACCCGCTGATGATGGCACAAATGGGAGTTAGCCCTTGCTTCAACTCTACCTAAAGAGGCAGCGCTTTAATCCTTTAGTCTGTCCAGCTCTATCACCTTCTCATCTGTACATTCTGCTCAAACAGATGAAGTTCCAAAATTTCACGCTAATACCACCATCAGCGCCATTGTGCTTGCCATCTGGTAGATCACTAACAGGTCGAGCCGAGTCTGCCTTAACTCAGAACAATTGTGCTGTATAGTTGCATTGCATTGTGGAACTTGGAGGCCAATGTCTGCTATCATCACCTACTTCTTCAACATTGGATTTCTCTTTAATATGGCATTGAACGTCACTGGAAAATGATGAGCCAGATTTGCTCTTTTCTTTTTAAGCAAGAGAAACCTGACCATTATCCCTTATGATCCCTTATGTTTCTCCTATTAAATGCCATCGTAAGCATTCTAGCAATGTCCCGCTGTGACGTCAAAGCACGACACAACCACTAAATTTTCACAGGAATAAAGAAAATACAGTACCAACCAACAGATTAGCACCAGAATCACTAAACACATCACAAACAAATCAATAAAAACATATTGTCTTGGGGGTTAGCACGTTTGCTTTGCACGTCCGGGGTTGGGGGTTTGATTCCTTCCTCTATCCCGTGTGTGTGGAGTTGTGTGTATGCCCTGCGCTTCGGGGGTTTCCTCCAGGTACTCTGGTTTCCTCTGGTGTCCCCAGACTGGGATAGGTTCCAGGATCGCTGCGACCCTGTGCAGGATAAACGATACAGAAAATGGATGGAAATTGTCCCTAGTGTGTGAATGTGTGTGATTGTACCCTGCGATGGGTTGGCACCCTGTCCACCCTGGGTCTCCCCTGCCTGGGATAGGCTCCAGGTTCCCTGCGACCCTGTGTAGGATAAGCGGTACAATAAATGGATGGATGGACATATTGTCTTTGTCAGGGTGGAGCTTTCCTTTAATGACATACTCGTCAGTACAGAAACTGATGATTTATTGCATGCTCATAATTTCCTTTTAATACTGTAAAAATAAAGGGCAACCTTGAATCGCCCTCCTTTATTTGCCAGTTTATTTGCACAGTGTCAGTGCCAGCGTGCACACACTGTATCTGTATCTGTAACTGTAACTGTAGCTCACACACACACTGTAAAATCCAGCGAGGTGGTGTTCGTGTGCAGTGGATTTGAGGTAATTAAATGAGAGCAGGGTGCACGGGGGCAGGATGGCGTCTGCGTGCTGCCCTCACTGGCCGTGTCCGTGTGATCAGCTCCTCCAGTCGGCACATTTCGGAGAGGAAACGAGCCGCGAGCACGAGGAACACACCGACACCACTTCCCTGCCAACAAACATGGACATAGCGCATTTAAAAGAGCAGTACAACTCCATCAGGGACAAGCAGAAACGCGAAACCAGGGTGGTCTGTTTTGCAAAAGGTAAGAAAAATGTGTTTTGTGTGTGTGTGTGTGTTTTTTTTTTTTTGTCGGAAACAGACGGAGAATTCCCAGTTTCCTGTTGCTTGAGTTTGCAACTTTCTGTTGTTCCACAGCAGGTGCAAATTCATTTCTGTTTTTTTTAAGCATCAAGAACACTGTTGATCTTTTTAAACTATTTCATGTTACAAATAACAACGTTATAATAATTACCTGATGTGCTGAGATTAACACCTAGATCTTATCACCTAGAATTCATTGTTTTGTTTTGTGTTTTTTTCAGTGTTCATATAAATCCTGTTAGAAGGTTATAAGGTCCTGTAGGCTAGAGAACATTATGATGTCACAAAATGTTAAAGTTTTTGTTGTTAATCTAAGAGATACTTGCTTTGTGAGGGTTTTTATTTGGTTAAAGTGTCTATCATGGCGTCTAATACTTTTCCTAAGAAATTCCTGAGTTGTTCCTGCTTGGAGTATTTGCCAAGCGCTTATAGATCACTCCACACGTCAGAAAGATTGGCCAGTTCCTCAACTCCTGTCCTGTCTGTATGGACATGATTAACACAATTACACATTTAGAGTAATGTCATGTTTCTTAGGTTCCGAATGTGCTCTTGGAGGATCTCTCTCTCTCTCTCTCTGTCTCTCTTAGTACTATATAAATAACAGTAGTACCAAAAATATGTATTTAAATAATAAAAAAATACGTTGCATAAATACATGTACAACAAAACAATAAAGATATGCAAAGAGCAGTACAAATACAGCGGATATAAAACGTCTACACATACCTGTTAAAATGTCGAGTTTTTGTGACGTAAAAATTAAATCAAGATAAATCATGTCAGATCTTTTTCCACCTTGAATGTGATCCAAAGGAAAAACAAATAAAAACATTTTAGGGTACAATAACCTGGTTACATTAATGTGCACAGCCCTTAGCTAATACTTTGCTAAAGCACCTTTTGCTTGTAATACACAGCACTCAGTCTTTTGGGGCAAGAGTCTACCATCTTAGCCCATTTTGATCAGGCAATTTTCTTCCACTCTTCCTTGGAAAAAATGCTCCAGATCTGTGTAATTGTGAGGGGATCTCCTGTTTACAGCCCTCTTCATGTCATTCCGCATGTTTTAAATAGAATTTAGATCTGGGCTCTGTCTGAGTCATTCCTCCTTTGTTGACTTTGTTGGATTTGGGATTTGCACTTTGGGTCGTTACTGTGCTGGAAGGTGAAATTTGTGTTCATCGGTAACTGTCTAACAGGGGCCTGCAGGTTTTGTGACAAAATAGGTAGTTGGAGCTATACATGATTGTCTCTATCTTGACTGCAGCAGCAGTCCCCAGCTGAAGAGAATCAGTGTCATAGCTTGATGCTGCCACCACCATGCTTTACTGTGGATATAGTGTTCTTTGGGTGATAACCTGTCTTGTTTTTGCACCAAATATATCTTTTAGAATTCTGCCTAAAAGTTCTACCTTGGTCTCATCATACCACAACACATTTTGCCACATGGTTTGGGGTGATAGTGTGTACACTATATGGCCAAAAGTTTGTGGAGACATGACCATCACACCCATATGTGCTTTTTGAACATCCCATTCCAGTTATAGTCCCCCCCTTTGCTGTTATAATAACCTCCACTATTGTGGGAAGGCTTTCCACTAGATTTTAGAACGTAGCTTTGAGGAATTACCAGTACTTGCGAGATATTCCTGCAGCTCCTTTAATGTTGCTGTAGGTCTCATTTTGTGTCTTTGCAGCCTCCCTGATAAGTTTTTGTCAACCTGTTCTTGGTAATGTCACTGTGGTGACCCATTTTCTCCACTTGTTGATGATGGCCTTCACAGTGTTCCATGCTACAGCTAATGTTTTGGAAATTCGTTTGTACCTCTGTCCTGATCTATACCTTTCAACAATCCCATACATTTTGTAAGCTCTGTAAGCTTTGTAAGCTGTTTGTGGACC
The DNA here is from genome assembly GCA_037576675.1 of Pangasius sanitwongsei. Taxonomy (NCBI): domain Eukaryota; kingdom Metazoa; phylum Chordata; class Actinopteri; order Siluriformes; family Pangasiidae; genus Pangasius; species Pangasius sanitwongsei. The sequence goes on along the minus strand of CM075003.1, from coordinate 5,424,547 downwards.
ATGGGTCTAGGAGTCAGTTGAAACCAAGAAGAAGTAAAGAAAATCCTACAGAAACAGCTGATTTTTATTTGGGGTTAACCAGAATCACTTCACTGATTCAGTGTATGAGAATTACTTTTGAACATGAGTTTGAATGTGACTGGTTAATTCTGAGCACAGTCACATGGCCCATTATAAAAGTGTGCACATTTATTGCAACCAGGTTATTATTAAGTTTTTTTCCTTTTTCTTTTTTCCCCCCGAAAATGTTCCTATTTGTTTTTCCACTTGAATTGTGTTGGTGGCTATATCATATTAAAGGTGGGAAAGGATCTGACATGATTTATTGTGACTTCCTTTTTTTACATTACAAAAATCTGCAATTTTAGAAGAAGAAAAAGCCTTTATTTGTCACATATACATTACAGCACAGTGGAATTATTTTTCCACATATTCCAGCTTGTTAGGAACCTGGGTTCAGAGTGCAGGGTCACCCATGATACAGCGTCGCTGGAGCAAACAGGCTTAAGGGCCTGGCTCAAGGGTCCAAGAGTAGCAGCTTGGCAGTGCTGGGGCTTGAACCCCTGACATATAGCTGAGTACAAAACATCCTGGAAGAAATGAACTAAAAATCTAATTCAGTTTATCCACAAAACAGAACCTCATGTTCAGTTAATGGTATTTTCTTATTGAAAACACATTTCTGCAGCCTAAATATTACAGCAATCATTGAGTCTAAATGTGCAGTTATGCTTATTAACAAGCTCAAAAGAGTGCATGCTCTAGTTGATATATTTGAATTTCCCCCATTAAACTGTTGAATGCAGTTTACTTTAATTCATATTAAGCCATAAAAAGTTCAAACAGGCACAATCTTTTAAGCAATCAAGTTAAACATCAATGGGATCGTAGGGGTACAAAAAAGACCTAAAATAGTTGGAGAAAGGCTTAAGGGACAAAGTACTAGTAGGAAAAAAACCTAAAACAAATAGCAGACCTGAAAACTTAAAAATATCATTGTTTCACTTTTAATACACACATTTTGACCTATTGCTGTTACTTGCAATAATGAACTTATCTATAATGAATCTATAAATCCTTCCTTGCATTTTCATTGATTTTAAGCATTTTATGCAAACTTGCACTGAATTGTATAATTCTATGCCAAGGAGAATTTCTTGTTATTGTAACCCCTCTAACCTACCATTACATGTTCCTATAACCCATTTTTGATTCCAGCACCATCCACCAGTGAGGAGATCTCTGGAAAATCCCTGGTCAGCGTGGTTCCCATGCGACAGGTCCGACACACCCTTATGAGGCAGGCATCTGTCCAAGAACCTCAGTTTGACTTTGTCAGGGACCCAGATAATGCCACGTGGCGCACGCACCTGGGAATGTACCGCAGGACCTGCTCGATTCCTGACACCAATCAGTCTCAGCCCAGCAACCACAAGACCAGCACTGGAGACTCAACATCAACCTCTACAGATAACACAGTGCACAGTGTGGAGGTCACAGATTCAAGTGATCAGTTATCTGAGGACTGTGAAGGTTATGGCAATACACATCATCTTGGCAACATAGTGCAGATTGATTGTGGATCTGAGGGTTTCAGGAAGTATTCTGCACCTGCATTGTTGTCCAGACAGTTGAGCTGTGGGAGTTACCGGTCCACTCATCCCCCTGTGAGTCAATTCTACCCCTTCCCCCAGCTCAAATGTCCAAGGAAGTCTGAGGCAGCACGCAGGCTCGGGCTTTACTCTTCATTCTGACAACGTAGTTTAAATGCGGAAAAAAACCAAGGGCTGTGCAATATTGCTTTCATACTTCACCAGAAATACATTCATTTACAATAACAGTTTTCCTGCAGCAATAAAGTGGTGACAGCAGTGAATTCTGTCTATTTGCATTCATCAAAATGGCTGAAAGTATCAAATCATCTAAATGTGCTAATTCCAGGTGTCATGAGTGATCTAGACGTGTATTTTTTTAATATTCTGTAATACAGTAGCAGTCTGATTAAAAAAAAGTGTAAAGCATTTGTACTGTTTATATTATACACATTCATATAAACAATATAATTCTTTATGTATTGATGCCAGAGGAAGTATAGCATTCTAAAAATCTGCTTTGTCAGTGAAGTGTGTGTGTGTGTGTGTGTTATCTCAATCACCTTGTCTTTCAATCATCAATTAACTGCACACTTGGTCAGTATTTTAATGCTTTAGTTTTGTAATTAAAGCAAATGTGGAATTGTGGACACAGAGACACCAAGAAGAGCATGGAAAAATTCATACTTTGGTCGTCAAAATATTGGCAACATCTTCACCTCCTGATTAGCCTTGTTTTGAATCAAGAGTTGTATTTCTTGAATGGTTGTTCATCACATTATTTATGCCATACCATAACTTTTTAAGTAAAGTTCTTCTTGCTCGAGGGGTTCTGCGTTTCTTCCCGCAAGCCTTAGACATCCTTTATAACTGCACACATGCTGTGAAAATAAAAATGTTTTACAAGTTGTTTGCTCTTTTTACCTCAAGGCAGTTAATATTAACCAGCTGTAGAGAGGGTTTCACCGAGCTGCTTTAAGTGAAGTGCCTTGCTCAAGGTCACAATGTCAACAGGACTGAATATTGGTTACACTGTATTCAAGTTATAGCCAATAAAATTAATGAAATGCAGTAGTGTCTTGTGTATGTCTACAGATCTGAAAGGATAATTAATTACAATTTAAATCAGATGGCTCCGAGGTTGTGGTTTTCCATCTAGGCAAGTAATCAAATATTTATCAACACTCCACAAGTTTAAGCCCTTAATGCTTGGAATAAACTGCAGTACTCTGACCAGTGACAGAATTTGGACATAAATTATGTTAAATTGTGGTTGTCCTAAATATTAACTTCTGCACAGACAAAGACTGTACTGTAGCATACCACATGATTATTCAGCAAATTAAAAGGTACAAATATCAAACATTACTGTGGAAGTTGATCATTTAGAATCTATTATTACATTTCACACTTTTTCATTCTGATTTTGGCCAATTTCATGTGTACTGAACTCAGATATAGATTTGATGCAACGCGACCTCAACCTGAATAGCATTGTCAGAAATTATGTGACTTTTATATCAACCCAGCAGGTGGGTAGGTGCAACTATTTTTGTAGCTATTAAATTCTGATTAAGTCTAGTCTTGTAGACATTAAAATTTGAATTTGAATGTCTGCATTACATCTAGCTCATGTGAAGGCATACTAATGTGCATACACCGTATGGAAGGACAGTTTGCAATGTATGTATAAGTATGTACATGTATGTACGAATGTAATTTCAGGTACAAACATCAATTGTGTGATCATAAAGATCAATTACGTGTAATGATGGCATGTGAAGACAAAAAAAAAATCTTTTTGATATCAATTGTGTGATATAAGGAGCAGTTATGTGTAATTATGGGCATGTAAAGACACAAAGCGTATACAGGCATTATACATGAGATCGCCTGTGAAACGCTTCTTTGGTTTTTTTGGTGTTTCACTGGCAATCTCATTTATAATGCCTGTTATAATGTTCGTGTAATTGATCTTTATGATATACGACTCATATAATGTCTCTATCTGAAATGACATCTTTACACATCTGCACATATAAAATAGTACATGTACAGATGTTATGTATATTTACAAATACATAGCAAAATGGACTTTTATATGGTGTATGTGTGGTAACATGCCTTTACATATAGTGTCATACAAGAATTCAAATTCAACTGCACCTTGCCTTCAAAGTTGGAGAGGGGTAGTACCTGGTTGCATCTATGTATCTATATAAAGGGAATTCATGCAAGATTATCACGTCATCATGGTGCACTGGTGGTGCATCGTAAAGCGGCCAAAAAATTCTAACAGGCATGCATTTTACTAAACCGGTGGACGATCGGGCTGCACAGTCCAGCTTTAGGTTGAACACACCTATTAGTTCAGGGAATCTGCGCAGGGTCGTGTGTGCGCGTGCGCTCTCGGAACACATCCGGGAAGTAGAGAAGGGAGAAAACAATGTCACGTGACGCACACAGAGTGGGTAGGTCCGAGCACAGAAATAAAAATAAATAAATAAATAAATAAATAAACGTTAGAAATAACAGGAGACAGGTGAAAATTCACAGTGTGAAATGACAACAAAGTCATAACGAATTATTAAACAATTATTAACAAACAAATTAATCATGAATGTCCGGTGAATCTTCCCTCACTGTATCTCAGTGACTCAGCAACGGTAGTGAAGCTAACTAGTGAGCTAGTTAGACTAGGAATTCCCCTGTAGTGTAACTGCTAGTAACTATTCCTTTCGTTTTCACTTGAATATATTGTTAAAGCTGCTTCATTGTTCAGCTTGAGTGGGAAGAATGGCCGAGGAGCACATTCAGGCGAAGCTTATTGCTATGCTCAAACAGGACAAAATTCAGCTCTGGACTCCCCCTTTTACTACAGAAACGAATGAAGCTGGTCCTGAACACATACAGGTAAGATAATGAAGATAATTTCGAGAAACTTCCCAAATCCAAACAGGTTTACAGTTACCAGAATGTGGGGATTTCCTGTCCACCTTCATCTTGAAACTATTTCATCTACACTGAGTTTGCTGTGAAGTAATCCTGCCTTTGTACATGCACTCACTGTGTGTTTTCCATGTATGCCACTTTACAGGTATACAATTACTGACTGTAGCTCATCTGGTACTATTCACCACTTACCTCTGAAAAAGTACCACCACTGACCAAATTTTATATTTTCTGGTTCAGACTATTTTCTGGTGTTAGATTGTGATTTTATCTTCCTGTTGTTTTGCATGTTTAAAAGCCAGAAGGTGATCTGACGAGTGTAACCTCACTTGTTGATTGCTGCAATTCACCCTTTTGGTCCCTCACCATCTGAGACAAAGCAACATCTAACACTGAATCTCTCAGCCTGTCTACTTCACACTTGACTTGTACCCAGTATAACCTTTTGCCTGGGAGCATTCGAGAGAGATAAAGCAATGCTGAGCCTGACGCAATGCTCTCTGGCTGTCTTACAGCCAGCGTAGTATTGCAAATAAACTCCATCTTCTATAAAGTGCTCTGTTCCTGGAAAGTTTCCAGGGATTGTCCAGAGTGAGGAACGTGTGATCTAACAAGTGATACGGACACAACTGGGCTGCTGGGGATTTTGAACACTGAACACTGTGTGTACTATCTGGTCACGTTAATAGACACACATCCCTTGTTAGACCACCTTGTCAGTGTACAGATAGCGACTATACCCTTCTTTAATGCAAGCATGGTGACATTGCTGCCTCACAGCTCCTGGGTCCTTGGTTTGTTTCTGAGCTTGGGTTAATGTCTGTGTGGCGTTTCACAAGTTCTGTCTGTGTCCAAGTTAGGTTTGGGATCCTCTGTTTCCTCCCACCTCCCAAAATCATGCCAGGCTACACTAAAGTGCCCCTCGGTCTGGATGAGTGTGTGAATATGTGTAACATGGTGCCTTGTGATGGACTGGCATCCCACACAAGGTGTATTCCCGCCTTGCTCCTGGTGTTCTTGGGATAAGCTAGAGGCCCACCATGACCCTGACCTAGATAACACGCTTACTGAAGATGAATAATTTTGTGTTAATTCGCCTCTGTTAGCTACTAACCACACAACCACCACTGTTGGCTGGATAGTTTTGGTTGGAGTGCTGTCGTGGTGTCAGTAATGCTGCTGTGCATGATTAATATGTACCAACACATTAATCATTAACCTCCCATCATCATTTTGGTGTCACTACTGTGCTGTGTTAGATAAACCATTACTAGGGAGAGCTGTACAGGTGATTTCTTTATGATGTTGTACTATGGGACTGGACCATCTCACTATTATGCCTAATATGTTTCTAGGAACTTGCTGTTAGATATTCCCAAATGGTGGGATTCCCCCAGCCTGAAGTGGAGATTGCTCTGGAAGACATAAGATCACAGGCTGTCAAAAGAGGGAAAGGAAACAAAACCTACAAGGAGACAAATGTTGCAACTCTGGAGCTCATCCTATCAAAGGTAGTTAGAAAGGTATAAACAACGTAAAGTGTGTGTTGTACTTGAAATACCATCCCATAATGTTACAGTATATCCTGTGTGTCACTGCATAGGGTAATAGAAAGAAACACTACTTCGAAACAAAACTGGATATTACCACGCAGGATCTGATGAATAAGTAAGCACAACTTACTTTTCCCAAAGCTTTTTATCATATCTAACTGCAATAATCATTGACATTTTTTATGTGCTGACGTGTCTTTATCTTTTTCATCCTTTAGAATCAAAGAGGAATTTGACCTCAAATATATGAAGCTGATTTTGAATGGAAAAACTCTGTCTCCAGGTGTGTATTTCGCGCGTCTCATAAATATGTGCACCTCGATGTGTGAGAATTGGGGAATATTGGAGAATATCCTACCGCTTCTTTCAGATAAGCGACTCAATGAACAGAACGTGAAGAACAACAGTAAAGTCATGGTGCTGAAGGTGACTGAACCGGAAGGGAAGAAAGCAATGATGGATTTAGAGGAAAAGAAGCGTTCTCATGAAGAAAGTGTGCAAAGAACTCAAAAAGGTTTCCAGATCCTCTCAGAAAGAGGTGAGACTATGAGCACTTGGTCTTACACATCCGTGCAACGTTCTTTCAACATTGTGCATCCTCCATCTGTGCATTTGCAGCATGAGTCATGTGGAGTCTGCAGTTGTATTAATATCAGTACTGTGGTGAAATGTACAGATGTGATAGATATTATATGATTATAGTTATAAGCCTGATTGGCTGGTCACTTGAATTGAAAGTGTTCATATTGAAGACAGAGAAGCTAATGTGTTTCTTATAAGAAATTGTTTATTCTCCAGTCTAAATTTCAATTAAAAAAAAAAAAAAAACAAGCATAAATAATGTCACCTTGAATGTAATTGCAATTTTAATAAATGTAGAAAAAGTGCCATTAATGTTATACAGAATGTGTCAAATTTACATTTGGTGTAATTGCTTTTCGGTCCCGTGGGTAGAAAGTTCAGGAACATAAACCTGTAAATTCTCAAATAAATTAGTAGGATGGTAGAGTTTTGCCTAAACTTTGCAGATATTCATATTCATGGGTCATCAAAGTATACTTTATGGTGAAAGATCTGCATTACCAGACATTCTTTCTGACTTTAAATCATGTAGGAGGGTTTTACTTCTGTACAGTCCATTGACATGCATGGATTCTTGGCACTTTTCAGATGGTAGTGAGGATCCAGCGACCACCCCGTTTCTGGAGATTGCAGATCAGAAAGGCAACCCCATCCCGATCCCACTCCATGAGAAAAAGGTGAGTGAGTCCCAGCTGTGCTGTGTTCTCTGCGGGGCCCTACAAAAATACATTTGGCAATACTCTTACTAACAAGAGAAGATTGTAAGGTCCCTCCTGCAAACTGTTTAAACAGTGCTGTAATTTACCCAGGTCCAGTAACTTCAGCTAGGAACTCATGGAGCCCTCTACTGTAGTGAAACATGCATGTTGTTTTACATTGTGCCCTAATCTGCTCCTAATGTTTCTCTGGGGTGTCTTAGGCACTCATCCTAGCCATGGGCTTCCATGAGAAAGGCAGAGCTTTAATGAAGAAGAAGGAATACGATGCAGCTCTCTGTCACCTGCTTCTAGCAGACGAGCAGTTCAGGTACTGTTCATGGCAGCTGCCTTACAATGAAATAAAACCAGCTACTATTAGCGTTATGGTTGACAAATGGTTCCTGTTCTTGTATAGCAATGATTGTTTTTAATTCTAGAAAATGTGACTCTGTGCTGTTGAACACGGTGGATAACTACGCAGTCCTGCAGCTGGACATTGTGTGGTGTTACCGTGCTCTGGAGGCGCTGTCCTGTCTGATTGATGGCAAACAGAGACTGCAGCAAGCTGAGAATTGCTTCCTCAAATGCTATGGAAAAAAGCAGCAGAGACTGCAGGAAATCAAGGTTTCTTTTTTTACCTTTCATCCTCATTACAGTGCATCAGGAACTTACCAACATTGCAGAGAGCTTTCTGGTTTTAGTAAATTGCAGTGCTGCTTTGATTGAAAGGCTACACCTAATCTTGCTTTTCAAGCTAATCTCTAATCATAGTTTCTGTAACCTGCAGTGGGTTCAGAAAGTATTCCGACCCCTTATCACACTTTATTTTATTCTAGATTTAAAATGGATTCAATTTGTTTTGCCATGAATCTACACACAATAACTCATGATGAGTTTTTTCAGAAATGTTCTGAAGGAAAAAGAAAAAACCCATGGGGACTAGACTCACGTATAATGGATATCTAAAGGCAGTTGTTAAACTCTGTCATTTGCCCATAGTTCTCAGAGTGGGATCCAGGGACCCCCACAAGTAAATAATGTCAACTTGAGCCTGTTCTACGGGTGGAAAGTTAGAACCCCTGCTATATAATACTGCGTTTACAGTACTGTATACTATATAACTCAAATTCGAAATGACAGCTGGCACACAGAAGCAATGCAGTAAAAAGTAACACATTGAGGTTTTGTGGTTGCCATGCACCATCAAGTCAACTTTAAGATACATTGACTATGTTGGTAATTGCAAATTGTTCCTCTGAAAAAACACTCCCAGGTCTGAAAGGAGGAATGTAGAGTTTAAATTATACATACCTTTAACTGATTTCTGAAAGTGTTCCACAAAAAAAAAGTTTCACATAAAATTTCATTGCCTGCACTTAGACTTCCATTACAAGTAAAATTTTAATAAGCAGTTTTAACCTTCTTTGCCCACTACAGGGAAACGTCTTACAATTATTGTCAGCATTAATTGCACAAATTTGTTTGATATAATTTAGATTGAAAAACATTGAATAAACAATGAGCTGCTATTGTGAGATTATATAATATATTAATTTCCATGATCTCTGATTTGCTGCTACTAATTTGTATATTGTGACAAGTTATTTTCCACATTGAACACATCCAGGGGTGACAAACATTTGGCCCGCAGCACAATAAGGGTTCTAAACCGGCCCACCAAATTAAATTGAGAGAATTGAGACAGTTCTGTTATTCCACTAGGGAGCATAATAGAGCAATAAATGCCATTTTATTGGGAAGCTGAAAATGTGATGCTGTAACAGTGTCTCTTTCTAAAAGATCTAATTTCAGTAACATCAGTTTCAGTATATTATTTTCTGTTTTGTGAAGATTCATGATATAGAATTCCAGTTTAAGGGGGTGAATACTTATGCAAGCCATTGTGTATATATGTTAAAACCATAATATGGAGAAAAAAAAAAAAACAATTCGTAGAGAATTGCAGTGTTTTCATGTGTTTTGTTATGTTGTGCTGATATAGTACATTCAGTCCATTCAGAATAACTTTATGATAAATACCGATAAACACATTTAAGAGGAACTGTTGTTGTTATTGATCATTAAACTGTTTTTTTTTTGGTCCTGCCCATTTGACATTGGACTACGTGTAATACGACCTGTTACTTAAAATGAGGTTGATATCCTTGATCGAATCATATGGTAATAATTCCTGCTTGTTGGATCTTCTCGTTTGTCAGGGGAATACAGGTGGAGAGGACGTTCTGTTTCTCAGGCTATATCTCCTGCAGAGTCTGCTGGCGTACCTGGATGGCAACGAGAATCAAGCTGCTAAGAAGCTCGAGCAGGTGTGTTGTTTTCAGTTCAGACACCATCGGCTGTGCTAACATGCTGGCAACCTGTTCATCTCAGAGAAGCTGTGCTGATCACTGCCTCTGCCTCTTTCTGGTAGGTTAAGGAGCTCTACAGTCAACTGTGTCTGGACCCAGAGAAGATGACCCAGCTGCTGAGCATGGGCTTCACAGAGCAGGACGCTCGCCTGGGCCTGAGAGCCTGCAGAGGCAATGTGGAGGCGGCTGTGACGCACATCACTCGCAGGAGAGATGTTAGAGACAACACACACACACACACACACACACAAAATCAGCATGAGTGTCCATTGTATTCACTCCTCCATCAGCAGTGGGAAACTCCAGGCTTTTCAGAGCTCAGTTCAACCTTCGATTTCATTTTAGGGAGCCACTATAAATTATTAAACAATTTTTATGCATCTTGAAGCTTCCGATTTAAAAAAAAAATTCTATAGCTTTTTGCAGTGTAATTATTTGCTGCTTTTAAAACGTTATCATTTTCATCCATCATGAAAATCACTGAATATATCTGCTTACAGCGTTTATTTTATCAGAAATTTTTTATGCATATGCCTACATAAAGATCAGATTGTGTCATAGTGCACCAACCTCTCTTCCAAGAGAGAATCATGAGGCGCCTAAGAATCATTTAATGGGATTCCTGTGATAACACACCTCTGTCTGAATCTGTTTGAGCAACCTACTTTAGCTTTACTTTTCACCCATTTTGCTAAAATATTAAATAAATGCACTTCTAATGCTAATATTGTTTTATAATCAAAATAAAAACACTTTTTTCTGCCAAAGGTTGCCTTTTTTACGGTGAAACACCTATTGTATGATGGACCAGCTGTCGCTATTCTGTACACATTATAGTCAAGGAAGCTGTCTGCAAATTAATACTTAATTATGGTGTGCTCTCGTAGGAGCGGGAGGAGATAAAGCAGAGGGAGAGAAATAAGAGAAGGCAGCGTCTGGAAGCCATCAGCACCCTCGTCGAGCTTGGCTACGACAAGAAAGCAGCAGCCCAGGCCCTCCATAAGTCCAAAGGAGATGTGGATGAAGCCTATAGGGTGTGACCCGTCATGCGTCTTATATAGAAAAACTTAATATAAAAAACAGCACCTTCAGTGGATTTATTAAAATAAAGGCATTTCTCTTAAACACTACTGTTCCAATAAAAATTGTGGTTGTTCACCTTCTCCTTTTTCCTCGTAGATTCTGCTGGATTCCTCTGAAGCCAGCAGCTCTGGGATCCCTCAGCCAGACACAGGCAGACAGGCCAAAGTGGATCAGGTAAAGAGCATCTCATGAAGAAAAGATTAAAGGCTATTTACTAATGGCTGCTGTCATTCTCTACTCTGTCTGGTTGTCAGTTTTTTGTTATTTTGTTGGGGTTTTTTTTCCTCCATGGAGACACTATGCATATTTCGTTCCCATATTCGCATATTTACAATTTATTTTGGCTTAATTTAATGTATTTATTTTTGTAAAGCTGCTTTGTGACAATGTCCATCGTTAAAAGCACTATACAAATAAAATTTAATTGATTTGAATTGAATTCCCTGCCCTCATTTGTGTGTTTGTGTGTTTGTGCAAGCGTAGCTCACTTACTTAGGCTTCCAGAGGGAGGAAGTGGAGGCGGCTCTAGAGTTGGTGGGAGATGATGTAGCTCAGGCCACTCAGTTACTCCTGGATAATCAGGGTGTTATTCCTTCAGAGCTGCGCTCCCCGTCAGCTCCATCCTCCTTGTCAGAAGAGCCCAGCACCTCATCAGAGGACTCTGCAGGTCAGGACCATTTATCGATTTTTGGACTGAATGATTTTTAGGCATTAATTACAAAGTCTTAAAGTCAACAGGCTGTTAAAAGCATTACTTGAGTGTTTTTTAATCTAATTTCTTTCTCACACCTGTAGCATACGTGCAATTATCATGGACCAAAATATCGACATCCTATTTCTGAAAGGAGAAATAATAGAGATTTTAATTAAACAGAGTTTAATTTACAAATACTGATGCATTCATTAACCGATCAGATCAGAGTCATTATATTTGGCCAGGTACACTTGCATGTTCTGAGAATTTGTCTTGGTAGAATTGGTGTAACATTCATTCCTCATCTTTAAGCACTTTATCCTGGTCAGGGTTTAAATTTTTTGTTAAAATCACACAGTAGGATCTAAATGTATAGGTCCACTAGGGCTGGGCAATATGACAAAAATATCATATCATGATACTTGGACATTTCTAAAATGCACTGTATTTATCATATATACCGATCAGCCGTAACATTAAAACCACCTGTTTAGTAGGTGCCTCTAGTGCAACCAAAAGACTTGTGGAGCCATGGACTCCACGAGACCTCTGAAAGTGTGCTGTGGTATCTGTCACCAAGATGTTAGCAGCAGATCCTTTAAGTCCTGTAAGTTGCGAAGTGGGGCCTCCATGGATTGGACTTGTTTGTCCAGTACATACCACAGATGCTCGATTGGATTGAGATCTGGGGAATTTGGAGGCCAAGTCAACACCTTGAACACTTTGTCATGTTTCTCACACCATTCCTGAACAATTTTTGCTGCAATTTGTCCTGCTGAAAGAGGCCACTGGCATTAGGGAATACTGTTGCCACTTGTTCTCCAACAATGTAGGTGGTACGTGTCAAAGTAGCATCCACATGAATGCCAGCACCCAAGGTTTCCCAGCAGAACATTGCCCAGAACATTGTTTTGGAGATGCTCTGACCCAGTCGTCTAGCCATCACAATTTGGCCCTTGTCAAAGTCACTCAGATCCTTAGACTTGCCCATTTTTCCTGCTTCTAACACATCAACTTTGAGAACTGACTGTTCACTTGCTGCCTAATATATCCCACCTCTTGACAGATGCCACAGTAACAAGATAATCAATGTTATTCACGTCACCTGACAGTGGTTTTAATGTCATGGATGATCGGTGTAGGTTTGCTAAGAAATGGCGAGCAGAAATGTAGCGTTGCATTAAAAAAAGAGCCTGCGTAAAACTGAATTTAAAGATACTTTTTAATACAACAAAAATAAATTATTTAACACTGAAAATCTGTAAAGATTTTTACAGTGTTAAAGATATGAACTATATGAAAAATGTGATAAAAAATGAACACAAAGCCTTAAGGGCAACAGGCTAACTCAATTTTATGAATTTTATTTTAGGAAATAATTTTGTGTCATTTGTTCTATTTTATTAGACACCAGATTCGTTTATTAAATTCATTAAAACTGTGTATTAAACACACTGCTGTTGTGTTCAGCGTCCGGGGCGAGCCTCCCTGAAACCGAGCTGGTGAATGAGGTTTTGGAGTACATCCCCAGACATGAAGAGGATTACTTGGACGTGACTCTGGAGGAGGAGAGTGAGCTCATTGCTCTAATGAAGTCTTATCTGGAGAGGAGCTCTGCACACTCCCGCTGAAGAGCAGCTCATATGTGCTTCCTACAGTCGTGTGAGGTCAGTTTAGAGTGTAAGGTTATCACTAACATTAGCACCAGAACTCCAGAACCTGGATCAGCAGTTGGTAACAAGCCAGTAATTGAAGCCATTTTGAAAGTACTTTCCGAATTTGAGTTTTAATTTTTATCACTTCATTTTTCTTTTACATTACGGTAATAGCTTATTTCTGCCATGAATGCTGAAATAAGGGTTTGTTTATACAGATTTAAACAGATATCCTTACTTTTGAATGAAGCATTGCTCTTTAAAGTATTATCTCTAGCAGTTATTGTTAGATTTATCACTGATGATATTTGAGGATATTTGAGTTTTGTGTTGAAAAGTGCACGCTTCCAAGCGCATTTTCAGTCATCTTTAATCTTACAATGTACCTTAAAGTCTTCAACTTTGTTCAATTTTTGTTAAACATGCAATAAATTGACAAGCTTTGCATTTCTAAGCATGGTGTTAATTTCAAACTTAGAATTCACTCCTTTTAAATGAATGAAATTAATATTTGTTCAATTCTTTGGAAATTAATTCAAATTCTTTTCAATCATTTCATTAATGAAAATAATTAAGCGATCTATAATTTGAGTCACCATTTATATTATATTTAAATAATTTAAACAACACATTTCAGATTCCATGATATATTAGTGATTAATTGCGAATACCAAATCCGTTTGATGTTGTTTGAGCTTAGGAGTCTGTTTAGTAATGATTATGATTGTAGGTAGTGTTATTGTAATCATATAGTCATATTTGTATGGAAAAGCTCATATATTCTCATTTCCTACAGCATAATGAGACACAGACACACGTTTAATAAAATTCTGTCTTTTTGTTGTAGTACTCAGTAATTTATTTTACATTGTATGAGTGGGAACAGGAACAGTCTGTGGCCTGGCATGAGGAGGTATGAATGTAAAGGGGACAGGAGAAGAGAGATGGAGGTTTAGAAGTAGTTGACGACCCTGCGGATGGACTGGATGTTGGGGGTCTGGGCCTGCCACTCATTGTGGCTGCAGTAGTTTCCTCTCTCCACGATGTACATACGGCCACGGAAGTTAGGCTCCTCATACATCACCCAGCTTCACACAGAAAACATACAGCATTATAAGTAAAAACTGCTGAGCTAAATGAAAACGTACAAATATATAAATAAAACTAAAAACAACATCTCTTAAAGTGTATGTTCAAACATACTAAATAATTCATCTGTGATCACTGAAAATGATTACTGGTTAAAGCGTAAACTCGTTAAAGAGAAGCCTAAAGAAACATTTCTTAGAAAATAATTGGAGGAATCGAATCCTTTTTGCTCTGTATGTACACTACCAGTTAGAAGTTTGGACATTGGATTGCATATATATTTTTAATTTGTCTGAAAATGAAGTCATATAGTTGGAATTTTTTTTTTCTAAGGACAATATGTAAATGAATTGAATGTGCATGTATGAATTTTTATCTAAATTAAAATGTATTTTTAATAAGTAGTTTTTACTTAAAATTAAATTGTTTCCCCAAACAACTAGTTTTCCTTTAGAAGTAGTGAGCAGCTCAGCCTATTTGGGGAAACGCTCCTCATGAAGCTGGTTAATAAGATGTGCCAGTGATGTGCAACACTTCATCAGGAATACTGTTAAGAATTTAAAACCTAAAATAGTTTTGATTTGTGCAGTAACACTGGTTACAGCATAATTCCGTTTGTGTAATTTCATAGTGTTAATGTCTTCGTTATTATTCTAAAATAGTACAAAAAAAAAAGAATCTGCATTAAATCTCTATCAGACTACTAAATAGAAACATGAACGTAATTAAAGTGTTGGGAAGGGTTACACAGTGAATTAATCACTAGCTTCCATTATTTACTTTACTTATTGATTACATGGGAGATTTTCTGCATCTGGCTGTAAGACTGTAATGGAGTGCAATGAATTACAGGCTATTTAGAGAATGAAACCCAGGAGCAGTTGCGTAGATGATGGCCTAAAGAACATTACACTGGCCTAATACCTTCACTTACAGATTTCATGTCACAAAACAAATAGAGACATTTTCAGATCAGTCAATTTTAGTGTATGTAAAAGATGAGATTGTCAAAGCATATGCTTGTAAGTGGCACTTACGCTCCATCTCCGAACACCCTGATGGAGTTAACGCAGGGCCTGCCATAGCCACAGCTCTGCAGGAAGGGACAGTCGTCACACAGCTCCATACAGTGACCTGAGTAGTTGCTTCCATCATACAGCTCGATCCTGTAGTGCTCTCCATGCTGTAGAGCAGGAACAATGTGTTATAATGGCAATCCTTCTTTAAACGCATTGTGCCATCTGAATTCTTGTAAAAGGACAATGATGTACAAACTAGTTTTATTTTTAATCAAGATTTCAAGTCAAAGTCAGAAATGGCCTTTTTATTCATTTTCCATGATGTGAAAGGAGTCATTTGAATTGAATTGAATGTGATATTCGCTCAGTCCAAATTGCAGCATCGCTTTAACTTTGGGATTTGTACTGTGTAAAATAGTTGTGTGTGTGATAGTCGGTCTGGTGGAGTTCTCACCATCCTGACAGGCTTGCAGGAACCCATGTGGTCATTGTGGGAGTTCCAGCGCTGGAACTCTGGGTACTCTCCACGCTCCAGGATGTACTGCTGGCCCTTAAAGTCGGGGTGGTCGTAGCAGATCCAAGCCCCGCTCTCCACACGGATGGAGTTCACCCTGTTCATGAAGCCACGGTCCTGGAAGTTATCGCAGTCTCCGTACACCTCCAGCTTCCTGCCAGTGAAGCATCTTCCCTCGTAAAACACTATCTGAAGGGAAGGAGCAGCAGGTAGGGTGGGTTTAAGTATCACATTTAACAGTCAGAAGTGGACAGAAAAATGTAAATATCATTTATAGTGTATTTGGTCAGATCTTAGAGACTATCCTACTATGCAGCCATTTTGCAGCAGCATGTAACAGCCTGATAGCTGAGCACATTGGACATGGCACTGTGACACTTTTTTGACTAGCCAAAGTTTTTTATTTGTTTTTTTTTTTTTTTTGAGTTATTTAACTGCAAATGTGCAGAATGCAATTATATTGCTGTCGCACCGGAAAAACGTGCTCTAGGTTCCAAAAGGCTTGTCACGGCAATCAAAAACTCATATTTCAAATCTTGTTAGTCTCCTTAATAAAATCATTAGAAACTATCGGCAGAACACAACAGAAAATCAGCTGTTATTCAGTTCGTCTAAGATGATATTCAATTTTACAATAATGATGTCACACGTTAAGTGTGTCAATCATTTCAGGAACCATTCAGCCAACTCCAAATTCCCAGATTCACAGCAGTCAGTGCTGTAGGATGCTGTGTGAGACTGCATTCTGATGACATGTGATGATGTATGTGCTCCTGATTGGCCCGGATGCTTACCTTTCCAGAATACTGTGACATTTTTCCACTGGAGAGTGTCCAACCTGACCCACACGTAAGAAAGTGTGACAGCGGAAAAATTTGGACACTCCAATATATACGGCTCGTCGTGTGTCTCGCTGTATCGCGATGTTTGCCCAACAAAGGCTCCACAATGGAGAGCTTATGGCTTTTGCTTGGTGGGCGTTTTCTGTTCACTCTTAGCACTGCTGATTCTGGGATTTGGCTCAGCGCAGATCAACAATAGATTTTGCTTCGCTTGACGTTGTGCCATTTGCGCAGGCCACACTTCTCTTTACAGCACTCACTGCAGAGTGTAAGGATGCTGTATGCTACTGCTTGTGGTTTGACCTTTGTGAAGTGCTTATGTTCGCTGTATAACCTTGGAAACCAGGATGTTAAAGAAGTGTTAACAAAAGGAGAAACAGAAAAGCTCTAATTTTACCTTGACCTTTCTGCTCGCTTCGACTTTGTTCTGCTTCTATTGCAGTCATACCCTGTACAGGTGCAGGAACTCATAGATGCTGTGTATTTGGAGAAGTTTATTTATTTATTTATTTATTTATTCGTTTATTTATTTATTTATTTAAAGGAAATGGTCACATGTGCTAGAACAGATCATTCATTTTAGAATTAGTATTATTCAGCACAAATTAATATTGTGATGTTCAATAAATTGATCTCTTGTCTGTGTGTGTGTGTGTGTATCGATAGATAGATAGATAGATAGATAGATAGATAGATAGATAGATAGATAGATAGATAGATAATCATTAAAATATATATATGAGACCTAAATGTGGATTTTGAATTTGCATCATTTAATGTCATAATTGAAAATTTGATCTATGATATAATGTGTAAGATTTATTATTATTATTATTATTATTATTATTATTATTATTATTATTATTTACTCATTAGTATTTGTGGTATAGGCTAGTACAGGTGATATAAACGTAACTCATTCATTCATTTATCTTCAGTAACTGCTTTACCCAGGTTAGGGTTGCAGTGGATCCGGAGCCCGGGCATGAGGTGGAAATACACCCTGGATGCGACGCAGGGTACTATGCACACACTCATCATAAATAAATGCTAGTAGGTATCCTAGTATAGCATTGTGGTATGAAACTACACCACTGCAGTGTGTGTATGTGTGGGGTGGGGTGGACCGGACTCCCCTGCACTCTGCGTGAACACTAGCTGCTGTGCACTGCAGTGTCTTATTGAATTACACATGCTTAAAGTGAAAAAGCGAGCGTGCCGTATCAGGGCCGCAGAATCTGCTCCAACAGATTTTTTTTTGCGTGTGTGTGTGTGTTTGACTACAGTACTCAAAATTTATTTATAAATGGTATGGGTGATGGTTTTTAAAGATGGTATGGTACAAAATCCTATTAAATCAGAATCTAACCGAAAATATTTCACACAGAAACAGATGTCTACATTTATAATCAGTGAAGAACAATGAGCGTTTCAGTGCCTCCACAATGTCAAATCTAACTACAGTGTGTGTTCTGATGATTCCTGCACCTTTCTAACATCACCGTCACTTTAGCACCTTATATAATCAAACATCATCGCTTAATGCGTCTCAGCATCCCATTCTATTATCAGACCACTGAAAAAAGTCTCATTCTATTATATTGTATGCTATTAGATTATATAACAGTACATGTACATTAAATTTAAGGTTTATTGACTAAAATCTGTAAAATTGTTTATGAATGACCAGCACAGTGACGAACTCGAGGTGTAGTGAAACAAAATGCTGCATTTAATGATTACAATCAAAAAAAGTTAAACATCATCCATTACAGAGGAGAATGAATGCTGGAAACTTTATTGGCCATTATTACTGTTTAAGAAATACAATATACAAATTGATAATGGTTTGGGAGGAAAGAGGAAGGTAGAAAAGAGATGAGGGGAGATGAGCGGTGTGAAAGTAAGGCTCAGTATTTCATAGGGGTTTGCTTGTAGTGGAGAAGAAGGGATGGCTGGAGGGAGAGAGAACAGTAAGCAGAGAGAGAGAGAGAGAGCGAAGAAGAAGAGAGGAGGGCAGCTGAAGAGTCAGTGTATCTTCCAAAAGAATATATTTTTTTTTAAAAATACACAACAAAAATTAAAATGAAATGAAGTATAAAAAAGGAGGTTAAAAAGAAAAGTCAACATTTCTATGGAGGAAAACAGGCAGTTAGCCACTTCAAGTAGAGGGATTTCCCAGTGTCCAGTGTTGTGGGGAGGTTGGGTAGGGTAGTGGACTCCAAACAGACTTTTCTGGTGAACATTTATCATTAGCTGTGCTTAATTCTAACTGATAAACCCAATCCAAACCCTTAATCTGAACCATGGACACCTCGTCCTGACCCAAGCCAAAAATTCAAGTATTCCCTTAACTAAAAGGACTGATTGAAAGCGTTCTCCAGAAAGGTCCGTGTGTGTCCTCCAGTGGTCAGGACAGGCAGGGAGTGCGAATCTACATCAGGGAGCAGGGTGTCCGGCCCTGAGGGGCTCCGCCATCCATCTTCTCAGCCTCCAGGATTATCCTCTTGAACACCTCCACTGCAGTCTGACGAGAGGGACCGAGAGAGAAGCAGTTAGCCATGGCTTTATATAATCAAAACAAAAAATACGATTCTACTAAAGAGAACAAGTAAATGAGATTACACTAATGAAGATTACACAAAATAATTAGATATTTTTTAATGGACACAAAATGCGATGTGCCGTGTATCTGGCGAGGAGTAACAGTCCTGCTTCACTCCAGCCAAGTTAGAACCAATAAAGGCTAAAAATTCTTCTTCTTGTTCTCCTTCTTTAGGGGTCCCATTAGGGGTCACCACAGCAGATCACGGGTCCGCATATTTGATCTGGAACAGTTTTTACACCAGGTGCCCTTCCTGATGCAACCCTCCCCAGTTTTATCCGGGCTTGAGGCCGGCACTGGAAGTGCACTGTCGTGGTTCCCTGGCCAGGAATCGAACCTGGCCCTCAGTGGTGAGAGCGCCGTGGCCTAACCACTAGTCCTTCAGGGACCCAAAGGGTTAAAAATTCAAAAGCCCAAAATACTTCATCAAATGTATTCCAAGAACTTCAGCAAAACAGCGTATGATGCAGTTTCACTATAGATATAAAACAGGAAAAATCTAATTAAAGGCATATTAATTTAACGCTTCCCCTTCAGACGTTAGAGCTTTCTCCCCGAGGAAGGCTCATGAAAAAAAAAAATCTTGCAAATTATGACCTTCAATTACTAATCATCCCTGTAAAAAATTTTTGTGTGTCTTCGTTTAATCTCAAAAGGGTACCAATTAACCAACAACAAAAACCAAAAAAAAAGACTTTATTAAATAGGCCATAAATAAACTGTAGTGTTTTTGGTCTGACTCATGGATGGCCAGCTCGAAGAGAAAGCAGCCATGTCCCTCATCTTGGCGTTGGATGGAAACTGGGGCTCTGATATTCAATTAGGAGCCTCCACACTATCTCTCTCTGTGGAGTTACTGGATCTCCAGGGAGATGCTGCTCCTCGGAATGAAGCCTGTGTGGACAGGAGGAGAGCACTACAGATGACCGCCTCTCTGCTGACGTGTTTGAGCTTTTGAAATGCCACAGGCCCAAACGGCAAACTGAGATTAAGGCACTGTCAATCTTATGCAACTGGAAAGACGTCAGGGGAACAGTCATAATGAAAACGGACCAAACTGTAAGCCTCCTCAAAATCACAGGATATTATCAGTGTAAAATCTGAACACCAGGGAAGGCAAATTCCTTTAAGAGCAAATATTACTTATTCATATGCATAAGAATATTACTTATACTGCCGCAAACACAGCAAATAATAGCAATGGCATTACACTATGCATTTGTATCACTTAGACCACATACTTTTAAGCACCAAGGAGCAGCAGCATTTTTTAAATTTACTTATTTTTTTACACTATATGGCCAAAGGTGGAGACACTTGGCCACCACACCCACATATGCTGGTTGAATATCCAGTTCCAAAACCGTGGTCATTAATATGGAATCGGTCTCCTTTGATCTTTCGAGCGTGGCTGTGGGGATTTGTGCATTCAGGCATAAGGGCATTAGTGAGGTCAGGCACTGATTGAGGAGGCCTGGTGTGCTGTCAGCTTTCCAGTTCATCCTAAAGGGGGTGTTCAGGGGGGTTGAGGTCAGGGCTCTGTGCAGGATACTCAAGTTCTTATGCTCCAACCTTGGCAAACCATGTCTTTATGGACCTTGATTTGTGCACAGGGGCATTGTCATGCTGGAACAGGTCTGGGCCCTCCAGTGAAGGGAAACTGTAATGCTACAGCTTACAAAGACATTCTAGACAATTCTATGCTTTCAACTTTGTGGCAACAGTTTGGGGAAGGCCCTAATATGGGTGTTATGGTCAAGTGTATACGGGTATATGGGTACTATATTGCCCATATAGTGTACTTTTAGGGTTCTGATTGCTTTTTATTTATTTACCCAGAGTGAGATTTTCATCAGATTTAACCACAAAGGCTAGCCTGTCTGGTCTGAAGAGCTACTGCAGCACAAATTGCTGAAAAAGTTAATGCTGGCTATGATAGAATGGTGCATCACAGCTTGCTGCGTATTGGGCTACGAAGCTGCAGACCGTGTCAGAGTGCCCATGCTGACCCCTGTCCTCTGCCGAAAGCACCTACATTGTGCACGTGAGCATCAGAAGTGGACCATGGAGCAAAGGAAGGAGGTGGCCTGGTCTGATGGGTCATGTATTCTTTTACATCATGCGGCCGGCTGGGTGTGTGTACATAGCTAAACATTGTTGCAGACCAAGTACACCCCTTCATGGCAACGGTATTCCCTAATGGCAGTGGCCTCTTTCAGCAGGATAATGCACCCTGCCACACTGCAAAAATTGTTCAGGAATAGTTTGAGGAACATGACAAAGAGTTCAAGGTGTTGACTTGGCTTCCATATTCCCCAGACCTCAATCCGATCAAGCATCCGTGGGATGTTCTGGACAAACAAGTGGAAGTCCCACCTCACAACTTACAGGACTTAAAGGATCTGCTGCTAACATCTTGGTGCCAGATACCACAGCACACTTTCAGAGGTCTTGTGGAGTCCATGCCTCGATGGGTCAGAGCTGTTTTGGCAGCACACACCTACACAATGATCGGGCTGGTTGATGTATAATTCTGAATATATAATAGTATTTGAACAGTGAAATATGTTCTGACAGCCATAACATGCTTATTAACTGCACAGATTCTGAAAGTAAAATAATATGAGTAACCTGAGCACTAATCAGCATTTCATGAGGGACTGAACTCACTCTGGTTGATAATCAGAAAAATCAGTAGTTCTTGCTTCCATTTGCTGAGCTCAAACCAATAGTGCTATTTGCTCAGCAATGAGTGTAGGGAAGTGTGTGTCTTTTGGTTATGACAGCAAAAGATCTCAGGCCTGAAAGTCAACGAACTTTTAACCTAACAGTGAAGGAATGAATACTTATAGGATACAGAGACCTTCAAACTGGGATAAAGTTTAAGTGAAACTTCTTTTAAAGATCTTTTAAAGAATCTGAATTCTGCCAGAGAGAGAGAGAGGTATCTGAGAAAAGCACTACATCACACAGAGAGAGGGAAATATAGCGCACGTGCGTTAAGATGGTTTGTTACCTGGTTCTCTTTTGCAGAGGATTCCATGAATGCTGCGTTCCATGATTCTGCCAATGCTTTGCCTTCTTCACAGCTGATAACACTAAGGGAGAAGAGTGTATTTACGGTTAAGAGAGTCAGTAATGAGCAAATGTGATGCAAGCTTTTCTTGATGAAAAGGCTCCGTCAGAAAGTCAGTTGTGATGTCACTGGGTGGTTGTAATGTCAGTCAGATGGTTTCTTCCAGTTCAAGTAGGTGGTTGTTGGCTGTATTTACTGATGAAAGGTACCAGACTTGCAATATTAGAGATTGTACAATGAACTTTCATGTGCTACTTTGTTGTACTATATACTTGTATATGGTTAGATTGACAGTAAAGCTCTCTAATCTATATACATAAAGCTTCATACAGCAGACCAACAATAAAGAAGTCCATTTTCCCAAGTCCAGTCCAGTTTCTCTTCTTGGAAATATGTATTGATAAAGCCTGTCACACACAAGCCTAAATCTCCTCTATTCTTTGGCTTCTTCACATGAAGCAAGTACAAACATTTTTATACTGACTTATATTTCTTTAAAAAGAGTAACGCATTCTTCTAAACGAATCAGCATGGTTCAATGAGCTTTAAAACCACAGGAAACCTAAATTGTTTATTCCTACTTCCTACTAATTAGATCCTGTGAAGGATGCTAAATCAAGCATGCTCATCAGAATACTAATTATGGTCAGAGAAGTCTGAGATCAGTCTGATCAGCACAATCAAATGGAGTTTAAGCATTTCCGTCTATTTTTTATTCAATCTATGTTGGGTGCTTAATAAAACATTTAGGTTGTCACGTAAATATTATACTATATACCCAGAAACTCACGTTAAAGTGGTCCTTTTTGTGAAATGCATATGTAAGGGGTAAACTGTAAGAAAGAAATAAGAAGCAACATCTCTGCTATTGCTATGAGTGTAGAAGCGGCTGCTGTTCATGGCCACTACACCTCCTCAGCTGGGAGGCTGGACTGCAGATTGGAGAGCAGATAGAGCTGAATGTACCAGTCTGTAGTGGAGAGTGCCTCTGCCTATTGACAGAACTCTAATGGAGCTATTGATCCTGTTCGGCTTGTAGATAACGCACACACGCACGCGCACACACACACGTTTACGCTACTGCTGATCTGCAGATGGAGCAAGTTCACTAGTCAGCAGCATATTACAATGACCTTTTCTGCTGTACACCATTTCTAATAATTTTTAAAAAATACCTACCTCAAGCCTGAAGTATACAATAAAAATCAATGGAATCAATCAATCATGAGCAAATTTTCCCACTACAAGATCAGAGTCTAAGCTCATCGCTATTTAGCCCTTGGAAGGAGGACTGTTCTAGAGAGATTTCTAAAGACATGAGTATACCAACAGAGCAACACTTTGGCTCGTGTGACACTACAAACTCTGGGCAGTTTTGCTCCAAGCCAGTCTCATAGTGCCACTGGGTTTCTCAGTCCATTTACAGCATCCTACACTACCCTGTCCTGTTCAGTCATGCTGAACTGTATCCATGTCCACACAGGAAGCAAATCAGAGGAGCAGCTGTCAGCTCTCCATGCCTTTTACTTCCCACTCTCCTCCAAGAACTTAAACATTACATACTCATTCAAATCGTTTCAATTTTTAAACAAGTATAGCTTTTAGATTTCTATGAATGTGTCAGTGTGCAGACAATTTCAAACCCTATGTTCAACTTAAAGTGCCTTTCACAGCATGTTGCCTTGAACTGCAGTAAGAAACCCCAGGCATTATGCAAATTGATTTAAATAGACCTCTCTCTATAACTGCCTTTTTCAGGACTCTGATCTCTGTATACCAAAATAACTTGAAATTCATTTTGAGCCTGTTTCACCAAATAAAACCTGGAATTCCTTTTGCGCTTCACCAGGTTTTTTTTTTTTTGGTTTTTTTTTACAGCTGTATGTGTAATGAGCCCTGCATTGATATTATGCTAAAGTATGGATATAAATCCTGACAGTCAGGATTTTGAGTGCTGACTACATCACACCTGCCCTACTTTCCCCTAAATAAACCATCCTTAGAGATATCTGTTACACTAACAGCTTTACCCACCTCTACCGTACAAGCACTGCACGTACTGTGTGCGTGCGAGTGTGTGAGGAAAAAAGAAAATTCAAAGTATTGGCGCAGAATGTAAATTAGCCCTTACAGCTGACACTACTTAAACAGGAATCACAAGCAGTTGTGCTCAGGGCAAACCAGTGTGTGGGGCTTTACTGGAACGAGGTGTATGATTTTTAGGACAGCATAAAAGGAGAGGAAAAATTCTGGAAGACTCAAACTTGGTAAAGCATAGCCTGTCTGCTTTAATGAGGGGGAAATTTTCACCCATGATTTCATATCCTGTGGAACAGCATGCAGCGCTAAAGCAACATCAATTCTGTTTCCTGTTTGTGGCCCAGTTGTAGTTCAGCTTTATGGAATGTTCAATAGCATGTCCCCTGAAGCATGACAATCGTTTAACCCTTTCCTCGGTAAGGTCCTGTTCTGCACAAAGCTTTGCAAACGTCTCGCTCTCTAATAGATGGACTATTATGCAGCAAATCTTTCTCGGCTGATCGTGCACCATTACACCGTGTTCCCTGTGTGTTTTGGGAGCTGATTTCTTGACACAGATTGACCTATTTATCCTTCCTGTTCTCCTCTCCTTACATCTCTACTCATCATATGTGGATCTGTATGCTGATGACAAACTGAACAGCTAAACTGGGAGAAGGGCGGACTCGAGTGATGCGAGACTGCACTGGGAAGCTTGTTCTCAAGGGGCTGATGGCATGAAAAAAATGGCCGTATTTCCGAATCTCACAGCTTTTGTTGCGGATCCTTTGTTGCGGCTAATCACATGCATGCAGGTACATTATTAACCTGAAGGCAGCTCATCAAGAAAGTGGAGAGTTTTCACAGATTTCCATAGACTTGTTTTATTTACCCTCTCTGGTTTGACTTGTTTGACTTGACGATTTTTTAAATACCATTAGACAAAGAAGTATACAATTCAAGTTCAAAGCTAATGTCTCAAGTATTCCGAGTCCAGGGCACTAGTCGAAAGTGGTAATGTGAAGTGCCAGTGTGAAAGAAAACCACTTGTCTTATTTATAGCCGTAAACTAATCACTAATGGTTACACATTAAAAGGTAACAGTTATCGCCATTCAGTCACGGCAGGTGTTTATCCGGACCTTTATAAGCAAGGAATTTTATGTAGCTTTACCTTAACAAATTTTAGTTGAATACCACTATGCTTTAATACACACATGGCTAGATTTAAACCTAATAAAAATGAAAAATGTGGCCAGCGACAGGGAAGTAAGGATTAAACTTGTGTGTATACTCATAAGACTTGCTAAAAGCTTGCTACTAGGCCCAACACTTTTGTCCAGTTTACTTCATCTACAACCTATGAACAAATATATTAATGTGTCACATAAAACTAAAGCGAATGACTTAAGTCAACCTAATGAATCCTGTTAGGATTCATTACTGCCAGCAGACAGCAGTTACTTTACTACACGTGTATTAGACGAGCTCAGTGTCTATACATCACACAAGACCATATCAAAGTTTCTTTAGATCAGGCCATTTGAGCTGGCAGTGAGGAGAATATCTTATAAGGATAACTGTGTATTCCCCTTAATATATCACATGCATCACTTACCGCTCCATATGGAGATCTTTTTTATTTCCCACCAGCATTATTGGTACTCTGTGTAAAAGAAAGAAGGAGCATGACCTCAGTATAAAAAGCATTAAGCAAGTCTCCATGATGTCAAAACGTTCAACCTCTTAAAGAAGCTAGAACATTTGGAGTCACATACAGTCACATGACTACTTGGGAAAAGGAGGGGGAAAAAAAAAAAAAAAGATACTTACTGTACTTTTCCCACCATATCCAGCAATTTTTCATGAATAACTTTTACTACTTCAAAACTGCAAGAGAAAGAAAAATGACTTAACAGCAGCTTATCAAGTGCACTTCAGAAGATGTTCAGAAGGCCACAGATGCCTGGAAGAGAGAATTCAAGATGGCCAAACTGTACTAAATAATCCCTTGTGTATTTAATACCAGAATGAGAAAAATCCTGTTCTCTACTCGATGCATGGCTTTATGCCAATCTGCACTAATATGCATGAAATTGACCTTATTGATGTCTAACTGATGTCAATAAAATCTAGTATAAAAAAAAAAAAAAGTATGTTATTTAACGTTGGTCTATCTACATAAACATCAAACTGCAAATCCCACAATAACGTCATGCAGAAAGCAGTAAGCTTGTATGATTCAGTGAGGGTCACAGTAAATGGCAACATTTCTGCAATACCAATCACTGAACTCTCATTAAAAATAATTCCACTGAGATCTCCATTTAGTTTTAAGTTTTAGTTCTTTAATAGGGTTCACGTATTCACATAACAGGGTTCTGTAAACATTTCCTTTAGAGAAAAAAATCGACTTCACTAAAAAAAGCCCACGGGACGATGTGACTGGGTTATGTGACAGTTTTATGTGGAATGCAGTCGTGCCAGAGACTAGGAGTCTTCTCCAAACATGTGTCAGAGGAAGAAGCTTTTCAGCTCTAGAGAACCCGTTTAAAGACGCTTTCCATTGCCTTCCTGTTTTTTATTTTCTAAATTTATTATTATTATTATTATTATTATTATTATTAAAAGATACTGCTGAAATGCTTTATCTTACTGTCTAACCCTGGTCCTTTACTAAGTATACCAGACAATCTATAATTCCATCCGGAAATCAATCAATCAATTCATAGCTTCAACAATCTACTAAATAAAAATCACCAAACCTGCAATCTGAATGACTAATGTTTCAAAAGATTTACCAGAACACTAAGGAGGGAAATGTATTATCCACTCTAGATATTACCACAAATAATTCAAAGAATGAGCATCCAACGCCGCTGATGTGCACTGCATGAGAAGCCCAGCAGGAAGAGACATGATTAACTTCATCTGCTGATGAATGAAAATAGTGCCATTGCTCCTGGCAGTGGCTGCTCCCAATCTGAGCCCGGTTTGAGAGCCGGTTTGGAGCTAGATTTGAGGAAGTCGGTGCTAGGGAGCCTGAAAGAGTCAGAATGACAAAGCTATTCATGATGCCACTAGGGCTTGACTAAGTGATTTGATTAAATCAGACTTGAGAACGTTTGAGTCTCTATTACAGGAGAGGGTGAATGAAATAAGAGCGGGATGGGGGGAATGTAACACATCTGTGCAGCAATACACTTCAATGCTGCTACTTAATCTTAAAAATATCCATGACCGCCTTCCCACAGCAGCTCTCGGACACAAACTTAGGTTCTTGAATAGCCCAGAGGCAGACAAATCATAAATACATTAACTAGCCCACCGGGCAAGTCAAGCTCTAATGTGTGTGATACCATGTTTTTAACTGCCTGAGAGCCTAATTAACTAAGGGGGGAAAAAAAGCAGCAATTAACATAGTTTAACTCAAAGAATGCAAGATGACTGTGTGTTATGCCAGCGTTAGAGTTTTTGCACTGCACTCTACAGTATTTTACTTCATTTTGTCAGTTTCCACGTCCTTTCCAGTTCCTGTCGCTGAAAGGATTGTCTAGGATCCATGCAATATTAACCAGTAAAAGGAATAGTAATATATGGAGAAGAATACATGAAGAGAAATATATGCAGCAACTGGAGTGGGTTATGTTTAAATAAATATCAAATGAAAGTTTTCTTTTGTGAAAGTAAGTTTTTTTTTTTCCTTCTGGCTGTCTGAAGAGCGAAGAAAAAAAGATGCTGGTGACTTATTGCAGCAGCCTACTGAACCTTCTTCCTACTGAACCTCCAGGCAACAAGGAATTAAAAAAAAAAATTAAAAAAAAAAAAAAAAAAAAAAAAGACAGCCCTGACACAGACTCTGCCTAGCCCGTCCAGTAATACTCTGGTTAAAATGAAATGGGGTGGAAAAACTACTATCAAAAGGAAATACTAATTAGTCAAAAGAAAGTAAATCTCAAGTACAGGGCCAGGATTTCACATCTCCAAGTTCACTGACCTGTACACTTCTAATTGCATACAGCAGTTAAAATACAAAAGCAACCTACCTTTTATTTGATGTAACAGAATACACCAAAATGTAACCATTGATGTCTATGGAATAGGTCTGAGGGAAAATAGAGTACTCATCCTGTGGAGAAAAAAAACAACAAAGTCATAAAAAGACAGGAACAGCCATTATATAACGCTGGGTTTACCACAGGCTTTATACAACTCTAACACTAGGTTATATCACTTTATAACCTATTATAAACATTTTTAAACAGAATTGTGTCTTTAAGTCATAAGGGTCTTACACAGTATCTTACTAAATACAAGAGGTGTATGAAGCAATAGCTTGGATGAAGATGTGGTTGGGAAAACACTGACATGATTGTACAAGATGGAGGACAAGAGGCTGAAGCTCAACCTCCCTCTCTGCAATGCAGTGCATAGGCACAGAGCTTGTACACAGCATGCCATTTTCTTCCCGGCTCTGTCATTGGCTACTGCCTGCATCACTGCCTGGCTCACACTACAAGATGTACGCGTGTTTTCAGTAAGAATAATGTATCGGGACGCCTCAATCGTTCCGCGATGCATTCAGAAAGCGTAAAAAATGGACCCGTGTGCAATTTGGCATCACCTGATCGTCTGATCACTGGGAACTGCAAATTCACTTCTAATTTTGAAAAGGTGTCAGAAAGGGCAGATGCAGAATAAAACCGTAATAAAATCCTGGTTTTAAATTATGCTGCGTATCATTGGCAATCAGATCAAGCATTCACTATGAATGTAAGTCACAGTGTGCACTTACCAATAACAGATTGCAGAGCTTACTAACAGCAGTGTGACCTAGTGCATTCTCGCTCACTTGTGCTACTTCTATTCCTGCTCGACCATGCCTAATTGTGCGTACGTAGGTGTGAGATTATATATATATATATATATATATATATATATATGTGTGTGTGCGAGTGTGGTGTGTGTGTGTGTGTGTTCTACCTGCCCTGCTGTGTCGACCAACTGCAGATGGTACTCTTGGCCATTGACTGTGATCATTTTAGTAAATGCTGCAGGGGAGAGAAAAAGACAATGATGTGAGAAGGAGCAGAAAATTTTTTTTTTTTTAAAAAGCAGAGTGCATGTGAGTGAGAGAGGGTTGTACATGCTGTAGACCTCAGCTTCAACTCCACGGAGAATCGATACAAGGACAAACAGAGGGAGGGGAAAAAAAAAAAAAAAAAGCAGAGAACAGTATCAGACCGACGGCTTTTCAAAACATTCACTTCCTTTATGAGCCCTCTGTAACTGACGCCCAAACACACAACACAGTCATGCCTTATCATTGCAGCTGTCACAGACACCAAGAATCGGGGGGTAGAGACAGACAGTGATGCTAATTTTTTAAGACATCAGTCTTCAATTGAAGATGATGATGTACTACAGAAACCTAGATTTTACAGAATGGGTGTGTGACTGAGCTAAATACAAGATTGGCATTGATAGACACTGACATTGAGATATTATAAGCCGTGCTATACAGCTAACACATCAGTCAGCCTGAAGCTGTGTGGCCAACCTCTCATGGGGCTAAAAATCTAAGACACACTCACACGCAGCAATTTGAGGACGTGGAAGATCCCCGAGGACAAGAGGAGCCGCCGAGCCGAGAAAGAAAATAGCTCAGCATGGAGCCGGCACACCTAGCACTATTACTCAAGCATTCAGACGCATTGAGAGCAAAGCACCTCTTTCTGCCACCCTCCTCCTCTTCCAAAGTCAAACAAGCAAGGAATATCACCAAGGATGGAAAGGAGGAGGTCATTCCTCAGCAATAATAAAGTCACTCTGTCTTCCAAACAAGCGTGGAATGAACAGGGAGAGTGTTTGATGGCTAAAGGACAATTAACCGCTTCACACTAGGTACACTGCCATCCGATGTTTCCCCAAAAGAGCACCAGTCAAACATTAGGGCTGGGAATCTTTAGTCCCCCTATGATTCAGTTTACACATTGATATTATCGGTGCATAATTTTCCCCATCTACATGAGTGCATGGTGCCAGAGGTAGGCAAAAGTGATTGCACAGAATCATGCACAATTTGACCAGAGACCTGCCATAATATAAACGTCAAGTTTAATTTCAGGTTGTGCTTAAAAGAAACTGTTTCTAATGGACATGCCATGTTTAAAGACATGCCAAAGATGAAGGCGATATTTGGCAGAAGGATCCTCAGTGTCTCGTGAGACGCTGGATAAAGAACGCCTTGCATCTAGCCTTGTAAAGTGCCTTCTGTATGCTGGAGTCATTTCAGCCACTCCAGCACCACACCTAGTGTAACTCATCTGGATAATTATCTGTACATTTGAGTCACTTATGTCTGGCCATGGAAAATACAGTAATCAATAGTTTATTGGAGGGCAGGGGGTGGTACCAAACTTGCTCTTTCTCAGTATCTTATGTGTGAGTGGTCTTTTACAGGAAAATGAAAAACTCACAACATTAAAAGGTGCAATTTGCAATGTTTGAAAGGGTAGTAATTTTCTAGACCTCTAATCACATATTTCAACTTTAATTAGCAATATTGCAGCTAGTTTCTTCATTTCATTTCAGGCTTGTTTAAATTTTTCTGACCTAAAAATAAGCTCCACCCCCTAGGTAAAACAGAGCAGCTCAGCTTTATCCCTTTCCCTTAAAAAGCAGTTCACAAGCATACACTGTTTCAACAGAGATCGATTTTGTGGAACGGGAAGAGTAGTTAATGCAACTGCGTTTGCCTTACAAGCAGCAAAGGGCTCTAAAAAATTACAAATTGCTCCTTTAACACACCTCCAACAGGCCTTTTCCCTTAGTCTGTTCTCTACGTTAGAACCACCACTACACACTACGCAACTGAGCCGAACACGAACGCAGGAATTTGACGTTCAGACTCCGGAGACAAAAGCCCAGGTTTCATTAAGCTGTTCGTGTGTGACACAGTTTGTAGCAGAGATCTCCGTGTCCTCTGTGCTTCAGAGACTCTCCAAGCTGAATCTCGCTACACTAACTGCTGCCTGCACGCTTCACTAACAACACACAGACTGATCAAATTACACCGAGACACGCTCCACACCACAGTCTAAGATTCTGCATACATCTAAAATCCCAGCAATATACACTGCAAAAAATAACTTTCATATTCGAGAGGTATTACTCATTTATTGATGCATGTCTATATCCTACTCCCTTCACTGTGACCTGACTGAACCCAACTGAACACCCACAGGAGATTCTGAACAGCTAGTTAAATTCTGCCAGATAGTTAGTTTGCTGTTTGTGAGTGATAAGAGACATGCTGACTAATCTTTGCAGACTGCCAAGTACATCTAGACCGTTAGCTCATTAAACAGATTATTATTAACAGAAAGACATGACCTCAGCCCTATGTTTTTTTTTTTATTATTGGCTCACGCTTCCAAGGTTGGTGGATTTGTTGGATTAAAGTTAATCTAAATTGAATTCGGCACAAATATAAACTGGAGAAGGTAGACGCAAGATCAATCAAAATTATTACTGTTATTATTTTGTTTGTATTTTCCCCTCATTTTTTCCACAATTTGATCTGCCAATTCCCACCCACTGACCAGCTCTCCCCCATCATACATCAGCTACCAACCAGGGAGGGTGAAGGCTAACTCAGAGATGTGTAAAGCCAGCCAACCGGACCTTTTCTAACTGCTGATCATGCTGCGTCATACACTTGGAGGAAAGGGTAATCTGCCCTCTTCCGCATAGATGTGCTCACAATTACGTAGTGCCTCTGCTATTCGCAGGGGAGAGAGAGAGTTCTGCTAATTCCATTTTTTGCACATCATGTCTCATTAATACAATTTTTTTTTGGCAAGTTGATTTGATGCGTGTCCAGTATGACCGCTGCTTAGACAGCGCTCTCTACTGCCATTAGCAAATCACCAAAGGGAATATCTTTCAGAAGAATGGTGTTCATGTCTCTGGTACATTTCCAGAAACTTGTAGAATCTGTCCCATTGAAGCTGGTCTGGTGGATAGTAGTGGTCCAACACCTTAGTAAGACACTACATTTTGTTGTTTTTTTTCCTTCAAGTTGTCACCCATTTATATATTTCCAAATGGAGGTACCTTTGTGGGTTTGTGTGTATGTGCAAACACATATAGTTCACAAATTTACCTATAAAGCTGGGCTCTGAATCAAGGGGCTGCTTTTCCACAAATCTATACTGAGTGCATGGTCTCCAAGCCCAAACGGTGTGTGTTTTTCCATTTTGGTTAAGATACCAAGGCTCTGAGTATTGGTCAACACCTGATACTGACCCGATACTGACATCCATTTAGTAACCGACAACACCATGTGTGAGGTTCTGGCGCTAAGCATTAGTCTGAAGACAGTTTGTGTCCTATATTGACAGGCAAGATCTATGATGAGTCAGTCAGCATGACATTAACAGTAAAAAAAAAAAAAAATACATAAGTGAAGATGATAAGTGAAAAATGAAGGTCTAGGTCGAATCTGATATTGATCCAATGCTTGATGTCAGCATCGTTATTAGAGCTTGTGACAGTCAGTACAAAAAAAAATATAGCCCCATTGAAGGTTTATAAGATGTACCTACAGCACACCTCAGGAGCCTGCAAAGGATTTCAGTGAGTGGTAAAAAAAAATCAGTGGCTAAATATGGTCTGATGTTACCACTCACATTTTTCCTTTTGGAGGAAGCTTACAGTAACTGCACTACTCATATCAAGTATCTCAACACAACAAGCTGGAGGCTCTCAGTTTTACTGTCTGGTATGTTACAGTTGTTCTATGCTGGATGAAAATGTCAGTGAAAAGACGATGCCTGTGGCATACGTAGATACGAGACGCCTCTTAAAAGTCGAGGTGTCAGCAACGAGTAGTGCTTTGGCAGGCTCTTGCCGTACTGTTGCTGAACTGCATGCAAATAGCCGGCTGTGTAAGCGTCCTCTCTGCTCCCTAATGAGGAGTGGAAGTGCTGATTTTGACAGAGCCGAGTGTCACACTGCCATTGCATCCACACTGCAGCCTTCATTGAGGAACGGAGAACAGAAATCTACCTGGTGCCTCTCCAAAGCCCCTGTACAGACTCACACACAATCACATCATACAGCTGAAGGAGAGAAATGAGGTCTAATCGTCCAATTCTACTAATAGCACGGGCGCGCACACACACATATACACACACACACACACACACACACACACACACACAAAGCAGAGCAGTTACTTGACAGGGCCTCTCTCTGTCCTCTGACTCCATCTCAGCCTGCTAGATTAACTGAAATGCACTTACTGTTTTCTATAGTCGGGTCGTACGAGTCCACAAACTGGCCTTCCACAAACTGTATTGTCAAAGAGGACTTCCCTGCAATAAAAAAAAAAAAAAAAAAAAGACAGAAATGTGAAAATGATCCACAGCATTACATTAACCCCATGCATCCGTTACAGCACACTGCATTCACACGTGGCCTAGAGAGAAACTATTTACAGCTCAAGCTTGCAGATAAAATGTCAAGCATTGCTCAGAGACATCAGCATTAGTGACCCACTTCTTATTATTCCCCAGTAATTTTTCCATACAGGCTCAACATGACTTTTATAGGCCAAAAGCTGCACTTCACCTTACACTTTTCCACATTTCAAATCCAGGAAAGCGTATTTAAAGTATTATTGTATTAACGTGTAAGGAAATAAACACAACAGGATGTGCTGTTATAGGAAATTAAATCAGTGATGAGTTCAACAAAGCTCAAAGTTCAACACCTCAGTAACAACACTTCCCGACGTGTTTTATTCCACTTGTACCGAAGCAATTTGCCAACATTTTTTATTTATTAAAGAACACTTCACCGTACTATTAATCTGTCTTGCGTCTCAGATTTAAACAGAAATGTCGGTCGAATGCTGTCCTAATAAACGCTATATAAACCCTATATAATCAGAATCAGTCATTCAGAATGAGTCAACCATTTATAACATTATATTTTTGAGTTCAGGGGTCCTGATTTTAGCACAGATACTAACAAGGGCAGTCTCTGTGTTTTCAGAGTGATTTGTGTGTAGTAGAGAAGTGTTGAGCTGGAGTAGCAGCAGCACGAGATGTCCGAGCGCGTGGGCAGCCACGTACCGCAGCCTGTTGCTATAACAACCGCTCCATCCCGCCGACATGTGTAAAATGCGAGCCCTCATTCAGAGGGAAAAGCCCAAAGGACGACATGACTACTCGCACAGGAACACACAGCTCAGTGAGAGATGAAGCTAATTTTCACACTGCGTCTGAATGGATGCTGCTGGAATCTATTAGCAGGTTATATAACCACGATCAACTTCCAGATACCTTGGAGCTTAAAGACACAATGTGCTATAGGCCTTAAAGAGAATTCAAACAGAATGGAGGAATGGTGTCAGCATACTTTTAAATAATTTATCGACTCAGAATGGTAGAGAGACAAGAGCGCCCTGAACACCAAAGAACAAATGTGGCTGAAATGATAATCATAAGGCTTTTCTTTCGTCTCCCAAGAAAAAAGTCTGATTCTGAGTTTATGGAAAATATGAATACTGGATAATCTGAAGTGCTCTAGATGATCATAATTACAAACAAACCTCAGAACAACTGTTACTTGCAAAACTGCCATGATCTCACTAGTCCCGCCCCTTTTTTCCTCAAATTACGTGTCATATGTTTGACCACAAGAGGTAAGCCAGGTAAGGGAAATAGGAAAAATTTTACGTTTTCCACGATTACGATTCACTTGGCAGGTAGAACAGGTCTTTATCACATGCAAGTCTGAATGCTACAATTCTTTATGATACGACAGTAACTTCATTTATGTAATGCCTTCTGAGACGTAAAGGTTTCATAAGACAGCTTTATACAACGTAATCAGGGAAAACAGACGTGTGCAGGAGCTTTTCTGAACCGTCTCGGCTTTAATGAAGATGCGTGGAAATTAAAGCATGGTTCCAGCTATAAATAGGCACAGCGACAGAGTGGGTAGGGAGGATCACAGAGCTCTGACTGCTCAGTGCAGGAAAAAGAGCAGATGTGGGAACGAGATTACACAAAAAACACACACAATAAAGCAAACACACATGGAGCTATCGACGCTTAGGCTCCTGAAACAAGTGCAGCTTGTCTGAATTTCGAGACGCTGAAGTGACTGGGACAAACCTGTGTTGATGAAATTCCTGAAAAGAGATCTGACAGCAGTCTGCATTACAGTGCCTTAAGATGATTCATTTAGAAGAACAAATGGACACCAGAAAAGCTAGAATTCCAGGGTAGTCCTCTATAAAACAGCATGTGCATGGCGAATTAAAACTTTCATCCATACAAACAACTCCGAGAGGTTGGGTAAAATGAACAAAAGACCTACTGGCATGAAAGTGCTTTACTGATTCAGTTATGATTCTGCATGTGTGTGGTGGTCTGGGAAAACCCATCAGATGATGCTGTGGCTACATTCTGGTAAACAGCCAAAATCAAAATGATTTGGCCAAAACTGGGTTTATCTGCCAATAACATACTTCTCAACTTCAGCCTGTAGTCATCTCCACTTTAAGAAACCATAAATATATTTCATGAAATTTCATGGGGTTTTCCCCCCCCCTTATAATCTTATACATATAGTCTATAATCTTTCTGCAAAGATCATGCTGGGAACCAGTTTAACAAACACTGTAGTGAAAACCAGAGATGGGCTGATCAGTGTTCTATGACGCTGACACCGATCACAAATTGTTATTAAGAATGATCAGCTGGTGCTGATTCCGATTAGGGGCGGGGTCAGATACCGTGACACTTACGCTATATGGCCAAATGTTTGTGGACACCTGACCATCACACACATATATGCTTGTTGAATATCCCATTCCAGATTTAGTCCCTCTTTGCTTTTATAATAACCTCCACTCTTCTGCGAAGGCTTTCCACTAGGTTTTGGAGCGTGGCTGTGGAGATTTGTGCTCATTCATTCATTCATTCATTCATTCATTCATTCACAAGAGCATTAGTGAGGTCAGACACTGATTTCGGATGAGAAGGCCTGGGGTGCACTCAGCGTTCCAGTTCATCCCAAAGGTGCTCAGTGGAGTTGAGGTTAGGGTTCTGTGCAAGACACTCGAGTTCTTCCACTCCAACCCTGGCAAACCATGTCTTCATGGACCTCGACTGCACGCTGGAGCATTGTCAAAGATAGCTATAGCATACAAAGACATTCTATACATTTGTGTATTTCAAACATGCATCTGGTTCAGGGCTTACTGTTAAGCAGTGATGTCATATTGATCCACTGAGACGTTAATCTTAACATGGACATGGGACTGACATCAGAACTTAATATATCGCTTGTAAGGCTCACTGAGGTAACATTATTTTTTATAAAGTGGTCTACGTGGACATAAACTGTACGGCAGAGCTTAGGAAGCACAATATCTGAAAAATATTTCCAACTGGGAAACATAGAGGTACAGAATCTCACATCCTCAACAACCGAGCCAGATGGTTATTTAGCACAATACATGCCTTCACTTTGGTCACGACTTCTATATAGATATAAGATATAAGAAATATTGGCTGATCAGCGATCAGATATTTAGGGTGAAAATCATCCGATTCCGATCTATAGCCCATCGATTCTCCCATCCTTCGTAATAACAGTCGGTCTGTCTAAAGATGTGTAAAACCTTGCTAGCTAAGTGGCATTTCCTCGCTAAGCATCATGGCAAAATAGACATAAACCTAAAACACTTAAGTTTATAAATCAGATGCCAATCGTAAAAATTTCCATGATGCTCCTGTGAACCAGTCAGAACATACTCTTCAAATGCAAATGTTCTCCTTTTTCACTTTCAGGGGTAACCAGATATTAAAAATGTTATAACTTTACTTCTAGTTGAGACAAAGTCAAAATAAACATTGTTCAGTTCAGCCTGTAGTTTTCAGAACTATATAATAGTAAGAAAATATCAAAATTTCACAATGTGCAGGGTTTTCCCAGACCGCCCCACATATCAGCGAATCTTCCAGCTCCAGGGTCCCCAGTTCGATCCTGAGCTTGAGTTACTCTCTGCGTGGCGTTTCATATGTTCTCCCTGTGGGTCTCTTCCAGGTTCTCCAGTTTCCTCCCACCTCCCAAAAAATATGCTCTTAGCTGGATTGGCTACTCTAAATTAGCCACAGGTGTAAATGTGTGTGCGCGCATGGCGTCCTATGACTCGCCTCACACCCGGTGTTACTACGATACACTGCAACCCCGACCAGGATACAGAGGTTAATGAACATAAATGAATGAATGAATGTCATATAGATTTGTTTCATCCCATTTATAAGTGTGTTGTTGGATGTATATGGATGAAAATGTTCCACTTTACAGAACAGGTCAAATGACCAGCGATAGAACATGCAGCCGATGCAAGCCTACTACAACTAAATGACTTTGTGAATATTGCAATGGCATTTTGTGTCATAGTAACAATCTAGTGGAGCCCAAACACCATGTAAACATGGTTGCCATGGGTGCAACAATCCACACCTCACTCAGTGTGTGACAGACTAAGTGCCTGATAATACTTATGGAATCAAGCAATTAATCATGCAAAGCAGGGCCAAGACAAGTAACGGCATGTTGCAGACGGTCAAATCAAACATCTATGACCGCTCCATATCGATGCTGCAGCTTCACCAGTGTTGTCGAACCATCCTTCGACTTTATTTAAAAAAACAAAAAAAACAAAAGAGCATGGGGACAAATCTTGTGACTTTTTAAGCAGACGTTAGTGACTGTCCTGCACTCGATACAACTCTCCAGCTCACTTCACAGCTCTTGGTTTAAAGAGTTTGGTCAATTTACACTTCTGCACTTGTGTGAACCTGCGTTCCCAATGACCAATCACCGATCCCCATTATTTCCAGTGGCCACGTCTTTGCTCTTTCATTCATTCATTCATTCCCAGAGCCTATCCCATAACACTGGGATACAGCAGGAGAATTCACCCCGGATAGTACGCCAGTCCATCGCCATCACCAATCGTTTACCCCTAGGGCAATCTAGCATAGCCAGTCCACCTTCCTGCATGTTTATGGAAACCCACCCAAAGACGGAGGAGAACATGAAACTCCGCACAGGCAGTAACCCGAGCTCGGGATCAAAACCAGGACCCTGGAGCTGTGAGGCATCCATCCTAACCACCGCACCACCATGACACCCTCACTTCTTTCTCTTTGACTTTTGCTCTTCTTGGACATACGCACAACTAATAAAAGCACGATATTCAATCTGTAACCATTTCCTTCATGGCTATTTCCCAACTAACTACTATCATTGCTTTAATTTGTGTATGTTTTTCATAGAAATTCACAGAAATTTTAAAGTACATAAATACATTCTGCGTCATGACCAAAGACACATTTCTTTAAGAATATTATTATTTTCTATTCTGATATTATTTTCATTCTGTTTGAAGTGTTTTTCTGAAAATGTTCTGATATGCAAATGATCATGGCAATTTAATGACTATGCAAATGATCTACGATGTCATCTGGTGACTTTTAGAGCACACATTACCTACTTAACCCCTGAAACACTGCTACTCAGTGCCTGAGCAAATCCCATGCATTAGTGGAATAAAAGCTAAACTAGTCACAGCTTTATTCCCCAGTTCACACTGAGTAATGTGAGAAATTCTCCTCCCTGAGAGCTGCATTAACTTTACTCACACTGATGCCTTCTGCACAAATGATGAAGATTTACGGTAGCATTCCTTTACTGCGACTTTTATAAGGTTTGAATAATATCGTTTGCTTTGTTGAGGGTTAATTACACTGTATGGCTGCTTGGAGCTACCCAGGTAAATAAATAGGAACATACAAAAGAAAAGAAAGAAAATACAAGAACATTGCCACGCAAGGTCACGACATCCTCACATCCCATCAAGTTATTTTAGGAATGTACCATTTCTTCACATCCACCCATCCACCCATCCACCCACACACACAGTCAAAACTAGCCAAACAGCCATAATGGTACCTAGAACTACTACAACAAAAACAATTTCAAGGCTTGAGATTATACACACACGTGTATATATATATATATATATACACACATATACACACACACACACACACACATACATACATATACACGTATGTGTGTGTGTGTGTGTGTATATATATATATATATATATTTATTTATTTATTTTAAAAAAAATGTATGTATATACACACAGAGAGAGAAAAGTCTGTGTAGCTGGTTAGCTAGCTAGCTCTGTCTGGAGGAGTGTGTCACGAGAACCATTCAACTCTTCCACACCGAATCAATGAGAGGAGTCTCTCTCTCTCTCTCTCTCACACACACACACACACACACACACGCATACACACACGCATACACGCTCGCGCGCGCACGAACACGCACACAGAAACACACACACTGCAGACATGATTAAGCCGTGCGTAAGCCGACGTTAGCAAAACACCAGTGACAATTAGCCGCGCTCGCCCTGCAGCCACCCCGGGAGCAGGCGCAGTCAGGCCGGACCCCCGGCACACGGCAGCAGGCGCAGCTCACTTACCCACGGATCTGTAACCCAGCACGGCGATTTTTCGAGATTTGGGCTGCGGCATCTTTATTTTCCTAATCAGCGACACCACACCAATATCGACATAAAGAAGCGCTTTCGCTTGACGAGCACACGCTTTTACATTTACTCGAGCTGACACGTCGATGCGAAGCCTGACGATAAAGCAGAAAACGGGCGCTTCGTCCAAACTGTGCGAATTTCTAACAATTTAACGGAAAAGTAGTCGAGCATCTGTATCCTTCCCTGCGTCACTGCCCAAAGCAATCCAGTGTGAATTATTCAGGAATGCCGCAATCGGATTGGTTACGTGAATCCTGAGAGGCGGGACTTTCTGCTTCCTTCGCATCACGATTGGACCAGACCATCTCCTCGTTTCCATTAGCGACAAATTCATTGGCTACTCGGAGTTGTCATTGATACACTACAGTAGTCTGTACATCAGTAAACGTACACAGCGAGGAACTTATTTTCAGTATTTTGTTGTTGATTAGGCTAGGATATCGAGTATTTCTTTTTTTTAAATAAAACATTTGATTCTGTAGTAAACATTAAAATGGGCAAACATAGCACATATTCTAAAATGAACTAATAATCCTGTGCAGTGGAGGGTCACTGAGTGCAGTGGGTTTAACCCTTGACTGTGCAGATTGACACTGTAGCGGATTGTACACATATTGTTTTCAATTTACATTACAATTTACATGACTATTTTGTCATGCAGTTATTTAAAGTATTATTGAGTTTATCTGGTGATAAACTACGTTTAATTACATAGTATACAGTATACAGTATAGCAATAATATATATATATATATATATATATATATATATATATATATATATATATATATATACACACACACACATATATATTAGT
>CM075003.1:5346516-5366939 GCA_037576675.1 Pangasius sanitwongsei | reverse complement strand
CCTATCCCAGTGTTTTCTGGGTTTGTGTGGGCGCCGCGTGGGCTTGGCCCCCCACCACCCCACCCCCCCCCCCCCCCCCCCACACCCCCACCTTTCTGCCTCTACAGGCACCCAGACCTGCCTGCCTGACGTTAATCTTTCATGAAGTGACATTTGTGAAAATGTCTTGAGATGTCATTTTTGACAAAAGTCCAGGCACCAGGGTCAGTGGCTTTCAGGCTAGTCTACTGTAGCATCACTGCTGACTCTCCTGTCCTTGGCACGGATTATCGGTCAAACTGATTCTGAGTTTGCTCATACTGAGAAATACAAGAGTAATACCTGCTGCTCTCTTTTTATAGGAAGAAAATATCTCTTCCCCCAAGTACCTTACCATTTTAATGATATTCAGTAAATTATTTAATTATGTTCTGGGTGTTTAAACATTCAGGGAAAATGACAATTTGTCCCTAATTTGTTGAATATAAACTGGTACATATGTACCACAAATCACTTTAGTAGTTTCTGAAACTACTTTGTATTTGTTTTTACCCATCTGCTTCCATTTGCGAAACTAATTAAAAACTAACAGAGTTTCATATGCTGTCAAGAAATTAATTTGTTTTCATGATCTAATTCTTCTAAGCTGGTGTATACATAGATTTAGCAAAAATACGCACTTCCCTGCTTACCAGCATACCAACAACTGCAAGCTATAAGCTTTACTGCTCCATTTTTGCTCAACCTGTGTCATGAACAGCAACAAGAAATCATATTTGTAAGACAAAACGTCACTGATTAAATGAGCAAATTAGGAGCACAAGTCTTAATTGCAAAGATGATCTTTGGGAATCAGTTGGCAGCTGGTCAGCTCTTCATTGTTTGGGCAAGAAAGTAGAAAGGCTAGATACTATGACTATGTGTAGGTCTGTCCAGGTCATTACATTTAAGCAAAAAAATGTATTTATGCCATGTGATTCTTGCTTATCTCTTGGACCATCTCTTCAAGCCAAACAGGTGAAATAAACTCAAGATTAAACAAACGTTTCACTCAAAAGTAAATAAATAGCATAACATTTGTGCAGAGTGACTTGTAGATTTGTACAAAGTTCATCTGCAGTTTGAAGAGGTGGGTGTTTCTGGGTCTTATGACTTCTGAGTCAGTACGAATGTTTGAGTGTGTGTTTTGTTTGAGAGTGGTGTGAGTTCGGCGTGAGGACATTTGGATGCAGTACCTCTGTCTGGACCATGTTGACCCTACGTGAGCGGAGCTCTCGCACGCAGTTATAGATGTCCACCACACCCTCACGCTCAGCCATGTCCAACATGATGTCAATGACAATAAAGCAGCCCGTACGGCCAGCACCAGCACTGCATGCCAGAAGGACAAATCAAGGACAAATGAATCATCCAGAAAACAGAGTACATGGAACTGTAAGGAGCATAAACCAGTCATTGATTTCTGTTCATATCTACTGACTAAATGCATGTGTGAGATGCACACAGCTACAGAATGGCTGCATCATTATCTTCTGACCTGCAGTGGACCACCATTGGGCCAGCATTAGCTGGGCTCTTGGATTTGACTCTGCGGATGAAGCCCAGCAGGCCTGTAGCGTGGTACGGTACTCCATGGTCCGGCCAGCCAGTGAAATGGAACTGCCTGATCTCCCTGATCTCATGAGCTCCTCGCTGCAGTGAACAAACAAGCAAACACACACATACACACACCAAGAGAGTTTAAGAGTGAAGTCTGTTGGCACACTACTCTATTCAAACTCCCACAAGTATCATCTCTAAGCATCTGCGGTGTTTGTGTGTGTCAGTGAGTGTGTGTCTTAAGGTTTGTGCATTTGTGGGAGGATGAGAAGGAGTGAAATACAGCTAGAGGAAAGAAGGCCAATGATTCACACCCTCACACACACGCACACTGTCACACACCTACACAGGCCCTCTGGAATTTAGTTGCACAAAAAGCAGGAGTTTAACGCAAAACTGGACAGATGTAACAACAACAACAACAACAACAACAACAAAATGTTTGTTTTGTTTTTCCTGTATTTCAGTTTTAAACTGATTCATGAAACTCCAAGCATTTGTGAAAAAAACAGCAAAAATGCTATTTTTTCATTCCAGTCTTTCAATATAAGTTTATAATAATATAGTATAAGTTCCCAAGTCCAAAATACTAGCCTGTACCTTTTCCACAGCGAAGGTTCGAATGACATATTCTGAGAGCAGCTGTGTTTCGATCAGTGTCACCTTCATGTCTCGGTAGATCTCCGTGTCATCTGGCCAGTACTTGCAACACTTAACCTGAAAGACACACACACACACAGGCAAATGCACATGTTAGTAATTCTCCATTAACCAGCTTCCAGTCGTTGCCAAATTACTCAATGATCCGATAATATCAGCTCAGAGAAACAATCATACTGTGGTGAATAGAGCTACATACTCCATAACTCCTGCAACTTTGGGAAATCTATTATCATCTTAAAGATTTGTAGATATTTTGCACATAGAATTTACTGAGAGCTTTAAGATGTAAACCATGGAGCACAAAAAAGGCTGTATTCCTTTTCACAAGCCAATGCTCCCATCTTGTGCCCCAGATACGTGGAAAGCTCTGGGCCTGATGATCCCCTGACTAATTACCCCCAGTGGCTTGCTCTTGTACTCTCTCATTACCTGGTCCACACTCACAGGACCTGAGTAAAACTGCTATAATCAGGCCAGGCTTCTTCACTGTGAGAAAAACAAAGAGCGCATTTTTATACCACAGCACACTATCTGTATTATTTCCTTGATGTTGCGATTGATCAATACCATTTTGCCCTGAATGCTTTTAGGAGCCTTGGGACTGACTCCCTTGCTTTCCTTCCGTTTGATCATTTACTGCCCTCTTTTCTCATTCACTCACATTATGCTACACTTCCCTTTCTTCTTTATTTGCCTCTGCCACCATTATCATTTTTCTGCCCCTCCATCTTCTTTACTACATTTTCCTACTTATTACGATTGGGCTAATTGGTGAAATAATTATGGTGTAATGGGTGTTTGGAAACAGCCGTAGTCATTCTAGCTCCGTCTGACGGATCTTGTCAGAAAAACACCGGTAGTGAGATGCTATCTGCACTTCTCTAACTGTCAAAAATGAGATTATGGCTGGAGAATCTTCTAAATGAGGAAGTGTTATTTTGGTAATGATTTGTGCTCATATTTGTCAGATAATTCAGCATAATTTAGGCTTGTCCATGCGGAACGTCTTTCAACCTCTGTTCAGTTGTACATGAGGACCAAAGGAACGAACTCTCACACATATAACCTCTCTAACACATGCATGATTTTTCCTCATGAGTGAAGTGATTAGGTCTAACTGGTCTACTATTTATCAGTGCATAACTAAAATTCACTTGGATTTCAACAGTATTATCATTCTGTTTGCACATTAATAACTTATAAATGAGTTAAATGTGATGTTGTGCCAAACCGGCAGAGACCCCTTTTGTTCTTGTCAGATATTAAGAGGGGGTTTTAGAAATCCCATTAGTTCTAAGCCACAGATTTCCACTGGGAATGTTAGGGATTAGTCCTCCACTTGCCATGGGCATCCTAAAGCACAATGATATCACAGTGTTTCAGTCCCACAGTGAATATCAGCTCCTTTAGCAGCCAC
The DNA here is from genome assembly GCA_037576675.1 of Pangasius sanitwongsei. Taxonomy (NCBI): domain Eukaryota; kingdom Metazoa; phylum Chordata; class Actinopteri; order Siluriformes; family Pangasiidae; genus Pangasius; species Pangasius sanitwongsei. The sequence continues at coordinate 5,363,281 of CM075003.1, read as the reverse complement.
CAGATATGCTAACGTAGACAAATCAGGGATGGACATAAGGAAACCAATATCCTGGATTAAAGCATTAGGTATAAACCAAGGATGGCTAGATTCTGTGGCTGTGTAATGTAGGATAAACCTTTGCTAACAATCCAAAAAATACCTGGAGTAAGACACTTCCATGGTTAATAATCCTCAAATTTCATCAGCAATCTGCATGTAACACAGTTTAAGACAAGGTCTAACACGGTATGGTCACTGAAAACATAAGCAGGCGCTAAGGTGAAAGCACGAGCAGATGTGTTATGTACTATAATACTACAACGCTGTTTAATGCTTGATCCTGATTGGTCAGAAGGTGTTGATTAAGTTTACATAATAGCGTTTGTCAGTAACATGACGATGCATGTTTCACTTCAAGAGAGAGAAAAAAGTGCTGCCATGCCACATGATAACAGGAACTAACTTGTTTCACTGACATTTTACAACACATTCTAAAACACAGCTATAAATTGATACACAGTATGTTGTTGTTCTTCTTCTTTTGGCTGCTCCTGTTAGGGGTCTCCACAGCAGATCATTGGTCCGCATATTTGATTTGGCACAGTTTTTAAAATTTTATTTCTTTATTTATTTTTACACCGGATGCCCTTCCTGACACAGCCCTCCCCAATTTTCATTCTGGCTTGGGACCGGCACTGGGAGTGCACTAGGATGTGCAACCCCAGCTGCTGGGGTAGGTTCCCTGGCCAGGAATCGAACCCAGGACGCAGCAGTGAGAGCACCGAGGCCTAACAACTAGTCCTCCAGGAACCCAAGAAACAGTAGAAATTATTTTCTACACCTGTTGTGTTTTATTCCTTACCTAGCACAGTTAAATGACATTTACACAACATATTTCCTTACAAATTGCCCCTAAACACTAATACGACATGTATATCCAGTAGATTAACCATATCAGCCTTCATGATCTCTGGAGAGGTCTAAACTGTGTTATATACCGTATGTGTATATACTGTGCATAGATATGTGTTGGGTATACGTATATGCTTGTGTGTTGAGAAGAAGCCAACTAAACTAACTAAAGAGGTTAGTAAAATGAACACATGACGGATCACATGACGTTTATGTGCTTTTGAAGGAGCAGAAAGAAACTGTCCAGCTGAGAAGCAGCTTGGTGTGAGTATGGAGGACACAGAGAGGGCTGAGCCCAAATCCCAGAGTTCATCAGCAATGAGACACAGCAGATGGTGGCAATGATGAAAAGGGAGGGACGTGATTCGCTGCTGCTGAGACGGATGGCTACTCAGTTAGGCTTGATAAAGAATGCAACAGTCTGCTGAGATATTAGACACAGTAGTTTTAACAACCGAAGCAGGGGACCAGATGTGACGCCAGTGAAGAGTGGCAGAAAATTTGAGTAATGCACTCAGATTTTAACTATGGCAGAGTGTGAACATTGTTAGGCCCCTTGGGATCTTCAACAGTATACAGGTGGACAGTTTTGTGTCTCTCGCTCTATAGTTGGTAAATAACTAATGCTCTGTAGTTGGTAAATAACTAATGCTCTATAGTTGGTTAAATATGCACATGGATACTTAAAGTCGTCATAAATAAGAAAAACACACCAGGTGATGTGAACAGTATGTAGTTAAGAGGTTGCTGTTGAATTTCTAAAACACAAATGCTTATAACAGAGTAGAGCGTTCTTAATTGTTTGTGGATTTAGTTCAATAGTAGCTATGATGATGATCAGGATTATATAAAATCACAAATATTAAAATTTTTTAGACAATTTATCATTTAATAGCTTTAAAGCATGAGAAAATAGGCCTTTCAAACTTAGTAGATATACTGTAAAGCACTGCAGTTTACTGATTAACTTACCCTGCCAACTTCCACCAGGTTAGTCACCATTACAATGGTTGCCGTGTTCTCTTGCCACACCATTCTCCAGAAGTCGTAGACTGTTTCTTGCATGGGTCCTGGTACCAAGAAGCCGAGACAGAAGGAGACATTAAAAAAGAGAGGTCAACAAAACATACAATACACCGATAATGCTTATATAAAAGAAGAGCAGATATTTCTGCATCTATACCAGGTTACCTACAGCACATTCTTCAGAGCAAGAGAATTTTACATGGACATATTTTGTATCAGTACACCTAGATACATGTAAATTAATGCTGACAAGCTTGTGTATCTACATTCCCATTAAGCTCCAAAACACCTTAATAGACCAACATCCAGCAATAAGGATGCAGTGCAAGGAATTAAAATCACACAGTTAATTAATTCTAATTAGCATTGTTTTTAATCAACAGGCGCATTACAAAATGACTTCTGACGAGCTAATTAGCTCATGCAAATCTGTGTGTGCTTTCTCCACTGCTGATGCTTTACCTCCAAGCCAAAGTAAATTACATCATTACAGCCACCAAAAAAAATGAGAGAAAAGAGATTTGACATATTCAAATCCACAAAAAACATCTGCATTACCAAACCCTTGGCTTTCTCTGAAAGCATCCAAAATTACTACTTGTACCAGAGAGTTTTTCTCATTATTGGACTTGTCTGATGTTGTTTATTACATGTTCTTACAACAAGAGGTCAGGCTTATTCGTGATTTCACTCCTTAATTGCAGAATATATTATACATTACATACTGGCTTTAATCATTTTATATCGCACATTCAAGTGTGCTGCATGTGGAATTTCTGTATACTTACAAAGGGAAACCAGGAGACACTGATACTGTAAACACACACACATGCACACTCTTTATATGATCCTCAGTAGTCATGATCTTTGACAGAGTCTGACAGTTGGAAAGCACTGGATGGGTGCAGGATGAATATTCCAGCCAGGAACAGCAGGTACAAACTGACAAATGCTGCTATAATTTGCTGATACACTAAAAAAGCCCAGTTCGCCTATAAGTGAAGTCAGCCTTTCCTAGTTAGACTGGGAAAATTCCTCTAGCATACAGAAAGGGAAGCACTACAGGAGAGAGTGTGATGGCCTGTAAGACAGCTGCTCTGTCACCACAGGAGGAATGTCTCGCATGGAGCGTCCCAGTCAGTTCCTCTCAACAAGACCTCAGAAAAAGTGTGCAAAAATCTCCCACTTTTATAAAGGAATTTCACACCATTGGATTAAACTGTTGGAGGATATAATAAGGACACTTTCATTTCCCAGTCTGCATGCACATCATTAGCTTATGTCATCACATATGTGATTGGCTCAGATGATGCAGTTAAGCTCTCTGAGTGGGTCATGTGAGACATAATATCATCTTTGGTGTGTACATTGAAATCTATTCTACCTGTTGAATGAGTGTTGTTGAATGCTCAATTCTTGATCAGAATATTTTTTTTATAACAGCAGCCCTGACAGTATCATTCATACATACATGTATGTAACGTAGTTTATAATACATAATCATTTCTATAGTAAAAACCTACACAGAGCTTGCATGGTGGACATTCCACATAAATTGATTAAAAATGTGTTTATTTGTTGATATGGAAGGAGTCTCCAGTGTCAGCACTTTGTAACAGTCAGAGGTAAAGCTGGAATGTTAAGTTTTCAGGACAGAGAGCTTTGTGGTTTTTCAGTAAAATGAGAAGCTTAGTCTTCTGTCTTATTAACTTCACGAGAGAGAGAGAAAAGAGAGGCTGGTGAGGGAGCTACTGTTTATAGCTGCTTTAATGTAAGTGACAAGAGGAATCAATTTGTTTCATGGATGTTCCATAACACGAAACGTAACCATACGCAAATTAAAAAAATTCATTCTTTAATAAAAAATGTAATTGTTGGCTAATTGCTATGGTATAAAAGGAATAAAACACTTTGGGATGTACTGTTATAGGAAAATAGTCAATAGTCAAATTCTGGGTGGTAATGGCCCATCACATCACACCATCATTGATTATTTATATTATAAATGTTATTATTTATAACTATACATCCTGTCACATTTTATTCCTTTCTGGTGACACTATTTATGTATTCTATACTTAACAATCTGCTCAGCAAAGCCTTTACTCATTATTACAGCTATAATACAGACTGATAATCTCTGATGTTCCAAAGCAATTGCAAGTTGAAAAAACTGGGAGAAATAATGGACACAATTAAGCTTCTTTTGAGTGAACGTATGGTCGGCAAAGAGGGAGGATGTGCTGTCAAGCTTCAAAAAGCCTGAAAAAAAAAATGTGCCTTTGATCTCAAAAACTTGTGAGCTTTTTAACTTTTTCTCACCATAAAAAGCCTTTCTTTATAAATCTGCCCACACTGAATAAAAAGAGTGTCATCAGTGGCTGGAACTCTACCTAGTTCACAGCACATTTTTAGTAAACTGTGTTTTTCACGTCTTTGCATTTCCAAACAATTCTGTAACTTATGTCCAGACATACTGTACATTCACAATAAAAAATGTTAAGACCTCTTACAGATGCAACTCCACACTTTGCTGGCTGGGGATCAGCTTGGAAATGAAGTCGGGAGAAAGCGTAGAAGGGTGAGGAAAAGCAGAGAGAGAACTTAAGAGGCCATTTAGACATGGAGCCGTCTCTGTGGACAGGCCAGGCAATGCTCCAATAAACAGATAATTATGCAACTCCCAGTGCCACTATACCAGCTTGTGAGTCTATTAGGAGATGTGATTGCGTTCGGCGCTGTTTCCCGTCACTGCAGCACCTCCACAAGCCACCAGCACGCGGGAAAAACACGGCCTCCAAGAAGCTCACAACAATTAACTATCAATCAAGCACTGCCTCCAGGGGCTGCTGGGAGAGCGGGCACTGACCGCCAGATTAACTGAGCAACAGAGTGCGCAAGTACGTACTGACTAATCCATTTATTTATTACTCACATCCTTTAACAGCCATCCCACTCCACCGCCTCTGCCAACACTAAGGCTGATTAATTGTTCCAAGACGCTGCTTCAGCACAAGATGGCTCAATGAGGCTGAGTGTGTGTATGTGAGTGTGAGATGGAAACATCTAAGAACTACACTATACATCCAAGTTGTTTAGACAGCATAAGATAAGATAAGATAAGATAAGATAAGATAAGATAAGATAAGATAAGATAAGATAAGATAAGATATTTGTATCCTTACCTTGGGTAGCTATGTAGTGATTTGGTCGATGGTATCCCTGTAATTAAAAAAGAGAGAATTTAAAGTTATAAAATTAAAAAGATGGTAGAGCTTTATAACTTTATATGATTACAGTCAATTGGAATCATACTGATTCAAGATTCAAAAACTTTACAAGAACTTTTCCTTGTACAATGAAAGTTTTCTTTTTCTCACAGATACTGCATTAGGAAGTAAAAGATAAATAATAACAAATAAAATAATAAAGAAGTAATAAAGACAGCCATTCCAGTTGTTTCTGTGCAATGCACCGAGGGGAAAAAAAAGCAAGACAAAATTATAATTTAAATTACTATTGGAAAATGCAAAACGCAGTTGAGCTAGGACTTGTTCTACTCTAATATAATCTTGCTTGTTGTTTTTTTTTTTTTTTTTTAAATTAAACTGGTCCTTAAAAATAAACAATAACTGTCTTTAGGTAATGACACACACACACACACACACACACACTACTGGTTACTACTGCTGTAATGGTTTTGATATATATTGTGGAATTATATTATGGAATAGCCTCAATCTCTGTGGGATTAAGCTAATCCCCTCATTTCATTTGTCGAGCATGGTGTGTCCCAGCAAGGGCTCAGTGTGCAGAAACTGAATGTTAAGGGGGAAAAGCTGTGTTTTCTGCTTGTTCACAGCCTCCATTGTTGCCGTCATCTTATTCTTATATTCTTATCTTCACTATATTTAATGCACTGCATCTTTAATTAAAGTTTGGAGCTGGAATAAAAGGCCTAACAAAGTAGAGGAGACATCCCCTTGTTCATCATCAGTGTTCACTGCTTTTTTAATGACTTCTTTATCTTTGTGCATGCTGCCATGAAACATGTTTATAGCGACCCTGCATTTTGGTCTAGGATGATTGGACATGTGCTGAGCTATGGGGCCATATCAAGCAGCTTAAAATGGTTGAGTGCCTACTACTTAATAAATATAGATGAACTACTGCATCCAAAAAAAACCCTACAGTTTACCACCATGCAAGTTTGAGTTTTTAGAGTAGAGCAGACACATTTTCGTAAATGAACAACAAATATAATAGAATAAAATAAAATAATAAAAAGAAAAAAATGAGAAAACTGTAAAAAAAAAAAAAAAAAAAATCATTTTCGATTTGAATGCCTTTTCATTCAGGTCTTCAGGCTCAGACACTCAGCCCAGTGACCATATCATTTACACTAAGCTGGACACAAGTATCCGAATCTTGCAGAATTTGGTCTCATTCACTCTCCACACATCCGTATATGTGCACTTTCATGTACTGGATTCTGGTGGGAAAACAAAGTTTCTAACATTGTGACCTAACCAATATTGGCAATTAAATAAGGAAAGAAAATTAAACAATTGTTCAACCAAATACCCAAATCTTTGAAATAAAGGACTTCATTGTCTACTCAGCTTTCCACTAATAAAACCTTCTAGTCTAATGTTTTTTTAAAGGCAAGTGCACTTGCTGGGTGTAGCAGTTATTGTAAATCTGAAAGTTACTGTAAGTCTAGATTTGTCTTACAATTCATATTAATCAGCGTTATATCAATTCTAAGACAAATATATGCTGTGTGCTACAAGTGCCTAAGTGGAGTGATCCACGTCAGCGTTTTTGAATTTGATTTTTTTCCCCCAATAAAACAATTCACACACATTTTTTTAGTTCACTTACACCTATATCATTATTATGTGTTCTAATTTTAAATTATTTAACTTGAAGTTTTACCAAATATATTAATGTTTATATATTAATGTATGGTGTTCAAGAAGTTTTGACTGGCATTTTAATGTATTGTAATACATTTAATGTATTTTAATAGTATGTTATCTAACTAACAAGGCATACTGAAGTCTTGAAGGTCTGGACAACAAATTATAGTTAGTTAAAAATAGATCCATAGAACAGGAACATAAATACCAGAAACTTGTGTTGATGACATGTCCATGATATAAAAGTTGAGGACTTCTTATAATAAGATATTTAATGGTACTGTTCCCAAGTTGTTGGCACCCATAAGACAAGCAGATCTCCTCCACCTCCTAAATATCAATTGAACCCTTGTCCTTGAATGGGTAGGGATGGGCCTATGGCAGCAGTGGAAGCTGAGTGCTTAAAGCTCTGGATTACTGATCAGAAAGTTAGGGGTTCAAGCCCAAGCTACCAATGTTGGGCCCTTGAGCAAGGCCCTGACCCCTGTCTGCTCCAGGGGTGTTGTATCATGGCAGACCATATTCTCTGACTCCAGCTTTTTAACAAGCTTTAATGTAATGTATATGAGACAAGTAAAGGCTTTCAAATGGTTGTTAATGGCTACAATTTTGCAAAGTGTTTATGAGACTACTCTATACAGTATTGAAAAGCCCTAAAAGAATCCATTCGAATTACTACATGCTGTACAACTAGACTGCTCACTCTAGCCTGCTACATGCTTGAGTCTGAAATCAAGGGAAAAGTCTTGTCCTCATTGTAGGTAAGCTGAGGAGACAGTCAGGTGACAGGTAACACAGATGTCTCACACATTCACCATCAATATACGTGGTCAGCTCAACAGGAACAAAAACCAAGATGTCTTCATCTTGATATGAAGTTCACCTTATACCAGGTAAGCGGATGCACAAATACCACACAGTTTAACACCTATTAACTGGGCTCTGTATCCTATTTACAGTAAGTCAATACTGCATTGTTTCATGCACTACACAAAACTGCACATTGCTAGCGTGGCTGAAATGGCACAATAAATGCTGTAAAGCATGAATAAATCGTTTTTAAGAGCTGGAATTGAGCAGACACGCAAGATTAAACCTCCTTCACATATCGCTCCTTTGAGCATGTACAATATAATAATGGTGTCTGACAGAGAGACATGCTTTCACTAATCGTCCTTTCAGATGCTAAGTGTCTTGACCGTATCGCGGCATGTGCTAAAAGCTGGCCAGGTAAATAATTCAGCGTGTGAAGAGCTTGTTCCATCTGCTTCGAGCATGCACAGATCTGTTTGAAGGCAAGCGTAAAGTGTCCTAATGACAAGCGAATAGGCATGCTAAAGAGGGGAAATAGAGATGGAAAAGAGAGTGGGAGGAGAGGAGGCGATCAGTATGTGTAGGGGGTGGCAGGGCATGTTGATTCAAAGTAGGTGGCTGACAGGAGGTGAAAATAACCTTTACTTTGTCCACAGCTCCAGCTGGAAGTGTAAACATTCCAGAAAGAAGTTTTTCAGGGGGTTGGGTCCAACAGGGAGATAACCCAACACACCAACAGACAAGTACGGACAGGTGGCAGTGATTGTACTTTTTATCCTTTGACTCCCGTGACAACAAAAAAAACCAATGATCGACAACAGTTCAGTAAACATTCAAAGTCACTCCAGGTCGCTGCGCTCCTCCAATGAGACCGGACGCTGAGAGCAGCCCCGAGCAACATTGAGACTACAGCATGCCTCCATTATTCAAAACAACTTCCTTTGAAGTGTAACCACTTTGCTCTGTCAGTGAAATTATTTTCAAACAAAGCCCAATGGAAAGAGTGAGGACAATGGACTATGCTACTCTACATGTGACCAACTTCATTAGACAGTGTTTGTTTGATGGGAGCAAAGACACGACAGAGGTTCTATACTGAAGCAGAGAAAAAAAAAGATATACTGCGATGTTTAGTCATGTTTAGCCATCCCTTTGTCTCTAAATGCTAAAACCATGACTGTATCTGAAACAGAAGACAACTGCCTTGATGCTCTGTTGCCTATGCTGGCTCATGTCAGTTGTCTTATAAGACAGCACTTCGACAGAATGTACCAGTAAGGAAATGGTTTGGGGCTTTTGAGGCAGCATACATCCCTATTTTACTGATGTACGCTAACCCTAAAAGTCTGTGAAATGTGAAATGGTAAAATGAAATAAAGTATTGCCGGAGAAAATAGAACAATATTCTGTGACTAAACAAACTATTTCTTGCTAAAAAATAAAGTATTAAGTCAGTTACAGATAATTTTGTCCACACACTGCTCCCTCTCTTCCCAGTGTTTTCCACCACCATTTTTACATGCTGGATGGCACACAGGGTGACAGCATAGGACACATGTATGCCAGATGCAAGTACATGAGAAACACCTTACTATTCAACCATTCAAAGCCTTCTGTCTTTGAATAAAATCTTAGCTGGCATTTTTTTATACATGCTTTTCACCCCATGTCTAGAATGCAGAAGTCATTTTCTGCAACATGGTCACATGTTGTATGAAAGGTTATGAAGGTTAAAGGTTATGGACAAGATTAATGTTACTATTACAAGCTACTATTCATTCAAATGAAATTAAACAATCAACCACAAATAACCCACATCCTCTTTTACTCAAATTAGTATGAATATCTCTTAAGCTCAGGTTGTATTTTGGACTAATCTCAGCCTTAAGAACTACATCAGTAATGAATGCAAAAGCTTATCTTCATCCTCTTCATATCCATCAGATCCACAACACTCTCTCCACGGCAGACAGTGAGAAACATACTTGCTTTGCGTCAACTAGACTAAATTACTATTCTCTTAATTGACCTAGCTAAGAGCTCAAGTAATAACAGGCTTTATGTCTTGGCTAGAAAATTTATGTTAAATCTGTCAACACTGTGATCAATGATGTTTTCCTTTGAGTAGTTGGAGGGGTATGGAAGGGGTGAGAATGTAATCCTTAACCACTTCTATTAGACTGTAGGGAATCACATCTAAACACAAACAAAAATGGACATACACATTGACCTCGGTGTGTAAGCGTTGGCAAGTGTCCATACTTACATCAATGTAATTTGCATTAATATAATCTGAGCTCTGCTCCCCCTCTATAGCCTGCAGTCGGACACGGGAGTGGTCATCTGGGAAAAAAAAAGAAGAGAAGGAAAGAATATGAGACATTACTTTCATAATAAGAAATGTTTGTTTCAGCTTATAAATATGCAGCCCTCATGAAATCTCACAATATTTACAGTGGCATTGCCACTTTAAATCATCAGATAATAACACATAACTTAAGATTGTGAAATGAGCATCTGTCGCTCTGCCAGCTGCTAATATGACTAACTGAAACCAATCTGTGTGTTGCAGCTTTTCCTTCCTATTCTTCAGGAGATACCAAGTTGTTGTGAAGAATTTCCAGTATGCAACTCTGCCAGTCCTTTGGGAGTGTTCTGTCTATCAGATCTAACATGGCCTAGGGCTCATGCTCGCCTGGGATTGGCTGGTGCCTCATTAGCCAGAAACAGGAAGTGTGTGGAGCCAAACTGAGCGAGCTGTTTCCTCTCAGAGGGAGAAACAGTTTATAATGAGTGCAGTAGAAGTGGGAAAGGTGACTGATGAAGAACTCCGGTGAAGGGAAAAAAGGATAGACTGTTGCACCAAAAGTCTCATCTTGAACAACATCCTGATAATTCTTCCACTTTATGTGAATGGGTATGTGTACGAACAGGCATATGCACATATCAGTTTGAGTGAGAATTTCCACTATAAGGCAAAAGGATGGGAATGTAATCAAAAGAGCAATTACACATAACAGGAAGCCCAGTGAGCTACGCTCTGTATCACAGAAGCATGCTGACAGTGACACCAAATTAAGATTATTATCAGTACATACATGCAATGATGTTTCCATAACGGTTCTTCATCCTGTTCTCATCTTTCTTTGCAGAGTCCCAGGGTGCAGCCTGCCCTTCGAAGAAACTCTGTAGAGAGAAATCAAAACAGGCAGAGAAAAGCGTTAAGAAGCAAGAGCAGAGAAGGCACAAAAAGGTCAAAGGTTACCATCTTAAATGATGGCTGAGTTGGACTTCCAACGGAACCAGTGGAAAAGAAGACAGTTACACTAACTAGATTCACATCATTATTTGACATCAAGGGACAGGAGCAAGGAACCCTGGGAGTAGTGTCAGAACTAAGGGCTATTAGAGGTGCTTCGGCTCAGAGTTTGCGGCCGAGACAAAACGACCTCGCTGACTGTCTCTCTGACACCACTGAAGAGCTCGAATGGTAGAAATTAAAGACTAAAAAAATTCAGTCAGCAATGGAATTAAAGCTGACATTCTTCTGAACAGTAACTGATGATGAAATATTAATTCAGTGTGGGGAATCTGCCCATTCAAAACTACTCAGTCACACAATTAATGCTAATTATGAAGACAAACTTCAAAAGCAGATCTAGTTTGTTAACTGGGGTGGGTGGGTGTTGGAGTGCTCATGCTCGCAAACTTGTCTGCTCATAGTAGCTTCTTAATGCTGCCAGCTGCCTGCTTCCCTCTCGATAAAGTGCGGCTCTGAGGTATAAATAGAGCATAATGAGGCATTATTATCCACAAACGGCCGCACAGACAATTGATATGATTGCTGGTGATTGCAAGTGACTACTGCTCTTTCTGTTAGGGAAGCTGAACATCTTTTGGCTGTGAATGTGATGATGACACTGGATTTGTCTGAAGAACAAAGTGCCTTGATCAGCCTCAGTGTGGTTAATGACACCGGCAGAGTGATGACTCCCGCTTTCTGCTGAAGTTCCCCACAGAGGAAGCAGAAGGCAGGAGGGAGCACCTGGGGATGGGAGACATGCTGCGGCCTTGTCTCCTGCTGAATGGGTGCAGCCAATTTTTTTTTTTTTTTTTTTAATATGAACATGGTTTAAACGACTCGTGTTGGGCTTGACTTGAGTTAGAGTAAACCATTCACTAGGAAATTCGGCAAACGTAACTAGTAACTGGTTTTAGGTCCTTGCCTTTTCTCGAGACTTAAAATGCACATATCATTTAACAATATGAAGTAAAGAAAAATCTTCACTATTACTGTTTGCAGGGTTCAGAAATGAGCTCTTAATATGCAAACAGGCTCAGATACAGGCACATCTTCCTCTTCCTCGAGTTTATCACATGACCTTTCTGCTGACCAGGCAGGGCCTTGAGATAGCTCTGTGGCAGTCTGACCGTTTCAGCGACAGACACTTTGAAGGGCAGACATATTTAATTCAGATTGCTTTCCCTTCCAACGCATCCAATGAAGGTGGGTTAATACATATTGACAACAATGTGAAGACTTGGCTTCTCTCTCCTGTTTCTGTCTCTTTCCCTCTCTCTCTCTCTCTCTCTCTCTCTATACCCAGACTCAGTTTAAATTTTCAAAAGCGATGCTGGTTTGTTATTCATTGCAGCTTTGTGTCTTTGGAGACAGCTGTCCTTTCATGTTGGGTGAGTGACAGCGAGCCGTGGCGTCTCTGCGCCATTGGAGGGAGGGGGGAATGACGAACACCTTTAGATGCTTGGTGTGTTTGGCAGGCAGTAATGAGATGCAGAGTCCAACAGTGGGACCGCAGTAGGGGAGAATAATGAGAGCACAGACGAACTAGTTCAGACACGTGTCGAACTTCTGACTGTGCCATGTCAGCTGGAAAAAAAAAAAAAGCCAGCCGAGATATTCATATATTCAAAACTGTATAAGCAGATGCCTTAAAGGCTGTTTATAAAGTACAAATTCTGTCAAACAAATAGTGAAATAGACTTTTTTATGATTGCACAGTGCTTTATATGCCACACATAAAAATATTATAAATCCTACATTTGAATAGAAAACATTCAGAGCAAAATGGAGGGATAAACTCAGTACTGCTTGACTGAAATTTTAGAAAATAATGATTTCCAGACTTTGCTGCATGGAAAAAAATGATTGTAAGTATAAATCTGTGGAACAGAATCATTAAGATCCAGTGCAGCCTTGCAGCAGATGGAGACAGAATAAAAAGTAAAATGGCTGAAAGGGAGCTCCAGGCTGCAGCTGTCCCTCTAGGCCTCTGAATACTATTGGTTACACCTTAGAATCTCAGTCAATAAGCTAACACCTAATTGGTGGGCTAAAAATAATGAGTCCAAACATGTATACGGTTGAGTGCATGTTCAAAAAGTCAAACTTAGGTGATTTTTCACACTGGATTACTCCAGGAAAAATGAGATGGCTGCATCAAGGGACCACATCAAACTACAAGCACAAAAACAATAATTACAGATTCATCACTGCCATGCCTCGAAGCAACTTTTCAATAGATAATAATACTCAGTTTCTTGCTTACATTTGACAAGCACCCTTGTTGTGTCTCACAACTTTGTGTGTTTTGTCTCACTGCCTAGGAGGATTAAGCAGGAGGGTGGTTATTAAAAATCAGTCACCTGTTTCAGACAAAGCATTGTAATCTGCACCTGTACCTTCAGCAAAACACAAAGTCTTTGGAGTTTTTGAAAGGTATCAAGTCAAGGCAAACAAAGAAACAAAATCACAATAAAAAATGCATCACAACAGCTGATGAAAGAAAATGTCCCTAGTAGGTGAATGTGATTTCTTAAGTAGGACATGTTCCTGGATCAACATCACTTTGTTGTTACTGGAACATCATTTCTTTTAACAAATCACTGTCACCACCATTAATGTGCATCTCCTATTCCTCCCACTCAAAACTAACTTAAATATTTTCTTCAGAATATATATGGCTTCCAAACCAGACAGCTATTGTGTAACTCAACATCTCAGTTAATAAGAACAAAGTCTTCTCAAAGATTCTTTTAAGATGTTGAAGCCGTACCTGTTCCTTCATTTTAATTAAATAAGATCTCTAACCCTATGTTCACAGTAGCAAGCAACAAATTGTTCATGTTGCTTGTAGTTTAACAGGAATTAATTGCAGATACTGAAGAAACGTCAGACCATGCTCACCATAGGATTGGCCATAGGAATCATTTAAGCCAATCGGTTAAACTTTTTGCTTCACTGCATCATACCTAATTTGCAAAAAATTGAGAAGATCTGAATTGAGAGGTCACTTTTGCCACACTGTCGCTTTGTTTCTTACTGCTGTTGTTGAAATTGCCGCTCCGTGTCGCACACGTACACAGAAAATGAATGGCCACCTGTCGCTTTGTCACCTGATAGTATGAATGTAGAATTAGTACTTGTAGCTATCTGGCCTGCAGAGCTAGATAGTACAGTGCATAGCTGAGCTAATGTTAGCTACCTACACTACACAAACACTACTAAAGGTGCAGAGACTTTTACTCTTAGTACTCTGTACCAATGTTTGAATATTCACTAAAATAAACAAATTTTGCTTTATGAAATTTATGAACTGTTAAGAATTTCTTAAAATGAAAAGCAGGGCAAACCAAACATTCGACAGTGCATTTGTGTGAACTTTAGCCGGACACACGCATTGATCCTGAAACGTGTCCTACTTGAAGAAATCACGTTCATCATCAGTGCACATCCTGGTTTTGCTGAATGACAGTTGCCCCTGAGTAAACAAGGTGGAGCTTAAGTTAAATTTCATTAGCTAAGCACAAAGTTGATCATATGACATCACTACAACAATCCATTTTAATTAATGTGATAGTTAGGCAAATGTTAGCTGGCTACATTAAATTGCTCCTAGGTGTGAATGAATGTGTCAATGTGTGTGTGTGTGTGTGTGTGTGTGCAGGGTCCATTGCGATGGACTGGTGCCCCATCCAAGATGTATTCCATATCCAATCTACCATGACCCTGAGCAGGATGGAGCAATTACTGAAGACGAATGGATGAACGTTAGCCAGCTTGGTAATAATTTTGGCTCCTAGGTTTAACTACATAATATAATAATTCATGTATTGATTGACAGCATGCTAGCGAATTGTTTAGCTACTTTAACATTAGGTAACTGACTGGATTAGCTAATGTTGCAAACTATTACTTTGTTTGAATTAAAATGAGTAATTACGCTAAGCAGTATGCCAACCTGAAAAAAATGAAAATAAATGCCAGTGGTGATATCATATAATTAAGTTTGTGGTTGGATGATGAAATTTAACGTAAACCCCTCGCCAGTTGACACAGTAAGTGACACTCTGCAAAAGAGGATATTCTGAACTCCATCACAACCTCCTGCATGCTGGTATGGCATGGTTAGCATGTACAGCTTTCAGCATGTCTGGTTGCAGTGGATCTTCATAGCAAAGCATGACATGGTGTCCAGAAACAAACTGGCATGGTGAGCATTAGCATGAATGACACAAAGGTCCATAAGCAAGGCTGTTATTCAAAATTATAATGGTACAACTGTATCTTTCTCAAAACATAATCAAAAAACAGGCCATATGAGGCAAGACCTCCTCGTAATTTGGTTGCTATAAATTCCTTATTTACATTGAGAGCATTAGAATGCTTTATGTTGTGAGTTCCATGTGATTTGAGCTTGAAATGGTTATTTAAAAAAAAACAGATTTGAAATAATAAAGATAATAATTAATTGCATTGAATTTACAGACATGAGATAACATTGTATATGTACATGTGCATGGTGAATTGTCACACATCCTCTACAGCCACCATATAGGACCTAAATGACAAGCTACTGGACAGTTTTAAGCTGGCAGGTTCTGGCAAGTCATAGTGCAACTAGCAAGCAGCTATAACAACTTATAATCACATCCAAAAATGTCTGCTTACCTCATTTAGCTTCCCAATGTTAATGTATGGAATAACAAGAAGCATGGATCAGGGAAAAGATAAGTTAAGAGTTTAGTGCTCAGTTTTAGACCTCATCAGCTCTAACGTTTATTTATCTAAGACAGGTGAGTAAAGACAGCAAAACGAAAGCACACTACAATGACTTTGCGGTTTTCCAGCTTAATGGGCATTCAAAATGGAAGATAAAAAGAAAACATTTATATCAAGAAGGAGAAAGGGGGAGGGGGGTGGATGCATCAATTATTTTACAGACTGTATTTTTAACAGCATAGCTCCTGAGCTACCTCTGCCCTAAAAAAAACTTTATCCATAATGAATTGAGCCCTCAGGGTAGCCTGGAACGAGGGCTGAATGGGGGTATTTAAGCTGAAAAATTTATTTCATTCTGGTTTTATTTAACAATGAAGTGGCAGGTGGAGGAGAAGAGCATGAAACGTGGCTTGGTGGGAACTACACTAAAGGTGAATCAGTCCTCGTTTGATATAGAAAGTGGAAGATGAAATGGACAGAAAGTGCATGCACACATACAAACATTTGAGATAGTGGATGATGAGAGTGTGTTGAAAGAGCCGTTTGTTTAACGAGGAGAGTCTGTGGGCTCAAACTTGGGCACTTGGCACCGCTGACATCTCTCAGCTGTCTTAGCTGTTAACAAACAGTCTCAGTCGCTGAATCCCCTAAGTGTGTCTGCCAGCAAGCGTGAACAGGGGACATTCAGATTTACGAGCTAATTTTTGCACCAAGATAATTTAGGGGTTGCTAGGTAGTTAAACAGATTCCTGTCTTCGGGCCTTAAAGACCTAAGCAGGGTGGCATGGAGTCAACAAACTGCAGGAGCATGAACACAGAGCTGGGAGAGTGGAGCGATGACACAGGCACTAAGTGCAAGGACATAAATTTGTGCTTTTTGCATATTAAGAGCTCATGAAAAGACCATTAGAGAGATAGAAAACACATTTATGCACTCCATGCACAACAACCAAATAGGAGACACAGGGTAGGAAAAAAAAGAAACCAAAAAAGGTGGGGGGGGGGGGGGGGGGGGGTGAAAGAAAAAAAAAAACACAAAAGCAGAAAAAAAAAACAAAACACAAAAACAAAAAAAAAGCACAACAATGCT
>CM075003.1:5321720-5341266 GCA_037576675.1 Pangasius sanitwongsei | reverse complement strand
AAGAGGATTTATGCTGATATTGCCCAAAAACCCTATTTTGTTCAGGCGTTTCCAAACTTTTGGAGGGCAGTGTAGCTCCATGAGACTACATATACACATACCTCACAGCTTTATCATACAATAAAACACACAAATTGTAATCATCACTAACTAATTTTAATAATGATATTGCTAATGATATTTTGTGAAGATAGGTGTTCTGAACCATAAATTCAAATAAATACGAGCTCATGAATGATGCAAAAGAAAAGCGTTTGCCCTATCGCTGGTAGACTGAGAGTTTGATGCAGATGATGCCGCAGCCATCCGTGGCCATAAGTCCAATAGAGCAAAATGGGCCAGGCTCTCTTGGTGTCTAGGATGGCATTACTCTTTCCTGCATTCCGAGTGACATTAGCTAATTGTGGGCATGTGTGAGCTTATGTATATGAAGAAAAGTGCAGTTAGTGCTTTCCTCTGGGTGTTCAGCTGAGCTGTGACACAGCATGAGCAGCAGTTAGAAAATATGCAAATTACCTACCAAATTAGGAGAACTGGCAAATAACCAAATTAGAAAATTGAGTAAAAATTAAATTGACAGATTCAAACAAATACAGCTTCAGTATTCCAACCAAAGTGACCAACAAAGCCCTGACTAGACTAAAATGCCTGCAAGCTAATGTTAGGGAGAGGTTTCTAAATAAACATGCAACATTATGGACAGGTGAATGAAGAGATCTATTTGTCCTGATTTGTTGGATATCAGGAGTCCACATCATGTGTTTTACCTCCTGCTTACAAAACCAGTGATCTCCTCTAAATACACATTTTATTGATAAAATGTCAGAGTTTCAGAAGAATGGACCATCTTGACTTAAAATAACCGGAATCTGAGACTGTAGGGCAGGTTTACAGCATGGATTTATCTTTTGTTCTGTTGTATCTTTAGGACTACTGCAAATCATTTAAGTGATAGGAAAAATATATGTATCAACACTTAATTAAAGTGTACAATATATTCACGGAGGGGACAGGCTTGCCTAAGCAGATGGTTGCAGATCCAGGACCTGCTGAGCCACCAATCTCTGACAGACGACCACTGACTAATCCTACAAAGGGTTAGCCCCTTGAATTTCCAGATTATTATTCAGCTGCTCATCAAAGCACATTATTTATTTACTACTATGAATGATTCAGTCACTAGAGTGAAACTACTAGGAAATGTATACTGTTGTAAGAGTGAAGAATGTAAGTCTGGGTCTGCCAGTTGTTCCTGAGAGATTAAGAAGGTAATATATTTGACTACAAAACACAATCCTTTAAGATAATGAATTTCATCAGTGACCAACTCACTTCTTCCATTGAGGTTGTGGGTGTCCATGAAGGAGATGGCCTCGTCACAATTGGTGCCCTGCTCTGTGTAGCTTTTATCCATCGAGTTCACCATCACTGTCATCTCCTGCCTTGTGCTGCTGCTCAGGGTCTCCTTACGCTTCTTTGCAAGTTTCCTTTATTCAAAAACAAAGAAATCATATACTAACTTATATAACATTGCCATAGATTAAAGGTTAAAGAATGATGAAATGGAATGAATAAAAAAATTACATAATTGAATGTTTTACATTACTGTTTCATACAACCTTTAAGTAAAAAAAAAAGAATTGTTTTAAATAAAACTAAGTAGGCATACATCATTTTTTGTTTGCTGGCTGGAAAAATTATAATAAAACCACAGAGAATCCTGTTGTCCTTTCATATTATGGACGGGTGATTCCTGACTTCATGCTTGAACACAAATATGCTCACATTAAATGTCAAACTAGACCAGTGCTCTTCCAGTGCTCAGAATGGGACAGTCATGGCCTTAAATACCTGCACAATGACTGCTACCATCTCGCTAATGCACCCTCCTGAGACATGTTGTCACTACGACGGAGAACACACTCTATCTCCTTGACGAGAAAGAGAATATGCTGATGAAGAAAAGAAACAGTCTCTGCAAAGAGCATTTTGCCTCAGGCTATGTGACGCTGCCAGGCTTGACTTAAGAGTTTTGAAGGGCACGAATGTGCACACAGCTAACTTGAACAACTCCACTCGTTCGTTGTCTCTGCTTTTCGTTTTTAATTGAAGGAGTCAGTAAAGCATGATGTGGCAGCTTTAGTGATGATGACACACGGTTGCTGTGGGAATTGATGCAATGTTAGTCCTTATCTCTAGTAACTTTGCCAAGGTGTTGGTTCAGATGCAGCTCCATTCTGCAGGGCTGCCTCAAAGCTGGAGACACACATTAAGACTGCAGAAGTCTTTAAAGCCTTCAGAAAACATTAAGCTTCAATTAGTCCGCTGGCCCCTGAGCAGAAGGATAACACGCCTGTTGTTTTACACCAAACATATTGTCTGGCTGGAGGTACGCATCATTGGTGTTGCCAGGTTGGATGTTAGATGTCCACTGTTACGTCTGTTACCAAGAACATGTTGATATGAACCAAATACTCTTTTGAAACTCAATCAGCCAACCTGGTAAACCAATTATCAGCCTTAAGATCCAACTCTCAAATGCTCCAGTGTCAAAAACCAACAGTACTAGCTTTTTGCTCCTACTCTTGTAAAATTTTCACCCAGTGAAACACATACCACTGTTAATATCAGCCATGGAACAGCAAGATAGTATTTCCCTTAACTATTCCACCAAACTCAGGAACCAACTTAGGGCTATCTATAGGCCTAAACACGGCAGCCAAACATTCTATTGTGTAAATGGCGCTCTACTGCCATCATCTGTAAATGGAGGTTGCAAATGTGATTAGCAGGCTGGTGAACATCTCAAATGCCCTCCAGAGCAATCACACTCTCCAGCATGTAGGTCCAGGAGCTGGAGGCCATTTTTAATGCAGACAGCGGCGCTTGCCATAGCTGCCACCACCTGGCTGTTACCGGAACCTGGCTGGGGACATGGTCTTATCGCTAATGGAGGTCCCCTCCCCAGAATCTGATGGATCCTGCTCAGCATTAAGTGGTCTTAAAAAAAGGACATCAGCAGACAGCCAAACATGGCCCTGTAGTCTGCACATTAAACATAAATAAATGAAAGTAAAGCCATCTCTCTCTTTCCTCTTCACCTTCAAGCGTTTAGCTGCTGAAGGTCAGAAAGATTGGGGCTTTTTACAAATGGAAAAAAGAGAAAAACTCTCCAATAGCCTAAGGGGATTTTTGGGTAAAAATGCATCTCATGGCTCCCTGCTCTGAATGTTAACTTTTCTGTAGCCTTTTCTATCAAAGCAAAGTTCTACATTATAAAACTCTGCTCAGTTCTACCATATGGCTAAGCTGTTGGTTTGAAACACCGTTCACTTATCGTCAGTAAACCTTTTATCCCAGACAAGGTCATGATTCTTAAACACCATGTTATTGTATATTTTTGTGTCCTGTGAGGGGCTACATCAATAAGAAGTCCTAAAGAAGCAGATAAATGATTATCTGATACTGATGTTATCACAGTGTGACTGTGGTGCTTGACCTATACCTTTCTCCCTGTGTACTGCATAGCATTTCTTATTGTCTATTTAGATTATATCATATAAATCCAGCTGATGTGCTGTAGCACTGCTGACCTATTCAGCACAAATACTCCCCTTTCGGAACTGGAGGCCTTTGATAAACATTTACAAACCTGTTTAAGGCTCGTTATGAACATTTATTCTAAATTATTATTTGATAGTTTAATGGAGCTATTTTCTGACTTTAACCAGAGCGCTTTTTTCTGTCTGTCCAAACGATTCCTGTAATATACAAAATATATATGCTGCCACAGTGTCTACAGTAATTGATTTGATATCAGCTAAATCATGCATAAACCTCCAGCAGAAATTTACTACAACAATCAAGCTGACAAAAAGCACTAAGCCATTAAATCTAATGCAAAGTGTTTGTATGGACAAAACAACTCAGACTAGATGCATATAAATTATGCTCTGGTGTTTAAATGGCCATTTCTCAACTGTATGCTAATTTACATTCCCAACATTTACTTCCAAGGTAGTAACATTTCAGCTACAAGTACAGAGATCTCTCTTTAACTGCTGATGCTTAAACCTTAAACCTCAGCATTTTATAAATACCAGCTTAAAATTTACAGGCTCTTGTCCTCGTCAAAATCAGCATCGTCTCAGATGCTTGCACTGGCAAAGATTTGTTACCATGCAGTCATTCTCCCGCTGCACGTAAAAACAAATTAAAAAGTCTGCAGAAAGTGCTGGAAAATTACAGAGAGCACGATAATCACAAAGATGGCAGAGCTGAGCTCATTTCAAAGCATTCATGTACAGGGAAATAATCAGAGCTGTTAAATTGGGGACAAATTCCAGCTTGCACAACACTAATGACTCAAGAGACAGATGTAAACTAAAGCAATACGAAGCAGACACAAAGAGCAGCAAACAATACAGAGTCCTGCCGTTTAAAATGAAGGAAACGAGAACAATATGAGCTTATTGCACATTTCTCTCAGAAAGGATGATTCCTCCTCCCTTTCATCTCTTTGAAGAGAATGGAAAATCTCACTATGCTAAATGACAGCAGGAGTTTAAATGCGAGACCTTGTGATTCCACTGAAAGCCTGTGGAACATCTGATGGGTATAATTGTATCTCATGCCATCAATGCAACAATTGAAAGGAGAAAAGCGGCAGGTGACCTTTAAACACAGCAGCATATAGTCCCCGCTAATAGATGGCCGTGAGCTAATGAAGCTCTCCCACAGTCACCAACTCTACATAGGTCTCTGGCACTCAGTTCGCTTCCAGATGGCCGCCAGCACCCTTCACTCTTCCGACATTTCCACAAGTGGGTGACTCAATAGGAAGCTAATAGTTTAACTGTTTCTCTAAATTTGTTTGTTGCCGAAGTGACACTTAACGTACATTGTCATCTAATGTGTAATCTGTAATTTGGTGCCTGGGAATTAGTTCTATTAACACTATAAATACAAAAGGCACCCGAGGGGGAGACACATGAGTTCAAAGAATTTACTGATTCTCATTTAGATTCAGATTTACACAGCATGTTTAATGGTTCAATAGAATGTTAGTACCTCCTTAAAAAAAATATTATTACCATCACAAATAAAAATGTTTTCAAATTGTAAAATAAAGCTGATACAGCTCAAAGTCACAGACCAACATGTACTGCACTGATTATTAACTTCATGCACAACTACCTCTCCATATTGCCCCCACTGCAATACTATCTTAGGTGTTCCAGGTGGTAGAAAGTTAAATAAAAATCAGACAAACAAGCCCTTTTTGGTGTTTGTGCTCCCAGAATGCACCAGTAGTAACAGTGACTAGGAATTAAATGCTCAGAATCACATGACTTATATTTACTCATTTTGTTGAGGCTTTTATCCAAAGCAACTTACAATTGGGATATAAATGAGCAGAGAGGGTTAAGAGCCTTGGTTGGTGACACAGCAGTGCAGCTTGGTGTTGCTGGGGTTTGAACTCACAACCTTCTGATCAGTAGTTCATAGCTTTAACCACTGAGTCAACACAACATAAAAGGAAAAACCAAACAGAAAACAGCAAAATAGCATTTACCAGCTCAAACAGGTTTGTTGGTATGAAATCTGCTGTACTAACAACAGAAAGGCAAACACAAGGCAGACAAAGTCAATAAACACGAGATTCTGTTTATATTCTACTCTTAGCTTTTCATTCTTGTCTTATTTCACTGGTGTCAGCATTTTGTTTGAGCATGTAGAAATGACACAGCTGTTTGAGCACGTAGAAGTGACACAGCTAAGGGCAACATATAATAGCTCAAAAGTATTGAATTAGCCTCCAGAGTTTTTAACGCCTCGAAAAGTGACAGTAGCATGTGGAGTGTGTGGATAGATAAGCACATTACCAGCAACATCACAGTTGGCAGATAAGTCCTGACTGACAAAATGCAGTCCCTCATGCTCATTTCCGGGTTTTATTTTCTACCTATGTAAATGATAATGTTTTCAACAATAGCAGATGCTGCCAATCATCTGGAAGAACACTATCTCCTCAGTAATGGAACATAAAGTGATACGTAAATGCTGTTAGTTATAACTTTGCTGGAAATTTGTCTTTTGCTTTCTTGGTTTCTATTAGAAAAGTTATTTTTTTTATTTTATTTTTTTTTGCAAACTTCATGGGCACCACATGCATGGAACATAATATTCATTTTTTGTCTGAGATGTTTAAATTGTCTCTATTTCACGCAGTCACCTGGGAAGGAGGAGCGATTGAAGCTCTATCTCAAAAAACGGCAGGGAATTTGACAAGCATCCTTTGAGAGCAGCCTATTTCCTTGCAAATGTCAGAATGCACTTTGTCTCATGGTGCAATGAGGACAGCAAGCAGAGAGATAATGGAAAACAAATGTGAAAGTGCTCTACGGAGATCTTCCGATAAGTGATCGTGAAATTTTTGGGACAGGGACAATGCCTGAAATAAGATGCTACAGTGCCTCCACTAAGCGTAGATGAGTTATAAGCCACTTATAAGGCTGTACACAATGCCTTTGAAACGATATAATAATTGCTTTGATCTAGAAGATATGGAAACTCCCACTGAAAACACAACTACACTCGGCTGAAAACTCTGACATACAATAAAAAAGCACTTTCTTAGCTACTTGCTGTCGGGGAAAGAAAATGACACGAGACAGATGACATGGTAGTGCTCAGTGGCTAAGTCGGCACCATCAATCCTGAGAAGGAAGCCAATGCTGGCGAAGCTGCTGAGGGGCTTTAAGAGTCTGACACCAGCTGAGAGAGAAACACATCACTTCAGATGAGCGATGCTTCTTGTAGTCATTTTGGCACCTTGGCGATCCTGCTACAGTTCCACCAGTCTGGGTCCTGGTTCTCTAAAATTGTAATGCTAATATTGCAACAGCTACACTCAGGAGTCCAGACGATGGAAGCTCCTCTTTTTAAGAGTCCATGATGCATTGTGATTGTCTTGTGTCTTTCAGGTATGGAAGTTGAAGTGTGCCATTAGATTTAGATTTCAGCATAATGCTGGGACATGTTTGGGTTTATTCAGTGGCTCCCAAGCTATGCTGAAATGGTGGGCATAGGAAGGACAAGCTGAAGTACACAACAACCCGGGAACATCCTGCTGTGCTTTTACTCGACACATGGAAAACACATCTACTGCCCATGCATACCTTATGCTTGTCACCGTCCCTACAGACTTCCTCTCTAAACTTTTCAATTTCTCTTTCCTTTTTTTCCAAAACCAACCAGAACCATTTTTGTTTTCTCCTTTCCATCTGCCCTTCCATTTGAAGGTAAAACTTGAAACCATGCACATGGGAAGGGTTTAAGATGGTAGAGATGAAAATCAGTGAAAGATCCTTTTAAAGAGAAGTACCTTTCTTTTTTTCTGAGAGAAAAACATAAATAAAAGCCCCTGCCATGCTGTACGTGTTTAGAAGCTGTGATGGCCAAGGCCTCTGGAGAGCAGAGCTGCAGATGTACCCTTGAGCAAGGCACTCTGTCCAGACCACCACAGCACAGAAACCCATTTTCTTCATCATTTACAGCTATAAATCTGGACGTCTGGCAGGGGTGCGCTGACACTGACCTCAGGGTAAAAGCCGAGGCATTACGCACAGGAGCACTGTGGCATCTTCATCAATAATTAGAGAATGCACAGAAATATTGCAGCTTTTAAGAAAAAAAATCACCTCATTTGGAGGTGCTGATAGTGGCTGAAAAGACAGAATGAGAAAATAATCTCAGTGATGTGCATAATGCATTCTGTTTACCACCCACTGAGGAGCAAATCACTATTTTGGGTCTACAAGGATATTCACATGCCTGTAAAAAAAAAAAAAATCAGATTAATTCTAATAGATGAGAATTGCCTACCTTCACCACAAATACCCATTTATTGTGCAGAAACACATGCATCTAGACGTTTTTCTGTTAACATAATTCCAGTTTGGCCCAAACCAACATGCAGAGGCAAAAAAACATGATGAATTATCAAGACGAATGATCTATTAGTATGTACGCTGATGATGAAAGCGTTTTCAAATGAGCAGCGTGCGCACTGGAGCTTGGGATGAGCTGTCACTATGGCATCAACTGCACTTCTACAAACACACGCTGGGGTCACCTTTAGGTTTTCTCTGACACATTTCCACTGTGTGTTATTTCAGGATGACACTTTTGTCAAAAATCCTTATAATGAGGGCTTGTATTTTTTTTGAGGGGCTTTGCATGAATTTTGCTTTGCATTAACCCTTTATGGTCTAAGCTTATTAGTCAGTGGCTATAGTGATAAAGATATGTAGGTACTGAAGTGAAAAATATACAGTATAGGTATACACTTAGGCTAGATTTTGCTGTTGCAAACACAAATCACTAATCTTGAAAGAATTAATCATGTGCTGAGATCAGTGGTTTTAGAACGTGTAATGTGACGTGGTCATTGGCGGCAGATTTAGTGCCATTACGACCAAAGACAGCTGACAACACAGTTCAGGCAGTGTCTGAAAATTCTGATTAAAATCTCAGACAGACACAATGGTATAGGATTAAAAACTCACAGGACAGCCACAAGTACAGTAGCGGCAATGTAGAAACGTATATGAAGGGTGAGATTTAAAAGAAGACGTGTTGTTGAATTGTGGCAGCAGGGAGAATGTCCCTATGAATGTCTTATTTCACTCAGCCATGAAAGACTCCAAAAGTCTTTGTCTTTTAAAATGTGTTTTTTGCATGAGCCTGGATCACACAGATGGATGATGTAAGCATAACATAGTAATTTTCTTTAATCGCAGGTCTATCATTAGAGGATCATCATTGCGTAATATGACATGGAGAACACATTATTGCACGGTCTCTTAGAGAATTTGGTCAAAACCTTTTTTCTGGTATCAGCTCATACAGTGTGACAAGCAGTGATCTTAAAATACTGCTAAAATCGCACAGGGAAAAAACAGCTTAAATCTGGACCTGCTGATGGGTTCAAGGAGTTTCAAAGGGTCAATAATATATGTTGTGGTAAAACAGCTCATTTTTTTCAATCATAACGTATTAATTAGCTTTAAAATGTGTGACATGCTATTGTTTTGATGTACATTGGATAATATGTGATATCAAGGTTTTACCACATTTACCATGACAAAGTTTAAAAAAGTTTGTGTAGCCATGCATAATTATAGTATATATGTAAAGAAGACTTAAGATTTAAGAACAAAAATATTCTGCACTCAAGACTTCTTATTACAATGCATAAACACAATGTTTTACTTGTTGCAGCAAAGACATCTGGGCAACATTTGCAGTTTCACTCGATTCCTGAGATGATTCCTGGGTAAGAAAAAACGAGTAATTTTTGACCTTAATAAAGATTGACTGAACCAGATTTGCAATTATAATTTGCCTGTTTAGATGAGCATGTAAACTCAAACTGCATTATGATTCAGATGTGTATCTCATGCGTGAAGGATCATACAGGAAGAGGAACCTTAAGACATTACATGTTGACAGCTTAATTACACTGTTGCAGGTGATGCACATCATCTTCTTTCAAAACATCTGCTGCTCATCGCCAGACACTTGTAAGACCTTACATCAACAATCTGTCACAGCACAGACTTATCAGCACCACTGAGGCTTTACAGAGACGTACAAAAAAACAGCTGGCACATACCAACTTCATTTAAACGCCTGTATAGTTCTGATTAAGGAAATGCCTATTGCAAAAATTCTAACTCAAAATGATTGGAACATTAACCATTTCCCTACTGTACTGACAAATCATTTATTTGTGATTAATTTTGTTTTTGTGGCACCAAGTAACACCTTAATCCATGAAAAAAAAAAAAACCTGATATAAAGCCAAAAGATAAACCAGACTCTAATCCACCCTTAGAAAAGAACACACAGTTATTATTTTGGACCTGTTTCTGAACTGTTCTATGCTGATAAGGGACTGCTGGCAGCTGCTTGGTCTAGATCTGGAAACATCTTCACCTAGCTCCATTAGCACTGACCCAATCACACAGAGCTAATCACACAGCTTCACCAATTCCCTCTGCACACACTTAGTCTCTGCGTCTTCCCCTGGACCACCTCCTTCATGTCTCTCTGATCTGTCCAATATCTTAACTGTATACATTTAAAAGCTGCTCTCAAACCGATGAACGTTTATTAAGACTTGCTAAGCACTTTTCTACATTTGAACTAGAACTAGAAATATGTTTACAGCATATTCTCTCATGTCATTGACAGCCCTCTGAAGCTCATCTCAAAGCTCTCAGTGCATGTAGGACTGGATTCATGTACGGCCTTGTAGCATTTAAAAGTACAGAACAGAGAGTGGTTACTCTTGAGCATAATGGAACTTAATAACTGCAACCTTAATGCTCTCAGATGTAGAACTGCTTCACATAGCTTTATGTTTGATTTACAGAACAAAAAAACCAAAGGTCCCATTTGTTTATTATTGTATGTATGAATGATCATCAAACTAAGCATTTATACCAGTGTATTTAGCAGAGATGCTTATTTAGCATTTTTGGAAGGAGCCACGAGATACAAGGCTTCAGGATGGAGAGCTTTTTACATTAAGGTTTCTCTGTAACATAACAAGCTGCATTCTTGTCTTATTAATTTCAAGAGAGAGAAAAAGAGAGGCTAGCGAGGGAACAGCTGAACTTTCCTCATGGATGTTTCCCATGACATCAATGCAGCTATAAGCATTTAAATTATGACATGTCATTATTAATAAATTAAAAAGTGTAATCATTGCTGTGGTGAAAGAGGAATAACATGTTTCAAGACATGCTGTTATTGAAAACTAATCCACTTCTGCTTCACATGGGGCCACATTGTAGCACCTGGTCATGTTTTATTCCTTATTTAATATGGACTCATCATAAAAAAATATAATTATGCTCCTCATAAGGAACTGACATTCTTGCAACCATAGCAGTCCCATGAAATTTTAATAAAGTACCAGAAAGAGCAACACCCTAACAGGCTGAATCTTTGTAAAGTTCCCTGCTTTTGAGGCAATGTTTTCCTTTTACTTCTATTCCACTGTAACCTGTCAGTCAACAACATAAAAATTAAAGCACCAGGGATGCAGCTTTAACTGAAAGGGCATCTCGGTTAGCTGCAAAGCCTTCTAATTTGGCCTTTTGTACATTTTTCACTAGTGTTCTCAAAAAGCCAGACATACAGCAAGTTCAACAACTGGCTTCCAGCATGTGGAAGGTCTTGTCCTGTGCTGATTTCTGAACAACTGGGTCATTTGTGTAGGTAGTAACGTAGCATAAACGACTGTTGCTATTTATTTAGCAATAGGTTAGAACATCCGTCTCGTTTTTCCTCTTAGTAATTATTTTGCTGAAAGGTGGCTGTCAATGGCGAGCTACAATGACCTTTTGATCCCAAGTAGAGAAAAAAAAGCTGCTAATGTGAATGTCAGTGTTAGTTCGTTGGTTTGGTTTTTATATTAGTTTTCTATATCTTCAAAAGAAACTGAAAATCACATCACATACCTTTGAGAATATCTTTAATGTTTGGCAATATGTCTATTCCTTCCAGAGGGCTGTATGGGAGTGTGGCTGCTACGTGCAAATCCCCAGGTGTGCTCCCATCCACCAATTAACACTAATAAATTAACTTTGTGTCATGTTGGTGTCTGCTGCTCAGCCAGGCCCACTGAATAAATTACTGTATGCTGGCAACTCACTTACAAAGTGTTACTAAGATGGCTTATTGTATCCCCATGCTGTTAGAAAGGGTCAGTGGGATGAACTGCTAAATTTGATTGAGGGTTACTTGGCAATGAACAAGGCACCTGGACAAAAGGTGACTCTTGATGGCTCCCCGATCTATCAGGCTTGAGATAAGAGGGTGCAAATTGCCTCATCTTCCCTCTACACTTCCTCTACCTGCTGCTCCTCTTCAGCACACAGACGCTGTCAAATGAGACAAATGCACATCCCCTTGTTGCAATTAATTTGATTCTTGTTCTGTGTGAGCTCTCAGTGCAGGATTTAATTAAGGCTCGAGCACGCCGGGGCTCACTCTGTCGCAGGCCTGAGTTAAATGGGCCTGTCTCCCTGCCTTTCCTGTTAAGCACTAGCGAGTGATGAAGAGAGAGGGAGATCCTGCCAGAGGCTGCCCCTCACAGACTTTATGAATGCCACATCTGTGGCAGCATCTATCTGAGAGAGAGATGGAGAAAGCAGCGCCACCACACTGTTTCGCAGAAATGAAAAAACATACTTAACAGAGAGTTGCAACTGTCTCTTAAAAGTCCAAAAATTTCAAGAAAAAAGAAAATGTTCTAAAGTCATAAATGTAAATGTACATTTTTCTTTTCGCACCTATTTTTTTTGCATCTACTGTTTGTAAATGTGAGACCAAACTAATCTCTAATAAGAAAATCTGATAAGATTGTAAAACAAAATCTCATATCTTGATATGAATCAAATCAAAGCCTGTTAATGAAACGTACATCTAGAAGTGCTATCACTTTTATAATCTATTTTTTATGTTGTATGTAAATTGTAGAAACAAACAGACATTATCTGAAGCCAACATTGGGAAACGATGGGAAATAAAGGAACAAATAAATCTAACATGCTTTTCTATTTTTATTATCCTTCTATTTTGCTGTGAAGACACCCTGTTTGGATAAGGAGACTCTACCAACATGGAGTAACATTGAAGCATGTCCACGGTTCTAAATATAGTGATGTCTAGAAATGAAAAATAAAAAAAGAAACCTGTTCTGTCCATCATGAAATTAGCTACAGGCCCTGTAGACATTCTGCAGTCTTATTTAAATACTAGCTCGAGGAACAGTGACAGCTAGCAATCTGGCACACACTGTAGCCAAGAAAAATTCCTTCTAAAAGACCATTTAGTATCAAAGAGAAACTCTTCTGCACTGTTAGACAGATTAAAGCATGACTAAGAAAAAAAGCTTGGTGTTGTGATACAATCTAATTATGACTCAAAAATGAACTCAAGCAGATACAAATGCACAGAGTCTTGACGTTAAAGTGCTAAAAGCACAAGACTGTACTGCTCTCTCCTCCCTCTGCAGCTTGCCTCACTCTGGGCCTAGACAGGGACGTCTGGCTCTTTCAGTCTTAATGACCGCAGTCTAATAACAGAGAAAACGCAGCTTTTTAAAGCATGAAGTAAAAGAAGGATTTGCATGCTGTCAGCAAGGCCATGCACAAACCAAAGCAAAACATGGAGAGAAGAAAACCAACTGAAGCTGTGAGATGAGCTTTGGTTAAATGGATGATTTAAAGAATTAAGAGTAATGAATAATGGCAGGGTGAGACGGGATGCAGAATAGGGTTAGGTCAACAAGAAGACACAACCGTGGCTGGTTTTGTGTCTGTATGATGTATGTGGGATGGCAGAGGCTTCAGGTTAGTCATCATTCCACTGCATTAAGGTCTGAGCAGCACACAGCTTTCCCTTTGTCTTCAACTTATAGCAAGGGGAAAACTAGCAGCTCATTATTCATTAAGGAAAAACTTTCAAGGGATCAGTAAATAACAAAATCACCCTTCAAACTGGAGCAGTGCAGAATCATCTCATGATAATAAATGCCATATTGCAGGAGATCTTCATTTATTATTTCAAAATACAGCACAGTTCGTGCTCATGTATGATTTTTATGTGAATATAATTATGAAATATAACACTTAGATGGCACAAAAGATTGAAATTTCAGAGTGGACCCTGAACGATAGACATCTTCAGACAAAATGTGTTATTTCAGTGCCAAACAGCAAGAACACTAGAAAGCTTGTGCTTCAGTTTGAAAGGCGGAAGGAAGCCACTGGGTTTCATGCATGGAATATCAAACGGTGTGGTGGAGAGAAAGCATGGCAACTAAGCGTTTCACAAAGTGGTTACTTACAGGTAATAAGTGTAGGAGTGATAGGTTCTTCTGCCGAGTGGGGTGGTGGAAGGATTAAAGCAGTGGTGGAGAGGGGAGAATGTAAATGGAAGGAAAGAAAAAGTAAAAAGATTAATGTCTGAAAAATAGAAAATGAACAAAACCTGATATGGTGACACAAGTGAGGAGCTACTCGAGTGGCTGTAAGGGCAAAGGCTTGTGATTCCTGTCTCTGACTGACTGAAGGGGGAGAGGAAGGGGCGGGGAAGGGCGCTTACTGCCAAATAAACTTCTTCAGGCCTTAAGTATGTACCACAAGAGAGAGGTAGGTGAAAGGAACTCTGGGAAGCTGTTACTCAAGTGAAATTGCTGCTGTCACATTAGAGAGCAGAGATGGAAAGATCAAGAAAGACAGAGTTACAGGTAAAGCTGTTAGGATAGGTTTTGATTTCCCAAAAGGGTCCAAGCATAAACATTATCCATAACACTGGATAGCCTTGGAGACTCTGTCTAGCGGTTAAAATCATTTTAACAATAAGACGCTTTTGGGAAAATGGGCCTCATGTTTATTAGGTATAGCTAGACAGACAGACAATCAGGAAGAAAGTTTTCAATACAGCTATCCACTACATATATTATGTACACTGCTGGCTTTAACACTGTATAAATGCTGTGACAGTGACTAACACATATTCCAGGGCTAATCAAATAACTATATCACATACAGTTTATTATGTCTGTCTTAGTCATGATGTTAGTCCCTACCACACCATATCACATTTATTTATTACCTGACATGCTAAGCTCATTATGCTAAAAACTGAACTACCATTGCAAATAATCGATTTGATGTAATTAGCTGTCTTGCTTTGTCAGCAAAATGAAGGCATGCCTCTTTAAATATCTGGCCATACTGAAACTTGCTAACCGAATCAATAGAGATGAATATCCTTATTCAGATGAGGTAATGACTCGAATTAAAAACATATTTTCTCTGTCTAGCTCTTTCTTTCAAATTACATCCTGACTATTCAAAGTCACTAGCCTACTTACACAGTGTGTGTTAGTGACACTTTGCTCTATAAAGACGTTGGGCTATTTGCAGAGTTTTTTCTTTGCGCAGAACTCAAAGGGCTTTGCACTCCAGCTGAGGACGAGAGCTAGTGTAAACCTCCCTGCAGCAACATGCCCTAGGCCTCTCTTTGGGGAAAAAAAAGCTTTCATCAAATTTTCCCTCTTATCTTGATTTGCTTTTTCTCTACTTCATACGATAAACTTCAGAAATGTTTTCCTATTTCCTGTTTCAGGGTCATTAATACATGTTCATTTGTTTGAGTATAGCACGGAAGAAAAATATGAATATTTCATCATGTGTCATACACTGGTGCCACAACCAGTTTAACGGCGGTTATCAGAGCAATCAAATCAATTATTCTGTCTTCAGCTGACAAAAGGGTATGTTTTAGAGTTGAGAGAAAAACAGCGCAGATTCACTAGAGTTCACTTTCATGTGATGATGTGCACCCAATCACTTAGCTTTCATTTATATGTGATTGCTACAGAACCATTACAAGAGGCTCGACTAATTAATCAAATCCAGTATTGTAAAATTGGAATCAGAGTACATTACACTTTGAAACAGCTATTACAACAGCAAACATGCATTATTGAAAGACTACAGAGCTATGAATCTATCTATCTTACCTTTTTTTCATGACCAGCACTACACCAAGGAAGATGATGACAAAGAGTAGGATGCCCGCTATGACTCCGGCAATCTTCACTGTGTGGTCTGTTGGTTTTCCTGGTTCCACTGCATCAGGTTTCCTGGTCGCTGCCCCTGAAACCGAGTTAAACCTTAGTCTTTGCGTCATCATTTATGTTAAAATGTGAGTCAGTTTTGTTTTGCTAAACAAGCTGTATCCATACAAGACAGTTACTTCAGCTCAGATTAGAGGAATGCATTAGGAAATGGAGGGGGCAGTTTTTACTGTCATGTGGTTGGAAGCTCAGATATTAAGCTGATGGGACAAAGACAGGACATGTTCATTAACATGGGAGCCTATTGGACCCAGTGGGTTGCTTGTGCATATTTACCGCATTCATTCATCCTCAGTAAATGCTTTATCAAGGTTGCTTAAATTTAAATTACTAATTGGTTTATGTTTTGGGAAATAGAGCCAACTAAGTTCATTAGTAAATATGGCATGTGTGTACATGCAAAAATAACTGCAGGAGCAGACAGGGTTGGTCAAACTTTCTGTTTTCTTTCTGTCTCTTTACAGATACCTTCATCATTTTGGGTCTTTCTGAAAAGGTAGCAAATAATTTTTAAGCCACTGGGTTTTTTAGTCATCTCAATTAAACCAAAATGAAAATACAATGCGTTGGCTTGCATAAGCCACCCAATCTCATTTGTTTATTCAAATTTTCTGCTTATAAACCATACACAAGGACAGGATGGCCATTAAAACAATTCAATAAACACATTTCAGCCTACTTCCCAGAGAGATACACTGTATATATCTGAGAGTCTCATCAGATATGCACCACTTGCTGCTTAGGGCAAAGAATGATTATTCTAATAGAATTTTTAATGTGACCCTCAGATTACTTTCTTCTTCAAGGCCTAATCCGCCGCTCATCATCACCTACTGTGGAAACGTCACTCAATCCTTGGTGGTCGTGCATACATAAAGTAGTTATTATACTCTTTATCATACTCTATCCTTCTTTCTTTTCTCTCTCCTTCTCTCCAGAGCTCCTCTACCTGAGAGGAAGAGATAAACCCATTAACCATGCTTCTCCAATTCTATTGTTTTTTTCTCTCCATGACTACAATTATAGCCTCTCCATCGCCTTTGGATATTCAAATCTGGGTCACATATGGTGAGTGGCAATGTAAAAGAAGCAAAAACAAGCCAATGAAATGAGGGGAAAAAGAGTGAGAGGATAACTCTTTCTGGAGCCATTTGTTCCCCAAGCAGGCAGTGACGGCTGATCACACCATGGGCATAGGAGTGTAATATCTGTTCAAGTAAGATAACCAGCACCTCTCAGCACCTAGCCTTTCACATCAGTGTGGAAGAAGAGAGAGACAGATTGAGAGGCACACACATACACGGCATACACAGAGGATGTGGTAAGAGAATGAGCTGGTGGTGGCGAGAGGTTCACCTGTTTACTGTATAATGAGATGGCATGTCAGTTATGAACCGGGTGAAATATCCATTTCCAGCACAGCAAATGAGTAGGGGATGAAAAATAGTCAGGACACGCTGTTCAATTCGGCCCTGGCTGCAAAACTATTCCTGCTGCCAGCTCAACTTTTTCAATCAGTGTGAGACAACATCCATCACTCCAGCCTGAGCAGCGTGGTTACCTTAGTGGCACTGAGCAAGGTCTAATTTTGGAGAATTTCAGCTCTACTGCCGGTGATTACAGGGGTGAGACCACGAGGACCGCAGAGCTGCTTACAACTTTTGCCGTACTGCTGAGAGCTAATCATATCACATAACATACAGATGCTTGAAGATGATTTGGGATATATATAATATTAGTTAACAATTCATTAATTAACTCATTATGGGCTCATAACCAGATCAGTAATTCAACAGCAATTGTATTCTTCTGATTATTAGCATTATGGGATGAGGAAACAGGCTTCCAGACCACACTGACCTGC
Source organism: Pangasius sanitwongsei (assembly GCA_037576675.1). Classification (NCBI taxonomy): domain Eukaryota; kingdom Metazoa; phylum Chordata; class Actinopteri; order Siluriformes; family Pangasiidae; genus Pangasius; species Pangasius sanitwongsei. The sequence continues at coordinate 5,323,675 of CM075003.1, read as the reverse complement.
ATTTTGGCAAAGCATGACTCGTGACTACAGTGACTGAAATTTACCAAGAAGAACTTAGTAGTTTACAGTTTTTTCTTTTTTTTAATCTTAACAGCGATACAGTTTGAACCTGGGTGACAAAAAGCATTGGCCAAACAGTACAGCTATTGCACCCTCAAATACACACACACACAAAATAAAGTGTAACATAATTGCCACTTCCTTAATACTGGCTAAGCTAGCCAGCTACCTAAACACTGCACTAATGTTGCTAGCTAAGTATTTAGCTTAGCTAATATTATCTCTTCAGCAGTACCGTTTGGCTTTAGTAGCCAGCCAACTTAGTAGCCAATAAGTAATATACTGTATTACCTAATAAAGCCACTATCTAATAAACCACTAGCAAGCTAACTTAAATAAAGGCTATTATATTGTGCAAACCCCTGGCTAGTAGTGCTTGTCAACTAGCCAATATTAGGCTAACTATTCTGTAATTAAATCCATTAGCCAGACACAAACTGACTGGGAATGACTGAATTTGGTGCAAATAATACACATTTTATTCATTCATCTTTAGCGTGAGGCGGGAATACACACTGGATGAGACGCAAGGTCATAGCAGGGCATCATATACACTCAATAGCATCCTCATTCTCAGCTAGGGGCAATTTTGAGTCAGTGGAAGGAACCTGGAGAACCCAGAGGAAATCCACATATACAAGGGGGGAACACGTGAAATTCCACACATTACTCCAGCAGTAACCCAAAGTCAGGATTGAACCCGATCCCCGTATCCACGATCGACCCATAACTATAGAGCAGTGTGCATTTAAGGGTGCATGTGTGTTTGTGCCTGTCAATTCCTGAAACTTTGAAATGCCTAGTAGGATTAAGTATATGTGTTACAATCATAAGGTTGTTTTGCATATCATCTTCAGCTCCATTAGTCATACAGAATGGTAAATAAGTGGCAAAGTATCATCCGATAAATGGCAGAATGCTTTGCACTGTTTTTCTACTACACTCTATCTGGTTATGTGTAAAACAGTAACATTTCCTGTTATAAATCACACATCCGAGCCGTTAAGACTTAATATCTGATTCAGACATGGTCTAAACAAGCATACTGTGCATCAGGCTTTGAAATCCAACACATGATAAATGCGATGGTAGAATCTGTAATAAGGCATCTATGTCATCTATATCTAAAGCACATGAAAAGATATCAGACCTCGAGCACTCTGATTTGTGCTGCCTTTCTTCCATTTCCTCTTTCCTTTAAGTTTCATAGCTGTGTGTAATTATCAGTAATTCACAGAGCAACCCACTCAGGGAAGATATACAGTCAGAGAAGAGAGCAGTGCCTCTCTGGCTGCTGCAGAGGTGCTGACGCTCATGTGTATATGCTGGAGGGACATGTGGCCTCTGAGAGCACTGAGTGGGAGGGAAGCTCTTTAGACAGCCTGCAGCCATAACAGCTGCTCCTTCAGCACACAGTAAACAAACCCCTCACTTCCAATGGCAAAAGGTGAACAACACGGAAACACACACATGCACACAAACACACACACACATACACACACAAACACAAACTCAGCTTGAGGTTCGGACATAGTCAGAGATGCAGTTTACTTTTGAATAGTAAACAAGGTTCCTATTTGGAGTTGAAGTATTAACGAGTGGTCAAAAGTAGTTTAAACCATATTTAACCAAAACCATATGTGTGTGTGTGTGTGTGTGTGTGTTTGTGTGTATATATATATATATATATATATATATATATATATATATATATATATATGAAGAGTTTGTTTCCAAAACGCGATAAACGCCACTTTTAATTGTATCTGGTCAGTATTGAAAAGTCAATTTTTAATTTTACGCAAAATGCGATATCCACCGTGTTATTCTGTCATGTTTTCTCCCTTTCTTTCCAAACCGCGACAAACGCCAGTCTCCCTTCTCTGCAGAATGCG
>CM075003.1:5273991-5321620 GCA_037576675.1 Pangasius sanitwongsei | reverse complement strand
ATGCTATGTGAAAGTTTGAAACAGAAAATAGTGGTTTTCATCTTGCCACTTTCTTGGTAAAGAAAACACATTTTTACGCAAATTAATCAAAATGGATTTATAGCGTTTTGGAACCAAACTCTTCATATATTATATATATATATATAATTTCCTAATAATTTGGCTTCAACGTCCTCCCAAATTCAATCTATTCATACAAGGCAAGTATCCAAGCCCAAAAACAAAACAAAACAAACAAACAAAAAAACTGTAACACTTCCACAGTAACATGCTTAATAGTCTAAAAAGTTTGCAATTCTTGAAGGACCTACCCCCACCACCTCCACCCCAACAAACACCCCAGAAAGTTTCCATCTGACACGTTGCTGCCGAGGCTGGTAAATATTTAAATGTAATGTTCTGACAGCAGGTTGAACACAACAGCTTCACCCCACAAAGAGATGAGATTCACACGGCCTTGCAGCGCTGTATTGATTCCCTCTTTCCACTCCGCTCGGAAATCCTATTCTATTGCTGAATAAAAATGAGCCAGTGGCTCTTATTTTTGGCCTGAAAATGGTATTAAGTGTGCAGAAAGGAACACCAAGGCTAATCCAATACGATCTGACCTTCTCCATTAGATGAATATTAAATAAACATCGTGGCCTGAATCTGGGTGTTCTCGAAGCACAGAATATCTCAGACAACTGAGCCTTGCCACAAAAGCGAAGAATCATTTGCACGTAGCAAACTAATGACAAATGAAGCTGAGTTTACCAAAAGCATAGTGACACAAAGACCACTGTTAAATGGTAGAGTGGGATTTACAATGAACACTCTCTCTACCAGTTAAGATGGTTTTTAGGAAAATGAACCCGTTTTTACTGCACATCATGCTGGAACAGTGCATTTATTCTAAAACAAGATTTCAAGATTAAACATTTAAACAGGGAAAACACTATGTGTCAAAAGGATGGGGACATACTTTATTTTATTTGTCGAGTAATACTTGAATTTCAGTGACCCTTATGACACCTCAAAGCTGATACTTGGAAAAGGCTGTAATGGAATGACTTTAACCAAATTGAGATGCTAGACAGGAGTTGGACAGAAAAGTGAGCGAGAGAAAGAGAGAGAGAGTGATAGGTCTAAACATCACCAAGAAGCTCATGGGGTATGGCAGAGCATCTGTCTCTGTCATCTGTTTCTAGGAATTGCTAGAAAAACTATTTATATGAAGAAAGCAGGTGTAGTATTTGTAACTGTTTGGAAAGTTTTTTTTTTGATGAATGTATAGCTGAATTGCTTCTAGGTTATAATTTGGTTTAAAAATCATCAAAAAATTCATCACATGGTTTAAAAAAATGCTAAAAGCTAGGTGTCCTCAAGCCTTTGACGAGTAGTGTACACACACACACACACACACACTACATCCCGTTCATTCATGGTTTAGTGACATACACAAAGAGCTGAGAAGAGGCTGGACAGAGGGAGGTCTGACCTGTTAGCTGGCTGTCGCCTGCAGCCGGTGCGATGCGTACGTACGGCGTGGTGAGCTGGGTCACAATAATGGCAGCTAAAGGAGAGTTCCAGGCAAACATGCACACAGGAGAGAGATATAGAGAGAAAGAAGGGCAGGCTGAAGCCAGAGGTTGGCCAAATATATTCTTTAGTCACAGTGCTAGGCAGACAGAAAGACAGACAAGCCTACTGTTATTCAACACATTTAAGAGTTATCAGTTGATAAATCTTGCTAGTCATGTGATGCTGTCTGTGTGCGTTCTTGAGGTTATGTGCATTTTTTGACTATTTTTCTTAGGCTTCTTACACTGCAGCGATACGCTTGTTAGCACATATTATACCACAGCGCTGTTGAATTCATGATTCTGATTGGTCAAAAGATGTTGATTAATTTTCTATACTGGCAGCTCTGACAGTAATGCCTGTTGCAGGTTTTATATTAATGCACTTGCTCCAATACCTTAACATTTCTATAGTAACAGCTAATTCATAGTGACTTGTTTGGTGGACGTGCCATATAATCTAAATCTCAATAAATGGATAAACATGCTGCTACTTAAAAAAAGAACCCTTAATCATTGATAAGATTTCTGTAAGGAGACGTTTATTTAACATTTATGGAAGGAGTCTCCAGTGTCAGGGCTTTGTAAAGTTTTCCGCCACAGGAGGGTCTTCAGGACAGAGAGCACTTTCCTGGTAACATGACAAGCTGCTTTTGTTGTCTTATTACCTTCAAGAGAGAGAAAAATAGGAACAACTGTTTATAGCTGCTATAGCATAAGTGATTACAGGAACTTGTTTTGTGGACCTCCCACAGCATTAAATGTAACTATAAACTGATAAAATATGATATCTCGTTCTTTTATAATTTTTTTTGCTGTGGTATACAGAATAAAAATATTTCAGAATGTGCTATTATAGGAAAATAATCAACTGCAGGTTGGTAGCAGTAACCCCACTTCACATTGGGCCACATAACACCACCCTGTCATTGATTATTTTCCTATAACAACACACCTCCAAGTGTTTTACTTGGCTATGTCCCAGACTCTAGACACAAAAATTCATGCCTATATATTTTCATTTGAACGATGTAATCTTATAATAAAAAGAGAACAGAACCTCTCTTGTAATTATTGCTCTGGGGAGAGGAGTATTTAGATGCATTTGCTGTCTGCGACTGTCTTGAAAAATAAAGTGAAAAGGCACTCATTTGCATAGCACAGCCCTGGCACCATTAAGAGAGATGGCATGTAGTAAGGAAAATAGATTATCTACCATCTGTGCTCAATTAAATTCCAAACGATGTTGAAGCTAGCGCCGGGATGAGCCTGTGGCTTCCTAAGTGCCTTCCGTGTTTGCTAATGGTCCACGGGAGGTCAGGACTGTACCACTGCCAAGTAGTTCTGGGACCCGATATCAAACGTGCTTCAACTTTCAGCAGAGCTATGATCCATCTGTCAGGAGGAGCAGTGTTTCCCGACAGCACCATTAAACTCTGCTCCAGCAATATGCCTGTCTTTATAGCTAGGCTAACGCTCACATTCATTCTCCTTTAGCTACAGTATAGGATTCTGACTACATTATCAAGCCACTGATTGAAGCCATAAGTAGGAAAGTACTGGAAACTAAGCTAAGGGGCCTTTTTATGTACACTTCCATCAGTTCATCTAAGATTAATTAAATGTCTAATGATGCTATAATCATAGAAATGATAATAAACATTCATTACTGTTGATGTTCATTAATGTCATTACTATGATTACTAAATTAGTATCCCATTTAATATTGTAGACAAAAGAGGAATGGATGGAAGTGTGTATACAGCTCATCTCGAACAATTTAGCATGATTTTAAATGGTTTACACAGATATTAATTGTATTGATATGTTTAGCGCTAAGTGGCGGAAGTGATTAACTTTCTATAACATCAACTCTGACTGTAATGCCAGCTGTAATTCAAATCACAGGTTTATATCAATGCTCTTTTCTAATACATTATCATTGCTATAGTAACAACGCATACACAGGGACTTCTGCGTACATAATCTACATCTATATAATCTAAGGCTAATAATAAATGGATTTATAATAAATGATATGATTTCTGGAAGGAGACGCTTAGAAGGAGTCACATATGAAAGGAGTCTCCAGTGTCAGAGTTTTATCAGTCAGCAAGTTTTCTGCCACAGGAGAGCTTTCAGGATAAACCGCTTTGTGCTTTGTGGTTTCTTGGTAACATGGGCAGTTACGTTTTTGGAATTTGGCAAATTGGCAAATCGCTGTGGTATAAATGGAATAAAACAATTCAGGACATGCTGTTATTGGAAAAATAATCTACTTTGGGTTAGTAACCTTAACTCAGCATTGCACTCGACCACATCACACCACCCCATCATAGATTATTTTCCTATAACAGCATGCCTCATTGTCTTTTATTCCTAAGAGCATCTGATGTTCTGAAACTGAGAATGTAAGCAATCAATACATAAGAGAAACACCTTGTGTTATTTTATAAGTCAGTGCTGTTAATAAGAGTTAGGTATTGAAGCATTGAAGCACAGATATTGAACTGTCATATACAACAATCTGTACGCTTCAGTAAGACATGAGAACCATGTGAGATGACAGGGATTTTTTGCAGACATGCGAAAAGAATCAGGACATCTTTCACACATTTAGGAACATATAATCAAGCTTCACACATGATGACTGTAAGACAGTCCTACCTTTAGTGGCCACACGAACACAATCGATTTTTGTCTCCTGTGAAAGACAGAGACAGAGAAACAAGGACAGGGAGAGTGACAGAGAGAATGAGAGAAAGAGACAAAGACATATAGCGAGAAAAACACAGAAAGTGAAAGTGAGGACAGAGACAGAGAGAGAAAGAGAAATGTTATTTTTTTCTGTCAGAAAAATGGCAACACATTAGCCTTCATGGCTGTCTCCTTCTTCCTTTATACTCTGCTGAGCATCTTGATTTCATGTGCCTGATAGACAAGGTGTGTAAATCCACACATGATGAACAGATTTATTTACAATTCTCTGGTGCATTTGGGGATAAAATTTTACTTAAGAAAATTCTGTGTCCTATTTATAGAGTCTGAAAGTGGAGTGGAAGGCCATATAGGAGTTGCAGCTGCTTCTTCATGCCACGCTGAAAATCCACTCCTGGATTGTGTTTGACAGCACAGCTGAGGAGCATCGAATAAAAAAAGCTAATTCTGAATTCAGTGGCGTGTAGTAGAGAAGCTGAAACCAGCAAAAACTGCAGCCAAGAACTAGTCCATCACTAGCAGTGGAGGTGTGAAAGTGGTGGAAGAAAAACATCTTCCTTACACAAAATTCAGCAGCTCCAAACTAGGATCTGTGCGCTTCTTCCCCTGACATTTCAAAACAAGACAAAACAATAGACGAAAAGAAGACAAAGCAGTCACAGTGTATGGAGCTGCACTCATTGTCTTACAAAACAGGAACAAACAAAAAAAAAACTGGGAACATGAATATTCAAAAAGCAGCAAATGATGGAAGAGCTGGTTTTAATCCCTTTAGCTTTATTACAGCAAAATGCACTTGTGAGGCCTGATGCATTATTGAAGAGACGACAAATTAAACTACAGGGCGGTGAATTATTGAGGCTGGTGGCAGGATAAGGAGGAGCAGGTACGGCAGCACGCAGGCCACAAGTTCTGATCATAAAAAATGATGCTCAAACACATCCCACATGGGCAGACAGATTGGGTTCAGACAGGACTGCTGCAGAGAAGTGAGGAGGAACAGCTGAAGGATTTCAAACATGAATAAAGCATGGTTCCAAACATAGCCATTTATAATATAGTGTGTTCAGACTCAGTACATTATTGTCATAGCTTTTCTGGTAATGTTTGGGCTTTGGATCATTTCAGTAACCGGTCAGGGTCATAGTGGATCTAGATTCTGGCAACACCGGGCGTGAGGCAAGGATACACCCTGAATTAGATGCCAGTCCATCACAGACAACCACATACACACATTCACACACTCATTCATACCTAGGGGTAATTTTGAATAGCCAATCCACCTACTGGCTTGTTTTTTGGGAAATGGGATGCTGACCATCAAGACATAATCCAATTTCAATGAATGTATCAGCTTCTGTTCACACATGTATCCTTGTGATTGTACTAGCAAGTTAGTCTTCTCTTTGCAAGGAAGATGTGGAAGGTGATTGAAGGAGTTGCATATAATGGTTGGTGCTGAGAAACAGAATGCAGAATGGCACTGAGCTAGACTGAGTTACTAGACTATACACATTCACCTCCCTTGTTAAAACTGGGCCATTTCCCAATCAGTCTGGGTCAAAGGGCAGGAGAGTGTGAGTGTTTGGCAGTAGAACCCAGAGACTCTTTACAGAATGAACCTGGGAGCTTGCAAGCAATTTGCACAGAGCTGCCTTCTTTCTGAAATGTCATGGTGTAACAATTACTTGAGCACACACACACACACACACAAAATCTTTTTGGACTTGTGTGTCTCCAATATTCCCTGTTAAAAACTTAAAATCTCAATCACATTGGCAACATGTTCCCATGAATACAATCATTAGGGAGGGATGTGTGTCTGTAAGGTGCCATAAGGTGGGAAGCAAATAGAGCACACACACACACACACACTCCCACTCATACCCTGCAGGCCGAGTGCGTCCAATTAGAGTCGGTGAATTATCTAATGGCCTGAGCCTCGCTCTCTTTTGCTGGCATTGGAATAAAGGATTGGCTTTTCATTAAGGTCAATTTGCATATAAAAAAGGGAGATTGCTGATAATTCTAATTTCCAATTAAACTGGAGTGTTAATAATGCAGTTGTGAATAGCCGCCTTGTACAGTACTACTGAGCAGTTCGCTATGAAAGCATTCCCCCTCACTGATAGTTTCATCTGCCTCTGCCAGCTTCACTGTCCCGTCAGTGCAAAATTCCCCTTTAACAATCAGAAATTCAATATTTCTAAATTGAGCATATCAGTCTGCTGATGGAAAAGGGCTTGATGGAGAAGCATGATGGTAGGATGATCGCAAATCATGCTCTATCGGATACTAATCCACGGCTTGCTGTCTCTGATTCGCTGTTCATACAGGGACAAATCGACTCCACAGTGGAACGAAGCGTTTCTAAAGCAAATCATCTACGAAATATTTGGAGTCATGGCACGGAGGGCCCTTTGCTGTCGGATTCTAACCACAATATCTAGGACAACCCTTTTTTTCATTTCTAAGACTGCAAACTCTGTTCCTTTAAGGGTTACTGAGGAAATAGCCTTTATAAAAACATAGTATTTCATTTGGAAAAAAATACAATATTAATTAAAAGCTAAAAAAAACAATTAATTGGTTAAGGGTTAGAACTATAGACTGTTCATAGTGAAAGTCAGAGGAACACTGGACTTCAGTTCTCCACAGGTGTACACCAGAGGAAGAAGAATATACAGAGAAAAATTCAGATGCGTAATTTACCTAATGTGTAGTAGAACGTTTGGGTACTGAATTAATGGAGGAGAAAATGCCTTTTCTGAAGTGGTGGAAACCCTCTTTAAATGTCTCAGTTAACAAATTTCTCTTGCAAATTCAGTGACAGAGACAGAAACTATAAATATTTAAACTATGCAACAGTAGCAGTTGTTAACTGAGCACATGTGTTTATCAAGTGAGCAATATATACTGTAAGTTCTGGTATTCATCCATCATTTTTAAAGAAACCACATTAATGTTTTATCCAGTTCTTATGTTGTAAATTACTCTATTTTATCCCTTCCAACAAGGGATATCCTGATCCCACTTTTTCCTCTTTTGATGCAATGATGGCCTGCATTTAGACTAATACTGTTTTATGTTCATGTCAATTACTTTTGTCAAGGGTTCTCAAATTTTTTTTTTTTGCACCAAGAAACCCCTTTAAGTGTAAAATAAATTCCATGGATCCCCTAAGAACAGATTTATTTTCTGAGAACAATCCAACTATTCAAATATTAGTTTCATTAATAACATGTATACAATAATATTCTGGCTATTAATTGGAGCCATGAAGCTTTGACTTAACACTTTAAAAACAAAGTAAGCCTACAAATGATGTCAGTGTTTTCTGTTGGTAAAAACATTGACATCATTTGTAGGTTTACTTTGTTTTTAAAGTGTTAAGTCAAATAGTCTAAAAACTATAGGAACTCAACAATATAATGTAATATATATATATATATAGCTAATATATAGCATATAATTAAAGAGAAGTCAACATACTTTTAGCCGCAAGCTCAGTGAGATGCAGATGTGTCTATGTTAACATGATTTAAGCTAGCATGTTATGATCCACCCATCAGTGAGCTGAGAGGTTACTCATAAACTCTGTGCTCATCATGACCACATGCACACACATTTGGTTTCTCCACACTCACCCCGTTGGCCTTGCTGACAGCCTGATAGTAGATGCTGTAGCTCTTATGGGGCAGCAGTGGGGCGTTCCAGTAGCCCTCATAGGTTTTGTTGTCTCCGATGGTGAAAGCCAGGGAGCTGTGGATGCGGGAAGCTGGGAACTCTGCAGTGAAGTAATACGGTGAGCTGAGCACAGTGGCGTTCTGGAAGTGGATGGGGATGGGATAGCAGCGCAGAATCTCAGCAGTGCGCTGTGCTCGGCGTGGCCTCTCTTCCTCTACCACTACTTGGTACACGCTGGAAGAACACAGGATTGATCAGGAGAAATTTTGAATTTTTTTTCCCCTAAAATTAGGAAAACATATAGGACATCAAGTTTATGGCTCTGTTATGGAAAAGTCAGTGATTATTTTTTTTAAATGAAATGACATTTTATATTGTAAATTATGTATTAATCAAAACATACATGTTTTCCTAAGAACATACATTTCATATTTTGATGATGCTTACTAGTATATACTACAACTGTAATAAAGGTAAAACATATCACACAGTGTAAGACCTGATGAGAACATGCAGTGTAAGATAATGAGCACCATTATCCAGTGAAAGAACACATGACATTGTGTCTGGAGCTCATCTGAGACTGTAGTGAGAAAGTATCACTGTTAGTGATGTCTTTTTCTTTGGTTGAGTCTGTGCAGCTTTTACTAGCTAAAGCCTCGAACCTAGGGTGAGTTTAAAAAAAAAACTAAAACTTTTTGAGAAGCAGGCTACTTGCTAATTCCGAGTGTTGCTATCCCAGGGCCAGTACCATCTATGGCGAGGATTTAAACAGCATAGAATAAAAGCCTCTGGTATGAGAGAGTAGTCTTGCTTTCCTCTTTCCAGATATTAGACTGCTGAACTCAGCCCGTGGGGAATGAATATTGAGTCTACAATGGCAGACAAAATGCGCCTACAAAAGCAAAGCAGAAAATTCACATCAGGAAGCTGAAATGATGGTCAACTTATAAGAAAAAGATCAACATGAATTTGTTCCCAGGAACAAAGAGGGAGATTGGTGATATGATATGTTGGATGTATAATAGGTTTATTCGCCCAGCGGATCAAACATGCCTGAGCCCAAAAGCCCGGTCTTTCCCACTGCAATAGAGGGGATATTGGCTGGTGCTGAGATGATGAGACAAAATGAAATGGAGGTGATTTTGTAGGCAGGTTGGACTGAGGTCTTTTTATTGGAAAGGGGACAGAAAAGCAAAGGTGAACAAAACTTCAGTGGAGCTGTGAATAAGACCGGCTCTTCTTCTCCAGCTCAGATGAAAGAAAAATGAAAATCTGAAAAGGACCAGACCTTGACTTCTTTCACTCTTTAACATTTCAAACAACTCAGATCTATTATCAAAAAATTGAGCTGGATGCTATAGAGGCATCAAACATGAGGAGGTATTAATTGAGCCATGCAGAAAATTAGTTTAAAAAAAAAAAGGCAGTGCAATAAAGAGAACTTAACCATATTTAAAAAATAAAGCATGCATTTTGTCATTTCACTTAGAAATTTGAATCAACAGCTACACAAAAGTCTTTCATTTATCCCTAGTTTGACTGTCATGCATGGATAATAGTTGCTAGTTTGAACAGTTTGTGCATATACTCACTAATCAAAAAGGTTTATCTGATAAATCCTTTGTCACTAGTAACAGTAAGAGCTCAGCCACAACTAAAAGACAATAAACTATGTAAATGGTCAAAGCATTTCACACAGCCTGCAGTAGAGACTTTCTGTTGGGTCCTAATTGTGTTTTTACATGAACTACTGCATTACGAGCAACTGCTTTGGTATTATATCTCCCAGACATGTTTTATCATACCTTAGAGGTTTGAAAGCACATGTAAGACTAGAAAAACCTTGAAGCCATGTGAATATACAGAAGTGACCCACAATATAAAAGCAGTGACAGGACTGAATATTTTTACAGCAAATCCTTGTTTATGTCAATCAAGTTGATTCTTTTGAACTTCTCTATCTATTATAGCGGTTACTAAAATGTACTGTTATGTTAATAAGAACTATTGTTATATAAACATTAATAGTTTCAAATTTTTTAGGAAAATGAGAATGAAATCCTTCTAAATCAGAGATTTTAGTGTCTGCATTTTGTAAATGGCACCGTTGCACATTCAGCCATGACTCATTATAAAAGAAATTCCCAGCTCTCTGCGCATTGCCCTTTTGCTGTGCAATAATACAATGCTGTGTGCCTGCTATTTAATGATAAAATCTAATGTAATGAAATATTAAATACAGCAGTAATGGTCAGTGAGAAATATGAAGTTAATTACTGTACTGCATTGACAAGAACAAAGGCCAGGACAAGGACTATAGTAGAAGAGAATAAAGCAGCTCTCATGAAAGAGAGAGAAAGAGTGGAGAGGGGAGAGGAGTAGACGAGTGTTTCCTCTGGATTTAGGACCTCTTTAAAGGCCAGCCATTAGTTTAAGTCTGTCTCACGGATGATTTACAGCTCTTCTGTCGTAGAGAGAAACCAACATCACTTCCATCCACTGGAGCCAACCCATGCTAATACCTCATACTGCCTGATTATATCACAAACATGATATAATTCAATAAGTCAGTAAACCAGGTGGAGCCATGCAGGAGACCCTTCACAGTAAATGCACCGTGATGAAATACAAAAGGAATCTAAAAACAATATTATTTTAACCAGGTGGAAACTTAACTATAAAATATATTTTTAAATCAGATTTAATTGTGCACTAGACAAACAAGCTTGACATTTTCTTTAACTGCAAAATTTAATTGTACTATGTTTTTTTTTTTTTTGAACAAGCACATATCCTAATATTAGACTTTTTCCCCCTACACTCTTTTATTAAAAATGGTTCCCAAAATGTTCATGGTTTAGTGCAAAAATTATGGATGGATTTTACCAACAATACTGCATGGCAATAATTTAGGGGATACTCACTGTGTGGTTATATAATATTGAATATCATTATGATATAACACTGAAATGACTGAAATTTCTCACATGAGATATGAATACTTTTGAATTGTTAGTAGCAAACTGATACTTTGGTACAATATGATGGCCTGTGAAGACAAGATTATTTTAAAAACATCCCCAGACATTAATCCTACCTCATTCATCCTTGTCTGACTGAGATAGTAAGCCCTGAATTGTATTCAGGAAATTCTTTGCACTGTCTCTTTCACAACAATCAATATGGGATCTCGAGGAGCGATCTGGCGCTATTAACAGTGCATCTATGCAGCTACTGTGGGAAATACCATTTTCCAGAACCACTGATTGGTTTTAGCTTTATCTTATCATTTAATTGGCTTACAGAGGTTGGACAGGGCCTTGGGGTACTGGCTTTCCTCTCACACACTCCCATGCCCTCAAAAAGAGGGTCTCAGGCTTTATATCCCACTCTCCTCACAGTTATCCATCACCTTCATCCGTTTTACTCAGCACTTTTGGCCTTTGAGCTGCACAGCCTCAGAAACCGTTTCACTAATTAACACATAACAGACTGAAGCCATGGGAACGAAAAAGCATCCAGCTAGCATGCACTGTTGTAGTCATTAGACACACCAACAGAAGTGTGACGAGGTGTTTTGAGAGGAAATCAGTCCAGCAGACACAACAAACCCTATAAAACTAACAGCAACACTAAGAAGTACCTGGTAGGCCATTAAAGAGGCTCGGTTCAATGAAAGGGGTTTAGAAAGTGCACTTTTGTTTCAGTAACCCCAGGACACACCAATTAACCTGCTCACACCATTAGAGCTTTCTATGGTCAAGTGATCAACTTCCAAACACAGGCTTTTACCCAACTGGCACGGTCTGTACTGAGACCAGGATTTCATGTGTGTGGAGCAGGGTGAAAGATAGAGCAGAGGATGAGAATAACACATGGGTTTGGTGCGGAAAAAGAAGTCAAGGTACATAATTCATCCATTCTTTTGTCTTCAGAAGGCTCTTTGTCCAGGTTAATGGTCGCTGTGAATCCGGTCTAATTGAAGAACACTGGCTCTGAGGCGGGAATACACCCTGGATGGGATGCTAGTGTTTATCAGGGCACCATGTGCGCACATTCAGACACTCATTCACACCTAGGGGCAATTTAGAACAGCCAGTCCACAGAATCCACAAAACACAACGCGAGCTCAGGATTTAACAGAGAACCCTGGAGCTGTGAGACAGCAACACTACCCACTCTGTGTTTTTATAAACAAAGAATACCTACAACATTATAAATAATTTTATCAGTAACACCGTGGACTTTCATCCCATGCAGAGGTGTATCCTGCTTCGTGCCCAGTGTTCCTGGGCCACAATCCTGACCAGGATGAAAATCTTTCTGAAGAGAAATAAATGAATAGCTGGCACTTATTCAGTTATACCTACTTGTCTCATGTTCTTTTGCCATTACATGGTATTGTCTCCCTCTAGAGACTTCAGTAAAACAAGAAACATTTACTGCTTTCTGCAAACTGTTGCTCAAACACTGCCAGGTTACTCTACTGTGAAAAATATGCCTATTCTTGTGGAAAAAAGATCAGACCCAAGAACATGGTGTCCCGTGGGAAGAAAGTGGAAGAACAATCCAGAAAACTACAGGAGTAATTGTTGCCAGAAATAGGCGAGTAAGCTTAGTTTACTCTTTTTCCATTTCTCCTTGCTCTGTTTTCCATTGGACTTGGCTGAAAATCAGCTTCCTTCAGTGATTGTAGTGATGCTAGCACAGAGCTTTATGAATCCTTTCTCTCCATTCTGCAAAGAGGACTGGTGTTGGCACGAGGCTGTGGGGGCGGTGTGAGGCCACCACGTGCCCAGCGTGGGAGACGGAAACATTAGTGTAGAGCGATGTGAGTGACAGACGGAAAAGCTAATCCTCTTAGACTACATGAAGAGCTTTCCCCCGCTGGTGTAGGCCATTGTACCAGCCCGTATGTAGTCCTGCCAGACCAGACATCAAAATGTAACTCATCATTGGGCACTGGCTTGGGGTGAATTCCACACGTAAATACAGTGGGACGACAACATGAAGCAAAAGCTGGCAAGTAGAGTTTACACACAGTAGCACATATTCAGTTAAGTCAGGAACATTTTTTGCTCCTACGCATCCTTACTGATGGAAAATCTTCTTAAAAGCTGACACATTATGATCAATGCATTCTCTGATTAGTATCATAGTGAAACATCTGTTATTTGAAATACAAACATATGGTACTATAAGCCTTGCACTGTTTTCTTTGAGCTTAATGGGGGTCATGTAATTAAGAGTACTTACAAAGTATAAACAACAACAAAGGCTATCAGCTACACTGGCGTTGACAACCAGATTTATTAACCCCTGCATCCATGTAAAGTAGAACATATGATTGGCAGATTTTTCTTCATCAAACTGTATAAATGAAGAAATTCACCGAATGGTTCTGGGCAACCTATAAACATACACATAGAAAAGCTATAGCCATGTTGCAACTATTGAAAACCAAAATCCACTGCAGGGGATCTGTAAAAAATTAAATGCATGTTTCTTATTCTTGTGTATCTTATTTGTCAAGAATTTATTTGTAGGAAAAAAATAACCTATTTTTTGTAGTATCTAGAAAAAAATCAGGTCTGAAGGGGTTAAACTAACTGTTTGCTAATTTACCACATGAAGCTCTTGGATGAAGTTTTTTTTTCCTTTAAAATTTTGCTTTATGCTGCCTTTTTGATTTACATATTTTGCTTTCCATACACACAATAAAACTAACCCAGTGCTTTTCAATGCTTTCAAAATGCTACCATAAAAAAGAACCCTTTTCAAATCTGCTGCTTTTCATCAACTTCTACTTCCTTCCTTTTCCTCTGTCTTTCCCATTTTTTTTCTGTCTCCCTTTCTCTGTAGTGTCATTTCCTTCTCTGAGCTCAATGAACCAGGTTTTTTCATGACAACCCAATGAAAGTCTAATTTTAGTTGCCTTCTATTGTTATATATTTTTGCATAACATTCCCCTCTCTCTGCTTGCAGCCTGCTCTGCCAGTAACGCTGCTCACTTCACATTAATTTACTGACTTCAAAACAACAAAAAGCAGAACGCTTTAAAATCAACTTGTCTTTCTTTATTCATCACATTCTTGATCATCAGTATGATTCTGTCCTCATTCTGCCATAGTAAAGATGGACATAACGCCATGACACATTAGTTATTCAAACAGTCTGGAACAGAATAAGCTCAAGCCAAATCCTCACTTGATGTGCAAAAACACGACTGGGGCACACTAGCGGTAAACAAAAGCTGGCCTTATGGGGTAATTAACAAGGCCTGCAATTCATTAAGACGTGCTAACGGTAATTAAGACGACAACACTGATGCCAATGACAGGGTGACAACATAGCTGATGACTGCTGAAACTCCAACCCCCTTCGATTAAGATCAAGAGGAACAGCATGTGTGCTCAGATTTGTGGAAGATGCCAGAAATGCTTTATTTTAGCACATTTCTAAGGTGCTATTACTCCTGACAGAAATAATAGCATGTGTGAATTTAACATTACTACAATAATATAAAGGAGTGCAAGGTTTAGATTCACTTTCTAAAAGGATCACAGCTCTCTCAGAATTGTTGGCACAGATACAGAAAGGAGCTCGGAATCTGCCTTTATGCTTTTAAAGTGCTGCCTAGAATGGCACGCCTTTAGTCAGATTTCTGTCTATCTCCATTAAAACCACCGCAGACATTGAGGGAGTCCATGTACCACTCTGAACTCTTCATGACAAAGCACAAGGTGCAAAAACTGCATTTGGGTTATTCATACTGATGCATTTTAAAGTGCCTTTCTGATCCAAGCCAACCACCACAAAAGCCTTCCACCAGAAAACAGTTAATAAAAAAGTTCTACTAACTTTTGGCTCAGTGTAAAACATGAGCACTTTCTGAGCAGAATAATTCAACTAAGCCTCCTAGAGAGGCCGAGCGTGGAGTCAGTGGATTGCAGGCTGCCTGCCGAGTGCCTGGTTAGCACAGAGGCTAATCAGTAATACTGTGCAATAGAATGAGATGTACATCTGGGGCTCCATCATTCATTAAATCACTGGAGGCTTCCAATTGTTTCAATCATGATTTCTTAGAGAGGAAAGATCATGTCATAATCAGGTAACAAAACAGAGAGAGATAGTAAAAGAAGGGCAGACAGATTGAATTGAGGAAGACTGAGGTGACTCATAGTAAACAGGCATGGGGTCAAACACACTGGCAAACAGCTATAGGTGGAGGAGACTAAATGGTGGAAGAAGTATTGTGAAGCAGAGGTCAATAATGGAAGCCAATCATAATTCTCTGCTCAGCAATGCACAGGGATAAACAATGGCAAGACTTCGCAATGTGTGAGTGTTTGTGGTTTGGTTATAGTTAAACGAGAGTCCTTAATGAACCACAGCTGACTAGTATCATGGTGATTCAGAGGAATTTGAGCATGTGACACAGATACACCACAATTACAAAGCATCCAAGATATTCACGCACAACCAAAACAAGGAATTGAAAGCAGATACAAGTAGGCTACTTTGATACAAACACAACACATGCACATATCTGGGAATTATTAAGCACTGGGAAATCGGCACAACTGAGAATCAAAAGTGAAAATAGTCAGGAAAGGTCTAACATGCAACAAAAATCTATGATTTGTCTTTTAAGGATTCTGAGTGGGAATATGGCTAGAAATTAAAATCTAGCTACTCTGCCTTAAAAGATTTTAACCACTGGTAGTAGTATTTGGGTTTGATGTCCAGGCTTATATAGAGACTGTGTCCTTGGGAGGACACACACTACATATGGTATTGTAGGTGTGTATGAAATGCTCCTGTGGGGCTCCCGAGTGGTGCAACAGAAAAGTATCATTGGGAGATCATGAGTCTGAATCCCGTCGATGGGAATCTTTCTGGGTGAGAGGGTGGCTAATTGTATGTGTCTGTGATATCATGTATATGGAAGAGGGCAGCTAGCGCTTTCCTCCGAGGGTGTTCAGCTGTGCCGTGAAAAGATGCAGTGCCTGGCTTTATAGGTTAGTAGAAAAAAAAAATTCAATGAACCCTGCCAAGACTTGATTACTTTTAACGACATGTGTAATGACAAGATGTTACTCTGTAGATGTCCATTTGACACAAGCACGCATAGCATTTGTGTTGGCACAAATAGAATATTAAACCAGAATGTCTGTTTGTGGAAGCTAATGTGTGTAACGTGTATCTGTGTGTTTAGAAAGTTGACCTACCTGACTGGTGCTCCTCTGCTCTGTGCAGGTTTCAGCAGGACTGTTACAGTGCTGTCCGTCTGGTTGAGAGGTGTCTCTTGATCATAGCCAGGCATGTGCGGAGCTGTCAGAAAGAGCATGCACATAAACATACACTCACAGACGGTTAACAGCATGAAAACTGATCTCATTCACATTATACACACGCACACACATACACACTTATATATGCACAATATGTGTCTCTACTGATCCAGCAGTCATAACCTTAAGATATAAGCTTACACGAGATCTTAGTGGTAAACTGGGTGAAGGCCGGAGAACCATAGCCCTTGACAGTGCTAGCTCTGATGGTAAATGAGTAGGTGGAGCCTGGGTACAACCCCGTAAACACGTGAGATGTTTCATTACTGGGCTTTAACACCTTCCCACTCTGATTGGCCAGGTTGAACTCTGGGTCAAACGAGCTCACGGCCTTGTAGAATATCTGTGGGAGGAAGAGACAGAGAAACAGTACAGTTAGCCAGGGTTTCATAAACATGATCAAACATAACAATCATAACTCATGAATGCTGATCTCTTTACAAAAATTGTATGATTCAACAAGAATGTTGGGATGCTATCCAATGCCCAATTTAATTACTCACAGCATACTGTGATGTCTCATGGTTTATAGTAATATTCTTCTCTTTATTGAGGACGTCACATAGTTATTAGGTAAGACATAACTCCTGCCAAAGCCACCCAGTATCAAAAAATGGTTCCCATGGTACCAAAAGCTACCAGTGCTATTTGGACAGGATAAGATTTCTGGATAAGTAATGTTACCAGAAGACATCTGTATTAATTAAGATTGATTTGCATGGGAAAAGCAATCTCTGTATAAATCACAGATGGGAATGTCTTCATGATGTATGCATGGTTGTCACAATAGAAATTCCATGCATATTATGTAAACCTCGTTTTAATACAAGGTGAGTGTTTTGATCTATCCACTTGTTGGAGGACTTGTTGGCTATGCAAGTTGAGCTAGATCACTACTAAGTCACATGACCATAATTTATCTGTAGGCTGGAATGCAATAACTTCCATAAAACCCCTTGAAAGCATCACTTCTCTGATGAGCTCTTTTAAACATAATCTTTATTTTATTTTCCTGTGTTTTAAACTTGGTCAATACTTGGGTTTCATTTTGGTTTTTTTTTTTTCATTTTGTTTTTTCCAGGAGATGATAGAGAAAAGCACTTTCTGGATTGTCTTTATCCCTGAAGAAAAAGTGCAAAACTTTCTTTTTCCCACAGAATATAATGGGATCTTTACAAACATGTCAATTCAGATGGGACATACATTATATTACCTGGGGTTATATCTACTCATTATTTTATAGGAGGTAAAATATGGTGTAATGATGCATTTGAACAGGATTAAATCCTACAGATACTCTGGTAATAGCTACCTCACCTCCCCGCGTAAAACTAGTCAAATCTGAATAGGGCTTTAAGATGCTACTTAAGATAATAGGCTTTGTACATGTTTTGCTGCTTCAAAGGACAAAAGACCTTTACCCCACATATTAAATAATTAATTATTCTTATATGAGTGTGGTTATAGTTATGTCTTGAATGGTGTTATCTCGCTCTGTTCTTGTTGCTTTTGATTAAAACTTTCCCATGCACTGTAGCCTATAAATCATCCTTTCTGTGTAATTATAATGATTTGTTAAATAACATGTTTTGGTTAGTGGCAAAATAGCAAAAGAATTAGTATACTTGCCTAACCAAATCATTATTTATAATCGTTACATGATAGTATCAGAAGCACTGATTTAAATCAGTGACCGGATCTACATTGAAGGCGTCCCAATATAAGAATATAATGGACACCAGCCAGCCTTTTAGTATTCAGTATTTGTCCATAGCTATAGTATACTATGGTATAATGTTGAATATATACATTACACAGATAATCTTGCTTATAACTGATGCTTTACTGTGAACAGAATAATGTCTGACAGCAAAAAATGAAGATAGCCCTGTCTAATTATAATTAGACACATCAAACAACCTGAAAGCCCAAAGCATGAAAAGTCTAAGGCCATGAAGGAAAAAAAAACACCCAGGGGACAAACTAGTATTCATAATAATAATGCTTTCATTTTTCTTCAGTTTATATTGTACTGTTCTCTTTATTCTTGAAGAGAATAGTGTAAGACAGAGCGATGGAGAGAGAAAGAGAGAGAGAGAGACAGGTCATGTACGAGGAGTTACGTCCTCCTTAATGTAACTTTATCAATGTGTTTGAAAGCTACATTTAAATAAATCATTCCCCTTGCTAATGGGTGGCTTCTCCATCATGGTTTCACTCTGTTTCCAATTAAAGAGCACAAAGGGAGTTATGGGCAGCATGGATAGTAGCTGTCAGGTGTGAAATGCCAGTCAGCCTCCTTCCATTACACTCTGGTGCAGTTGTGCATCTGGAGGCTTTCAAGCAGCCATTCATAGGCAGAAAAAGAGCCTTTTGGTGTAGATGTGTCGGAACTGGGAGATGAATGGGGACTGGTGTGGTGATAAAAAAGAGCGCTTGTCCAGAAAAGGGTTTCATAAACTCCAGCATGATTTGTATGGAAGGCATTTGAATTATGCTTTGGCAAGGAGAGATGAGTCTGTGGAAATTCAGTAAAACACATGCTGCTATTCTGAGTGTTACAACAAAGAATCATTGAAACCTTTCTATTAAGGGAGCTTCTCCATTAACAAGTGTATCAGTTCCCAAACCCCTAGAGTGCTACTGACTTCAATACAGATGGCTAGGCTCACCTCAGAAGCCTTTCACTACAGACACTACAGCATAAAACCACAAGAGAGAACCGTTATGTATCTACTAAAGCAGGTTTGTGACTGTGCGATTATAGCAGTTACACTATAAGAAATGATCGCAATAAAATCTTGGCTGAATTCTATAACAGACAGTGTGATAACATGTTCTCTATGCCAGAATATAAGGTGAAGCTTCTCTAAGGATATATCTGCGATTAAAGAAAATTGCTACGTTCTGCTTAAATCATCAGTCAATGTGATCCGGGCTTATGAAGAAAATGGGGTTGCATAAACACAAACAAGCCCTCAGTATAACAGTAGCAAGCACATTTTACAAGGCAAAGAAGAGGAGTTTGGAGCTGTTTAAAGAAAACAACATGAAATGCCTAGTTAGCTTGAGGTAGTAAGGATAATTTTTCTGTCCATTAGCATGTGTAGTAGTTTTGCAACTCACTGTTATATTAATTAATATGAGCTAATAAGGATATTTTTTCTGTCCATTAGCATGTGTAGCAGTTTTGCAACTCACTGTTATATTAATTAATATGAGCTAATAAGGATAATTTTTCTGTCCATTAGCATGTGTGGTAGTTTTGCAACTCACTGTTATATTAATTAATGTGAGCAAGTCAGTATTTTAAATAATTACTTGCTCAAATTCAACAATTATACAAACCACTCCTTTTTTAAAGGCCAGCCACGTTTCATTTGTAATTCTTCATTGCTACTACCATATTTGTAGTTGCCCTGTCATCATATGCTGTCCTCCTGTTGGTGGCTTTTGGATTTTAATAAAAAAATTTCTGACACTGGCTGAATTTTTTCGTCAGCTGTCTTTAGTCACAATGGCATTAAATAAATGAGCGTGTCACAAGCTCACCAATATCAACTCATGACCAAAGAATTCTTTAACCATATACAGCTTAAGATCCTGGAATTTGATAACAAGCTACATACCTCTTAATTTAATCAATATGAAATATGAAAAAAATCAGATGAAATCAGACAAAAAACAACAAAATGGTTCTTGGGCCAAAAATGTTATTTTATGATCAAACTAAAATGTGAAATATAGTAATGGCATAAATCTATCAGACATTAATGAGGCAGAAAGCCTTGATTTATCCCTTTTCCTTTAAAAATGGAGCGGATCATGCTCGTGACACGGTCTAACAGGCAAGAGACATGACAGAATGTAATTTCATAATGTGAACGTGACAGCTTAATTGGGTGAATTTTCACAAATGAAGTACTGCTACAATGGCTCTTTTGAATGCTGCATTGTGTGGAGTTCCAAAGAGTGCATCAAATCATATAGTCCTCAGATGCACACAGAGTTGAACATGACAAATAACATACAATAAAGCCTACACTTTTAAAAATATGAAAGGCAAACTTTTACAATGAGGAGACTGTACTCTGAAGAGTATCCAGTGTGGAACACTTACATTTGCAACTTAAAATCTAAGTGCCCGTTTAAGATGCTCATTTTGGGTAGGAAATGAAACGTGGTTTATCTTGCCCAGTGTTTACCCATATTCCACTGGAGGAGGTCATGTGTGACCGTAGTGCTCAGGTATGCACTCTGTGCTTATGTTTTTATTAAAATGAAACACTCAAAACCTCCTAGAGGGCACATGCAGCAATGGCACACCATCTCTACATGCTTTCATTGGAATAGTAAACTGTCTTCAATGTGCCACGTGCTAGAACTTTCTTTTCCTTAATCTTTACTTTCACCTCATTCCCTGAAATATACAGCTCTGACCCTTAATGACATTTCCCAGAGTCAGACAGTAGATGAGCTAAAGGTAGATAGTGGGGTTACATTACAAGTGTGGGTGTTAGGAAGACTTTAAAATGGGACAGACAGTGAATGTGACACTGTGTAGTTTATGGAGATGATATCACTCTGCACACCGGCAGTTTTGTGGTCGGATTAGCCCTATCACAGAGCTTCAGCTGGTAATGGATTGTGTTAACAAGCTTCTGAAGGCTTATGGTTATTAGGTTAGATTTATTAGTCAATTAAGATCCTGGAGTGAATGAAGGATGGAAGTGCTGAAGGCAGCATGGCAGGCTGAAGATGAATGTGTCATGGGAAGTGGTTTGAGCTGGGGAAGACTTACTTCATATTGCTTAATGATTCCGTACGTCTGGATGGGCTCTCGCCATTTGAGGGCGATCTTCTCTTCATATGTACTTCCCTGGATGGACTCAAGGGGCACGGCACCTGGTACTGAAATGCAAAGAAATAAATATTCAGTATTCATAATGATGTATCTGGATATCTTCTCATGCTCTAAATAAATACTCTTGTCCAACTATATGCTAGCCAAACAACTTCACACTTTTAATAAGTCTTTTCAATTGAAGGTGTGATCATATTATTACATATAACTGCATAATTCATGGTCAAATGGAATATTCAAATAGTCAAAGTTCTTTTAGCTCTCACTCCAAAGAACCTTCACTACATATTTACTCTGACCTTGGGATAACCTTGTTGTCTTGTTACAGACTCTCAGTCTTAACAGACTATTTCTTCCCAAAGGCAGTTTCATAACAGGCTAAAATGAACCAAAAGAAAGTGTCTTGCTTGCATACCATATACAACACGACAAAACAAACTACCACTCAGGTCAAGGATGGATCAGCATGGGCAAATACAACAGAAATGAAAAAATGAAGAAGCAGAAGTTTTCATTTCTGTAATCAAAGGAAAAGGTCATTGTTCATTCGTTCTCTCTGTATAGCTAAGATGCTCAACAGGGAGCTGCTACCGTAATTGGTGCTATTCATACATTCAAAATACTCAATATCCAGCCATGAATTAGATAGGAAGCCGATGCCCTTTGAAACCCTTCAGTGAATAAAGTTCAATCAATATAAAATACATTAACTCAGGCAGTTACTATTAATCTTTTAAAAATTAAATCCAAGTTCTTAAACGTGTCTTAATTAAAGTGAATGAGGAAGCTAAATAAAGCACCAGTGCCACTAAAATGGTATTTCAAACAGATTACCACAAAATGATATGAAAATTTCATAATCAAATTAAAAGATTTAATCAAACACTTCACCATCCTCATCTGTGAGAACGTCCAGCTCCTGACTCTCCTTTTCACCCTCTCGGTTTCGCAGCACCAGCTTGACACTGACGTTGGTGTAGGGCGACAGGTTGCGGATGGTGTGTTGCGGGGTCGGACTCTGCAACTCGTAGCACACTTCTTCTCGTGTCTCCTCCTTGCCGTTCACTTTGTAGCGGTACTCCACTGTCAGGTTGTAGGTGTGGCATCGGGTCACGTTGTAGCCGAATGGCTCCCAGCGTACAGTGATCTGCCTGGATTTGATATCCACCACCTCCAACCGCCGAGGGCCGTGCATGGGGTCTTAATGGGGAGACAGTGAGAGATCATTTACTACTGAGCTACTAAAACACAACAGACTGGGTAGATAAAATAAATTCTGATAACACAATACAGGTTAAGGAATAAAATCAGATAAATCTGCTTTTATTTGAGTGTTTTTATATAGAAATTGTGTAACTATATTTATGCTAATTTATCCAAATTGTCTGGCTTTTGACTACAGCACAGAAATAATCGACTTTAGGGATTTTATCATCTTTCTAGTGCCTAAACAAAAGATGCAATACATTGCCAGCTAGGAAAACTAGGTAGCTAATAATCTCACTATTTATGGTACAGTGAAAGACAGAGATGATGGACATTGTTCCATGGCACACTCACACTTACTGCGCTTTATATACACAGATCAAATTGTATATTCATTCCACCGTGCACATACAGATGTCATCTCATTTTCTTCTTAATTTTCCTTATTTTATACATGTGAAAAAAATGTATTGGTCACATCACACTTGACTATCTTTTTATCACATTTTATATGTATATAATTCATGAATTTCTATAGACAATTCACTGATCTCCAGTAAACATTTTATCTTGTTCAGGGTGGTGGTGGCTGCAAATTGGTGCCTATTCCAAGAACACTGAGCATGAAGCAGGAATACTCGCTGGATGGGATACCAGTCTACCACAGGGCACCATGTACACACATTCACACACTCATTCACACCTGTGGGTAATTTAGAGTAGTCAATCCACCTACAGATTGGACAGGTTCTATGTTCTTGTGGGTGTTCTCTGGGTTCTCCAGTTTCCTCCAACTTCACAAACACATGCTGGTAGATGGATTGACTATACTAAATTGACCCTAAGTGTGAATAAGTGTGTGTTTCCATGTGTGATGCCCTGTGATGGACTGACATCCCATCCACGGTGTAGTCCCACCTCCCGCCCAGTGTTCCTAGGATAGGCTCCAGATCCACTGGAAGCAGTTACTGAAGATAAATGAATGCATGAGAATGAGCGTGACTAAGTTAATATACCAATAAGTAACAAAAGTGTCTGGGAAATGTATCTGAGTAAAAGTAGCCATTTTTAAATGGAGTGACATAAAAGTTAAGGGTGACAGAAACAGTTATACTGGTAAACTAAGTAAAGTAGAAATATTCGCAAAACGTACTTAAATACAACACCAAACTATTTTCCGCTTTGTTACTGTGCTCATAAGCTCATATATAAGCTCATATTCATCAACCCGACCTTCAAACTTTAAACTGAGACATTAAACAACTGTTCTTAATCTCACTATGTGCATGAGTGCAGCACAACCACATTTACAGTATCCTTTCTCTGTTGGTTTAAGGCAGGCTGCTACAATAAGAGTGTCTTCCCTTCCTAGGAACAGCTGGATGAACCCTATTAGGGTTCAGCACTCATTTCCAGAGAACTTCTCCTGAGCAGACAAGCAGCTCAGGTTCTTTCGCCATCAGGTCTAATGAGAGACACATGCTTCCTGCACACACCCAGCACAGGCTCCCAGAGGAACTTCAGGTCTGGTAATAGGATCAATTTCCATCCCAGCTTCAATTTGTGGGCCATTTCTGAGGAATTTAGCTCTGAAACACTACTTGCAGGGCATCTTGTTCTCATATAGGCTGCTATTTCAAAGGACAATGGGATGCACCAGTCAGGCAATCTGCTGTGCTAGTAGTACACCCTGATGAAGACTGACGAGATCTAACAGCCTCCTGCTCCCTTTCACAAGTTTTTTATTTTTTTATTTTTTTATTTTTATAGTCACAGGGACAAACCTTTAAGGCAAAGTTATATCACACAAACCTCTCACAATTTTCCAACACCCCATAAAGGAATAAACAATCCACAGGATGGACTCACATGTTGTACACTCATGGGCAATAAAAATGAACCAAGCCCAAAATGGCAAAATATTAAGCTTGTAATGGTCTTAACAACAAATCACTAGTCAGGAAATTAGCAAGAATTAAACAAATAGATAAATTAATTTAGAATGGGAAAGCTTTTCCCTTTGAAATCTTTAAATGTTTAAGCCTTGTGGGTAAACTTGCGGACAACTTTTTACAGAAAGAAGAGTCAATGTTGTTCCATTCAGTGTTGAAGGATTCACAGTTGATGAGTAGTTGAAAAATGCTTCCCGGTTAGTTTGTGTTTAATGTGAGACCAAATATTATCTATAGGGTTCAAATCTGGAGTGTGACCAGGCCAAAACATGAGCCTGATGGACTTGTTCTTAAGCGACTTTTTGGTGGTCTTTGTAGCGTGGGCAGGTGCATTGTCTTGTTGAAAAATAACATCTGATCGTTTCTCTTTAGAAAACAACTTTTCAATTGTGGGAATCAAGCCTTTCTGCAATATTCTTCTGTATTCCACAGCATTAACTGACTTTTCACAGTAAAGTAGCTCACCAGTACCAGCAGCTGGAAAGGCTCCCCAAACCATGACGCCTCTTCCTCCATGCTTAACTGTGGTAGAGATGCATTCGCTATTGTATTGTATCATGATTCATCACTCCGCATAACACAGCTGAACCACTCTGAAACAAACTTTCCATATTCTGCCAAAAACTTCATTCTGTCTTTGATGTTTTTCTGAAACAGCCATGACTTTTTAACACATCTTCTAGACACAAAACCTGCATTAGATAACTATTAGATAGCCATTTTTTGCTTGGCTCTTTTTTTTTTGCCCTAGAGTGTACTGTGCTTCCTCACATTCCTTATCAGAATGAGGAAAATATATAAGTTTTTTTTTTTAAAGATCTTTGACAAGAGTAAAAAGCTTTACATCAGAAGAGCCAATTTCTCTCAGGGTCGGTAAAAAAGTCATAGCGCACAAGATAAAATGCATTTTATTTTTATTCAGAGCATGTGCGACCTGAAGATTAAAACAAGAGGTTAGAAATGGAAAACTTTAATTAGTGTCCTTGTAATAAAGCTCTGAAGGAGAGTGTGTTACGGAGGATATTTGTAGTGTGTAGGTAGAACGTAATGAGTGGACATGGCATTAATCACTAAAACCATGCACTCTAATTAAAAAGGTGAAAGTAATCCAATAATCACATTCAAGGTAATATTAGTCAACTCCAAAACAGCATCACATACATCTAATAGAAGGGTCAGCGTATGCTGCATTCATCTATTCATTTATTTTCCTTCCGCAGGCTGAGAAAGTCAGTCCAGATTTCTCTATCTCTAGCCATAGATTCTAGCTCGTCTGGGGGATCCCCAGACATTCCCAGGCCAACCGTGAGATCTCTCCAGCAGGTCCTATCTTTGCCAGGGAGTCTCCATCCAGTGGTACGTGCCTGAGATAGCTCTAGCAAGAGCCAACTAGGAGGCATCCTTGTAAGGAACCACCTCAACTGGCTCCTCTCCATTCAGAGATGAGAAGAAGCAGCTCTAGTCCAAGGCACTCCTGGAATGCCATGTTTAAGTCAAAATTTTGATTACTTGACTTGTTTTTAATTGTTTCTACTTGTTTCACAAATCAAAGTCTACAAATCAAATATTCATGAATCCAAATACTGAAACAATGCCCATTGCAGTACATTTTGACCTGAGAGTAGGTATCTACATTCTCTTTTCTCAGGTTAAGGTGTGTGCTCTGGAAACTTATTCTGTTTTCATAAAAGGATATGATAAAAAAAAAATATGATCAACATATGGAAAAATACATTTTGGGTGATTAAAACAGTCTTAAATTGCAACACCTGGAAAAACCTGCTGATTGCCCTGTCATCCTGCTTTAACCTTATCCATTAATTTCAGCCCCAAAATAAATTTGAAATTATGGAAAATAATCAAAGGAGAAATACAAGAGCTTTTTGTAATACTGTGTATTATATATACAGACATATACAGACCTGGGGTAAGTTAAATTGGTGTTCGTATTATGTCTGTATCAGAAAATGTATTTTAATTGTTGCTGTTGATCAGTATACTGCAAAAGCCTGCAGACATGAAGAAATCACTCATTAGATGTGTTAAAGCACTGAAAAAGATATACAGAAAGAATGATGAAGAAGAGAAACAGTTCTCCTACTGTATCATATCAGTGAAGGTCACATATCTCATTCACTGCTGCTAGACTACAGTCAGATTAAGGTAACTGCTGTCATCTGCACACATGGAACAGGCTGTATTATAATATTTCACACGAAAGGGAGAAAAGAACATTGTATAATTCATTCAGAGCACAGTAATCAACAACGCCATTCTCAAGAGATCAGCGACATATTTCTCAAAAGACCTGTGCTCATTGAATTCTTATAGAGGAACAATTTCTTCACACAAAGGAACTCAAAGTTCCCTTGCCTGCTGTTATGCCACAAGGAAGGAAGTGTCTCCACTGAACTAAGCCCAACCGTGGGTTTACAGCCTCTTCCATCACAACAGAGACGTTGATGCTGAAAGAACGAAGATGGCTTTCTGAGCAGGTGCATGATTGGAAAATGTAAACAATGCCTTTTCTGTTCCTGCAGCCTTTGATGGCACTCCACAAGAGCCCATGACTACAGTCAGATGAGGGTTTGAGAAAGCCTCCCAGCATGAGAGCCAGGCCTTGTGCTCTTTGAAATGCTTTTGGCACAGAATGGCAACAAACATCATCTCTGACTGCAGGGACTAGAGAAGACATTATATTATATCAGACTACAACAGTGAAACAGGCTAAATGAAACAGCTGGCAAGGGATCTATAAGATGAGACATGCAAATTGCTTGTTAGATCCGAACACTGAGCTGCATTTAAATGCATAATTCACTGCCACTGACAAGGTTAGGAGAAGCGTAGATTACACTGCCAGCAGAGCAAATGACTTCAGCTTGTCATATTGGTGTGGGAGGATCTAAAAAGAAGTGCTTACATGTAGATTTGGTGGCATCCTGAAGTCAGTGGAGGTCTTTCTCTATTTTGCACAATGATAGGTGAAAGGGGTCCACATGAAAAGGTGTATAACTGGGTCCTGATTTTTCATGTCTTTAAAGGCATCCGAACATGTATATATGCAAGTAGAGAGAAAAAGGAACATGAAGTTCAGCCATTTAGAGCTAATAATCAAAGCTCTCAGCAACATGGTGGCGCAGCTCCAGGATCCCGAATTATTGTCAGAGTTCTTCCCATGCCTGTGTTGGTTTCCTCCGAGTTCTCTGGTTTCCTTCCACCTACCCAAAACATACTGTATATGAACTGGCTATATATGAAAAATTAACCCTAGCTGTGACTGAGTGAGTGACTTATTGTGTGTGAAGCCCTCTGATGGACTGGCGTGTCATTCAGGGTGTATTCTTGCCTCACAAATAGTTTTCCCTGAGAAAGTCTTCAGATCCAATGTGACCCTGACCAGGATAAAGGGGTTACTGAAGAAGATGTAAGAATGAATCAAGGCTCTGCCGCAAAAGGCTAGCTATTAGATAATAAAAATTACCTGGTGAAGAATAGAGTGAAAAACTGCTTAAAATATTGAACTCAATAGTGTAAAAAGAGAATCTGGGGATTTTCTTTTCATTCCAATGCACTTTTTCATTCATATCTCCATCTCAAACATCGATAAAAGCATAGTGCTATATCGTGTACTGAGAGAGCGGAAATGAAGAGTGCGAATGTGAGAGGAGGTCGGCCTGGATGCCCTGTAATGGCTGCCGGCTGCTTTTGTGAGATGATGGCAATGGATCTGATTGAGAGGTGACTTGGGGAGAGGAAAGTGCTATCTGCAGAGCGAGCGGGTGAAATTCCACTGCTGATTTTGAAAAGCGGCGATGAGTACGAAACACTCTGTGCATTACAGAGATCCTGAGATCTGAGAGAGAGCTCACGGCTGTAATGGACAAGAGAAGTATTTCCATTCAGGACAGAGTGACTTGGAAAATGAGGTGCACATGGCACAGTTACTTACCCGAATCCAGAACTATTGATACCCCCAGTTGAGAAACTGTGTGTTTTTTGTTTCCCACTATACAATGACACCTGTGAAAGGAACAGGAGTTCTCCGGGGGATGTGGGCGATGACATCATTTCCCACACAAAAGTAACACTAACACTAAACAGCTTTAATTTTAATTTTGATTCACCTTACTCTTTTACCTTTTAGTGTTTGGTGTTATGTGAAGACACATAAAGTAGCAGAGACCAAACACTACTGAAAATTTCTGTGCCATACTGTATGGTAGAAAAGTGATTCTAGCTAGCTAGCATTATGTTGTTGTTTTATTTGTTTGTTTGTCTGGTGGCTGTCCAATTTGACCAGTCAACTATTTCTCCATTCTGTCCCTATTCGGTAATTTTTGGTACTACAAAGATAACCAAATTCAGTGCGAGTACCTGGATAAAGTATGTGTCACTTTCTAAAAAAAAAAAAATGACAAAAACATTACATTGTGAATTTGCTGCTATATCGTGCCAAACTGGACTGTCCTGTCGGAACGTACTATAACATAAAAACTATATTATCCTTCAATGAGAGTTATCCTAAACATGATCAAGCTATTAGAAAAATAATTAGTATGCACTGGCAAATTCTAGATGATTCGTTGCAAAAAAAGAGAGAACGGGCAAGAGAAAAACTTTCCTAGTCATAACGCTGAAAAGCCCATTTTTTAAAATCTCTCCTCATAAATGCCTAGTGCACTGAGCACACCAATAACTCACACTACTCTGGTGGATAACCTTCAACCTCACCAGAGCATCTATGAGGCCAATGAGGTCATCTCTATTAAAATATATCACAGAGGGCATTCATGGGGCCACTCAAAACAAGTTACACATCATAATTACACAAGAGAGGCCATTTGGAGGCTGTGCTCCAGCCAGCAGCACAGACTGGAGCAAAAATGTGCACTGCATAATGTCACAGGGGCAGTAAAACAAATTACTGTGCAATCCTTTGCCATAAAAGAACAAAGATTCTAACAAATGACATGCTTTTATGATTTGCCTGATATTGCTTGCAGGAGAACAGGCAATGAAACCATTTCAGAATGTGGGGATGAGAGTGTGACACTATATGAAACAAAGTGTTTAAGAAATGCACTGATCACTATGAGAAAGGAATACAAGTCTAATTCCCATTCTCTGCAAAATGCTCTATGGAGAGATGGGTTTAAAAGGAAATATAGCTAGAAGGTTGACAGCACTGTACTACATATCGTTTCAACTTTCTCATATGATCACTACAACTATCCATCCCTCAAAAAAACCCATTCATCAATCTATACTTGTTTCACAAACACCTGTACTGGCAAACATCTCAATTACATTTTTAAGCCATTGACTTCCTCCCCACTTTCTCTGCTGGTCATAACTCACAGTGACAAAGAATAAAGAGTGTAACAGCCTATTGATTAGACTAAGCTGTGCAGCACGAAGAAAAAAACTCCACCAGACAAATTGTTGTTTATTTACACACATTATCTTTTGCTGATGCTCTCTTTTTGTGTGTGTATGTGTGTATGTGTGTGTGTGTGTGTGTGTGTGTGTGTGTGTTAGGGAGGAAGTGGGGAGAGAAGAGAGAGATATAGTTAACAAGAAAGCATTCTGTTGGTGTGAAAGCCCAGAGACAAAAGAATCTGGTAGACTGCTAACAAAACCACTTTGCAATCTACAGAGAAATAGATAAGTAACTAATCTCCTTTACACATATACAAATAAAAACACACACTAACACGTGAAGTACTGAAGTCCTACATTAAGAGGCACCTGATGGCTGTCACAGTGCAGCTCCTTAATGTTTCACTTGCATAATTATTACTATAGTTAAATAATGCTGTAAATAATATTTAACTTTAACCTTAACCTCAGTAACCAAAGTAAATCTTTTGTCTTTTAATTCAATTTAATTTTATTTTTATTTTGTAACCGTGCAGCTTGTTTTGTGAGGATCAGCCTTACAATCTCCAAATTTTATTTTACTCCCATTATTGGGAAATTTGGTCCTCACAAAGGGCTAAAACACACACGCTTTACACAGCGCTTCCATAAACAGAAGGTGTGTGTGTGCATAAACATATGCAGATGCACACACACCTTCTGCTTATGGAAGCCCTGTACTCTATGTGTTTGTTAAATGGAGTGGGTCCTATCAGGTATGAGATACTCTGCCCTGTGGTTCTGCCCTGTGAGAATAATGCAAATGACCATCCGATTTGGCATGCACAGCAATATGGCCATAGTCTTCAGAACTACTCCAACAGCCTTCCCCAAAGCAAAAGCATTTCAACACAATAATAAAAATGCCCACACTACCACACCTGCAAATTCCTTAGAATTTGGAATATGATTAAACTTTATGAAAAGTTATAAACTTTAGTTACAAGTAAGGTTAGTGATAGAGGCTAGTACAAAGACTGTAGCTTTTGTAGCTCCTTATAATTTCTCCAAATTCTTGAAATCAGATTTAAAATCCACACCGAAACCACTACCAAGGAATTCCTACTTTTAAGAAGAAGCCTTTCTTTGTCACATTTGTAACCCAGAGCCTTTAATCATTGAGCCACCACTGCCCCTAGAAATACCAAACCAAACCAAACTCTCATTCAGGTAGTAAACACACATAGTACTAATGACAAGCAATAACTACAGTGCTGTAAAATCAACAAACACATATAACATCAGTGCCTAATGCAAGCTTATGTTTAGTTGCTTTGCATTTTTTGTGTCAGGTCGAAAATAGGATGAGTGGTTTAAAGCCGCCAATATATCTTCAGAAAGGACGCTTAAGACCCATCATGGAAGAGCCTGAATGGCTTCAATCAGGAAAGGACCAATCCAAGCTCTCGTTCAGGTAATAGCTTCAAGGATCTGACACTCTTCTGTCATGAAAATTGAGGGTGAGGGGTCAAGGTTGACTGAGAAGTGAATTTCATTATGCCTTAAGTCTCAGCTAAGGGGCTTTGCACAGACACCCATCATAAATTCCGTAATAGATAGCAAGGAAACTGGTTTTTTTATTGCCCTGTGCTTAGAAAGAGATGGTGGACATGTAGGTGACAGATGATGTCCTCCATATTTTGGTGAAGATAGATGTGAGAAGATGCTAATAACCAAAAGACACGGTCAGTGTAGCGGTTTTTATCGCCCACTAGTTTCAGCACTGAATTTTCTGTTCAGGTTAAGAGCTGCTGATATATGGATTGCTTTAGTATTTCATTCAGTGGCTATATTACATTTCTCCTGAGTCCTGCCAATGCAATCAAATAATTCTAATTTGACATTTAGGTGCCAACTATTCACATCTACCAAAGGCTTGACATTTAAATAACGCTGCCTGTCATTAGCATCTCATTATGGCCTTTTTGAACAGTGGTAATGGGCTGCACAGGCGACCTTTTGTCATTGCAGCCTCAGCTGTCCACTACACAAGTCGAGCTGATTCACAAGGGAGAAAACTGGAGCTTCAATTTTACTATGAACATGGCCAAGTAGAAAGGAACTCAGTAATCCTGACGTCTCTCTACTACCTGTTCTGAGGCCTCTGAATGGCCCTACTGAGGTATGGAGAGCACAGAATAAAGGTATTAGTCCTGGATGAAGGAGAGCAAATTGGCCGTGGATGTGGACATACTTTTTTCTCCAGAAAAGGTCGGGTGATTAAATGGGCACAGAGCGATAGAGAGATGTTATCCTCTTTTTGTCCTCTTCAGCATGCCAGAACAACACTAGTGGTCCAGCAGATCAATGCTTGCCTTATCATTGCAAGGCCTTCTATAGGATAGTGATCTAGGTGTCTTGTGAAAGTGCTCTGCTAAAACAAATGTTAACACAATCATTCTGATTAACCATTAACAGAGGACAATTTAGCTTTATACTATAAAAGAACTGACTCTAGGTGTAGGAGTGAAACCTCACTCCAAGCTATTACACCTTTTTCAAGGCAAGTAAGTTGTTTTTTGTTTTTGGATTTACCCCCATTTTCTCCCCAGTTTGGTCATCTGCCAACCCACCAGCCAGCTCTCCCTTATCCTATGACAGCTACCAAACAGGGGCCGGTGACACATACTTCCTCCAAGACACATCAAGCCAGCTAACTGCATCTTTTACGTCATAGGGCAGCGTCACGCACAGAGGAAAGTGCTGTCTGCTCTCTTGCACATACATGAGCTCACAGACGCCCACGATTGGCTAGTGTCCCTGTGATTGACAGGGGAGATAGTATGCCATCTCTTTCAGCGAGAAAGCACTGGCTAAAAGGTTAAGACTTTGCTTTTAAGGTTTTATTATAAAAAATGACCAGGTTAATGTTTTATTTTTTGTGCTTTTCCTTATTTCTGAACACAAATAGTATATTCAATTATACAGATGCTCACTTGTTATTTTGCTATTGACATCATAACTGAGGTGAGGCTTTGTGATGATCTAAAATATAGTATCTGCATTAGACTAAACACACTCTCTGACATAGATCAGGGTGCTTAGCTTGTTAAAGGAGTCCTACTTGGAACCCTTTCTAATAGAAAAGCTCTCTTGTAGAGTTTTACATACAGCTTCTCCCAGAGGCACAACCCAGGGACCCTTAATGGGTCTAGTTTGTTTCCAAAGAGGATACTCTTGCAACCACAAGCCTGCATACACATTACAATTTCATGTCATTATGAATACATTTTGGCAATAGTTATATCTCTGTTTATTTTTTTTTTTTTTTGGTCAAATGATTTTTATTTCCAACAGACCAATAGCAGCACTTCAGCAGCACTAATAGATGAGTGAAAAGTTGATGAGTGAAAAGAGCAGTTTTGAGTTGCTAAGCGACGTTACACTGTGTGCTTGTTTTTTTCACAATAGAAAATCATGTTCTCTGTTTATCTTTTGCTGTTTAGTTTTTCACTCTGTAGCATTGTGTTATATGTGGAATAGATTTTATCTTTGGTTCTGAATCTATTTAACAAGGTTATGATAAATATTTGTGCCATTTTCAAAGCAAGTTGAAAAAGAGTGTAACCATAGCACAATAATCGACGTTTTTTACGTCGATAGCATTTTTGGGAAACCAAGCTCTGTGTGGATAGAAATCAGCTGTCTACATGACTGTATTTATCCAAAGCAATATCTGTAACATGATCTTATTGCTGAGAGAAACAAACTAAACCAAAATTCCTACATTAAAAAAGTCATCCTGCATACAGTTATGCTGTATTCAGAGGCAACACTGCTAACATTGCTTACAAGAAAATCCTAGCATGCAGAAAGAAAAAAACAGATTCCAAACAAATTCCACCGTACTGCATATATGGGAATTGATTTCAATTTCTGCCACTCAGATCTAGCTAGGCTTTGTTGGTAGCACATATTCTAACATCATACCGTGATATCAGTTACGTGATACTGCCGCGTGGCACACATCAACATGTTAGGCCACTGCCACACCAGATGTTAGGCCACTGCCACACCAGATTTTCACCACGCTGTTTTACATTGCCAGCGATTCAAAATCAATCAGATCAATGATTTTGGAGTGAATGAGAGAACGTAAACTAGCTAGCTGAGCTAAGATGTGCAGCAATTAGCAACAGTAAGAAAGCATTCAAAAGTAATGGGTGGCTGCTGCTTGATAATAAGCAACTGCTCCATAATTTTAGAGACCAAAGACACCATAGTTCCATTCTCATTTTCCATACAGCTAAACCATAGAATTAGCAACTCTGGTGTATTCATGTTCTTGTGCTATGTTATTTTTCTCTAAACAACCAAAGACATATTTTGTTTTTGGGATAATCCGGCCCAAACTGTGTGAATACTGTTTCAACTGTCCTGGAAAGTTAGATTCAGGGATTTTGGAGCTGCACTGTGACAGCACTGATGTGCCTGTTAATGCAAAAAGCGACAGCACTTCACGTTGACTGAACGTCCACTGACAGACATGTCTCTAAAACACAGACAGGAAGCACTACCACTCTGATCACAGAGGCTTGTAAAGCATGCTTTCATAGAAAAGGCAAAAAAAAAAACAACAACAAAAAAACAAAACAAAAAAAAACAAAAACAAAACGGGGCACTTATCAAAACCACAACATAAAGCACAGTGCCACTCGAGTATGCATTTCATGCTCGTGTCAGATTCTCACCTGCCTTCAGTGTGATCTCTGTCATGTAATTTGATTGCTCTGGAGCCATGCAGCACTGGCCCAGCTGGGAGAGAGAACACCAGTGATTCACTATCAGCACCCCGGTTTCTCTCTTCTATTATTAAAAAAAATTAGCAATGGAAAAAGGCCAGCAAGAGGATTTATGCAATATCAACACTACCATCTGGGTAATAACGAGGCTTTCATCCTTATCAAAGGCCTTTTCATAGCTGACGGAAGCGGAGCAATAATGATGGCTTTTTGACAACCGACAATCAAAACTCAATTTCTGTACCAAGTGTGTTCTGCTACACAATGGCACTGCTGCAAAGATGGCACACTCCTCATGGCGCTGCATGTCACAGTGAGAGCTGCTTTCCGGCACAAACCCGCCCTGAAAACAGCCAAGACTGGGGCACATCTGCCATTTTATTTATTCATACCACATGTTTAGAAGCTTGTGTCCCAAAAGGTTGGCTTTGATGCATCTTCATTCACTTCCTGTACTGATGTCTGTTTCTTTGTTAATAATGTGAGCTGATGTCTTGGTTGCCATGGAGTGAAACTGTTGGATGAAGTGTGCTTTTGCATCCACTAGAGAACCAAAGTTAAAGAGTGAATATTTTGTAACTTTGCACATTATCTGCAAGATTGTAACCCACTTTAGGCAACAAAACATTGATATATTATCAAGCACATCTGTTTTTCTGCTTAAGGAATGTACTCAATATACGTATATATTGTATTGTATTGCTTAGGGGTGCACATTACAAACAAATATCATGAAGTCATTATATTGCAGTGTAGTGGAATTGTAATAAGCCTCACAATATATTTAAAGCACAGTGGTGAGGCCATGATATTGAGCTATATTGTTCAAGTTTGCTGCATTGCATGAGTGCTAAAATGAAAAAAAGCCAAAACTTTTAACTTGGTGTGTCAATTCTGCTTCTGACAGTTCCTCAACCTCAGCTACATTACATTATGTTTGTACATGCCTATGATATTTTCTAACAAATTTAGTTGGCTCTATTTCACAAATATGCTATAAATAAATTAGTAGCCTGATTTAGCTACTAAGGATGCTGTAAATGCCTCACACATTTTTCATTTTAATGAACGTGGACTTTCTCTGTTCCACTCACCCATGCCCACATGAAAGTAAAAAGCTTTTTTTGTTGACAGATGCCCCGAGAAACTTTCTAATATGATTTCTTTTTTTAAAAGAAAATCTGTATTTGCATCAGTTCATTCCGAATATTATATTCATATTCAGTTACATCCTTAGTATAAATACTTGAAGGGCCTTAGCTGTTTTAGAAACAAAAGAAGCTCACATTTGAGACTGGTCACAATTCTGAGTACACCTCTATTTAGATTTAGACACTGAAAGAGGCTCTGCTGAGTAGTGCTGACCATATCATCAAGTCAAATCCTTTTCTTCTAATCCAGTTTTACATAAGAAATGAATGACATAATGGCCAGTCGTGTGAAAACGACGGCTTTAAAGAGAATTAAAGCTCAGCTCATATGAGGCTTGCTTGAGCAGCCACACATGTCTGAGGTGTGCTCTCATCAACAGCAGAGCCTCCAGGTCAGTGTCTCTGGACATGAACAGAGGTGTTATCCTGAGAAATAGCCCATGAAAGCTCCATTTAAGGCAGACGGGAATGTTCTGGGCTTGAAATGTAGACAGCATAATGATGTCTGAAAGTATGCTATAAGACTCCAGCTCTTTGTGGGGAGTTGGGGGATAAACATGGTTCCAAGGCATTCTGAAATTCTAGATCTGATGATTAATATGGGCAGCCTGGGACACAGGGAAAGGGGTAAGAGCAGGCCAGGAATTCCTGGAAAATGAGTTTGTGCTTTAAGGGAGGTGTTGATCTGCTTTGAAGAACTGGAGGTGTGAAAACCTTTCAAAGACCTTGGAAAGATTAAGAGGCTCCAAAGAAAGTTTTTCTCACTGTTCTGAACAAAACATTCACATAACCTCACATCCATATTTCGACTACTCATATCTACATATGAAGTAACTGAGACCTTATTTCTTGAGATGCTAAACCTTCACGCACGCTATGCATCACACCTCATACACATAAATTCCTTCCAACAGTGAAGCATGTTCCCTAGTGATCTGGGACTACATTAGGTCATGGTGTATCAAGTTAACGTTGTTTGAAGCCCGGCATTCCAGTAGCATTCTCACTCTTATTTAATTACACATGACCACACATTATATATATATATCTGCTGACTTGACATTTTCTGCTTGAGACCTTGCGTTCACCTTTGTCTGTCTTCATGTTGTTCTGTCTTCATGAAGAAAATTAAGAGCAAAGTCAAAGTGGTGCCTGACTAATAATGTCAGCACCTGTGAGATGTGTGAAAGTGTGTTCTTAAAGAAAAGATCCTATGTAACACCCTTAAGGTTCTTTATTAATAAATCTACTAATATTAAGAAGTATAAGAAAAGCCCTTGGTATTAAAGCTATGAATAATGGAAGAATGGCTGAAATTGGCTATAACGAAGGCCAAAGTGGGGCCGAATCTGTGCATACAGGCCAGATCGGAACCGCAGGCTATGCGATAATAAAATTCAGCGCTGGCGTAAATGAGAGGATGTTTCCTTCATTTCCTCCAAGCATTCCATATTATATCTTCCTCTCATACATATTAGTTCCCCCAATAAACCACATAACTGAACTTAGGCACGCCTGCATGCTGACTCCAGTAACTCCAGCACTGTTTAACCCGGGGCACATCCATAAATGCGCTTAGTGTGGAAGCTAAAGTAGCCTCATGCTGCATTGGGTCATCCATTTCTGAAAAATGATGCCACTGGTTGGTGTTGGCCCTAAACCTAATAAAGAGGATGAAGAAATGAGTGAAAGTCCAGCCGCTAAGAATGCCCTGGTCCCTCCTGCACTCAAGACTGAGATGTAAGAAACAAATTCTGTCTCTTTCCCTTTCCCCTTTAAGTCTTTCTATTTATCAGTATCTAGGGTGTTTTTGTCAAGATAAATAATGGCATAACACTACACTTGCAAGAGAAGATGAGTATGTCAGCTTTCATTTGGGCAGCAGTAACAGCTATTGAGCAACATATGCAGAGGAGCTGATGCAGGACAGACGAGGGAAAAAGAACAGGAAATTGCATTGCCTGTTCAATAGGCCAATGAGATTAGGCAGAAAGAAAAATTATCATAGAAATGATATTTTTGAGACCTCGTCAAAAAAAAAAAAAGCTGATTGTATTCGTGCCATGGAAGAATTGTCACAATAAAAACACAATAAAACATCTTTTTGTTCCTTTAAATGGAATGCATGCTTTAAAAAAAAAAACTCTCCTTTGAAAATGTGATTTTCTCATTGTTTTTGTGCGGGAATTACGATGCATAGCACATACTGTGTGTATTCTTGACATGC
The DNA here is from genome assembly GCA_037576675.1 of Pangasius sanitwongsei. NCBI lineage: Eukaryota > Metazoa > Chordata > Actinopteri > Siluriformes > Pangasiidae > Pangasius > Pangasius sanitwongsei. Next base: position 5,283,733 of record CM075003.1, on the reverse strand, counting down.
CAGATGACATACTGCATGTCTGTGTGCGCACTGTACATGAAACAGGAATTTTATGTATTCTCTAGTACTCTAACAGTACTTCCTCCAAGGCTATGGAAGCTGCCAGGAATATCATTAGTATTCATAGAGCAGACTCGATCCCCAGGTCCCTGCACATGTTTAGAAATGTCTTGTTTTCAGAGGATACACTGTAATGTATTACACTGCACTGTATGTTACTCATTTATATAAACGACGTATTAAACTTTAGGGAAAAAATGCCAGTTTGAACAGACTTCTCTAGTAATTTTATCTTTACAAAAATGCTGGGAATGAATAGTAGTAATGAATATGAATATACGTACGGAGGTCTATGTGACAGAACGCATAATATATCACACTATGACAAGTAAAGCTTCAGGGGAAATTGGCTTTCACAGAGTTCATGGCTCATATGTGTGCTTTGTATTTCTATGATTTCTAAGGATAGCACTGAACACAAAACATAATGCTGAATAGTCTAGCACCTAAAATGTAGCTACAAATCCACGAAACAGATTTTAATTTAAAACCATGGAATACACTGAGAATTTAAATAACCTTATATATAGTTCTGTGGTTGTAAGATACTGAGCCACAAGGTTTTGACCCTCAATAAGATAAAAAAAAAGATACAATTTTTAAAAATATTTACAGTAATATTTGGTTCTCAGACATGTTCAGTGGCATGTATACATTTCAGTGGCATAATACATTTATAATATTATGCTTGTATGCTTTATGGTGGATATGCAACGTAATCAAAGTCTAATAATAAATAGATTATTATGAAAGGAGTCTCCAGTGTCAGCACTTTGCAAAAGTCAGAGGTAAAGCTGTAATTTTCAGTTTTCCGAAACAGAAATGTCTAACGATGGACAACGTTGAATTCTGCAGTTTCTCTGTAACAGGAGAAAGTGAAGGAATGACAGTTTTTAGCTGCTATAAGTAATAACAGGAATTACAGGAACTTGCTTCATGGACATTCCACAACATTATATGTGACTATAAATGGATGCAAGTACGATGTGTTATTCTTTAATAAATAAAAAATGTAATCACTGACAAACTGCTGTGGTATAAGAGGAAGAAAACACTACAGGAAAATAATCAACTTCTATAACAGCATGTCCTGTTGTGTTTTATTCCTTATTCAGTCAATCTTTTTCATTTCCTAGTTATCAACCACTAGTGTAAAGAGAAGAAACTGTAGATGGCAGAGCTATCTCCTTGAGTCTGGGTTTAGTTGAACTACATTTAAGGACAACGAGTGCAGCCAAAGTTATCTCCAGCAGGCCTGTTGTGTTTACAGCCCTGTGAGGGATTGGAGTTACAGTAATCGAGATGTCACTGTGCTTTATAATCCAATAATGGACAAGGCTTTGCTTAGCAATCTGTTTGTCTTGGGCTTAGGTTGTGGAAATAAACCACCAGTGGATCTGGGTGTGTGTGTGTGTTTGAGCATATGTGTGTGTATGTGCATTTCAGAGAGGCAGGGGAAACTTTCTTCTTGTGCATTCAGCAAACTCCAGTCCCTTTACCAACTGAAACCCCAGCAACACTGGGTTTCCATCTAAAAGTGTAAGGCCTGAATGGTTTTACAAGGCAATCTGCACATCTCCCCCATGTGAGACCGCGCACCGTCAGCAGCCTGTAGCACAACAATGTGCTCCGTGGTCAGAGAGCAGAATGGCAAGGAGGAGAAGGAGGCTGCAGCAGCCATGGGGAGGGAGCTCACAGTGCTTATCAGAAGACGAGCAGAGTCTTTTCGCCTCTCTGCCAATCTGTCTGCAGAGGACAGTTCCCTCAGGTAGTGATTGGGGTCAGGGTGGGTGTGTGTACAGGTCTCATGCATGGTTACAGCGGTCTGCCTTTGCCCATCGCAGCTGCTGAGAGAGAGCGCGCTGAAACACTGTGAACATGAATTTATGGAGAGCAGACAATCTGTTCTGCCTCAACCAGGGGAATACAGGATGTCACGCTAAGCTCTGCCAAACTCCTGCAAAATGAAATGTGACAAATGGTGACAAGTTATCGAGTCAGGTTCCCTTTATTATTCCCTCATTCTCTCTCTCTCTCTCTTTCACACTTCGTCTCCGCCTTTCTCTCTCCGATCATCAGAAGCACTTGACTAGCAGAGCATGTGAACGAGAGGCTGTAATTGACAAATTTTGACGGGCAGCCGAGTGGCAAGCTCCCATGGTGCCTGGTGGGGACTAAAAAATACCCTCCAAACGCAACAGAAAGTGTATGACAGGACTGTATAATCTGACGTGCACACACACACACACACGCACACACACACAAATACTCTGAACAATCTTAATCAGATGTCTGGACCTTGACTATTTCATCTAAACACTGAACACGAAACATCTCACGATTTCAACATAATCACATCTACATTTGCTCCACAATTTACGTTCAAGGTGCAGAATTTTTTTTTTCCATCTGTGAGAGATATACAGCACGCCCTGGCACAGAGGCACTTCAGCTACTGATAAGAGTCGCAGCAGCTATGGAGGCCAGATGATAGCAGCATGCCATACTTCTTCCCCTGGTATTTTCTCCAATCTGATCATTTTTCTTGTGGGGAGCAACAGTTTCATTTTGAAGGTGACTTTCAAGAGTGTTTTACTCTCTCTTTTTGTACTTCTCTAGCTGTCTCCCTTGCAGTCAGGCCTATATGAGATTTAGTATTTCATTTCCACTGGGATCATCATATTTAATTTGCCTGCTGGGAGGAGTGAGGCAGAGAGGAGATGGAGTGTATGTGTGTGTGTGTGTGTGTGTGTGTGTGTATGTGTGTGTGTGTGTGTGTGGGTGTGATAGAACACAAGGTGGGGGGACTCTAGTGGTTGGTCCTAGTGGTTTTGGTTAAACATCTTCCCGTTAGATAATTCATTTAGATAATGACGAATGTTAAATATCTGTAGTTTTTTTTCCTTTCTTGCACACATCTTGAAGTGCATCACCATTACATATTACAATGAATATCACAGTCCAAAGTCCATTAGGTCCATTAAATCATCATTAAACAAGCTATTATTGCCTCACCGTCAAAGACCAATGGGCTCCTATATACCATCAAACATATCCTATTAGAAAACATGACTTGCATCCGTCACAGTTCTCTTGTTAAACCGCTAGGACGTTTAGCATTGGGATATTAACCCATAAAGAAAACACAAATTATCTGTACTAACTACTGCATAGCATTACAAAACAATTAACAGCTTACAAAAATAATTGTTTTCATATTTGTTTCTGCCTGAGACAGCTACATAAATGCAGAAGAAACAGGAAATTGATGGTCTATGCCATAAAATTTGTTTTCATTATTTTCCTTTTTCATGATTTTTCATTTTGCTGTACAGATACTTATGCTTTTCTTAGAGCTACAATTACTATTAGTGTCACAGTGTCTGAATAATGACTACGAAAACAAATGTATATACCTTTATTTATAGACATTGTCGCTTGTGAACTTACAGTATATATCAGTATAAAAATATAAATGTGAACATACTTAGGTTCAATTTTGTTCATAAGAATTTTTAGGGGTGCAGTAATTGCACACACGGTTTTTGTTAAATATATATGTTTTTTTTAAATTTCAATTTTATTTACTTTAATTAAAGTTATCTCACATTTTCAGTGTGAGTTTAAGCTTATTATATACAAACACATTTTTATCATCTTTTTTTCCTATCGAAAAAAAAAGGGGCACTGTCTTCTATGTCCAACCAATGACTGGCGTAAAAATCTGAACAGAGATATGGGTATGAAGCCAATATCCTAACTCAAAAAGCTAAAAGAAAAACACTTTCTAAAAAGGCTTTTAAGAGCTTGTTGGGCTTTTGAGTATGCAGTTGTCTTTGGTACCCAGAGGAGAGAGAGTGAGGGGACAATAAAACAGGAGGCGGAGAGAGAAATGGTTCGGGGGGAGCCAAGCGTGAAAATCAGGCGTGTTATGAGAAAAGGATATGAGGCAGAGGCTTGGACGAGGAAATGGAGATAGAGAAAGAAAAAGAGACACCAGAATGAGTCAAATGTAGCAACAGGGCAGCAAAGTGGAAGATATATGAAAGTCCATTTGCAAGAGACTATTAAAAAGCCCTTGAGGAGATGTAGAACATACACAGCACTAGCTTTTAATACAGGGCCTTGTTTTTGCAGACACATAACACCCAGCCATCCACTACAAGTTTAACTCTGACTGACTGAAAAGGGTGATATACGGTACTATAAATTACTGGGATCCATTAGTTACTGGGACAAATGTCCTGTAATATCAGTATATAATGAAATATTAAATAATAAGAGTGTATTTGTAGTGGTGTGGGAAAACTTGTTGGATGTCTCTGTGGGCAAACTCTGGCAAAAAACTGGTTTTGACCAAAATTTGGGTTTTCTACCTACCATACACTGACACCTCAATTTCACAGAATGATGTAGAGATGCTTTCTACCTGCAGAGGTCACATTAGGTAAATAAGGAACCAGTTTAACAAACTCTAATAAGCCTAATAGAGTGTGTGTAAACATTATAAACATTATACACCAGCTGTCATATTGTCTGTAATCCACACGTGCCATCGCGTACATTGTACAGACGTCAGTGGACAAAGTTGTCATTTTTTAAATGATAATCCAAAAATGGGAAATTTATCCAACAGAATAAAATAAAATTCACTGAATTACTCAATGATTATTTCAGCACCAATGTAAGAGCAACCAGTGAGCAGTTAAATCAAAAGTGACAATGAAGCTGTTTGTTTGATGCCATGACTGAATTTTACTTCAGGAGACTTACATGGATGATGCTTATTATCAAAGTTATTGCTCATTTTCCATTGTAAATGGTCATATGTATGTATTTTATCGCAATGTTATTCATTGCTTATTCATTTACTTGCAAATTAAATCAATAAACAGTTTTTTAGACATGTTGTTGTCTTGCAGTGGAGTTGTAATGGAATATTTACATGCTATTTTCTTCTGTTTCATGACACTTGTGACTAGCTAGACTTTAAAGTTTACTTACTTAGTTTTCAGAACGACTGTATAAAGTAGAAAATGTCAAAATTTGACCATATGAAGGGCTTTCCCAAGCCAACATATATATTTTCCTGTCTACAAAGTCTAATTTCGTTAGGCAACAACCTCAAAGTACACTCAGTGCAAAAGATGTTAGTGTACCTGCACGTGTGTGTGTGTGTGCGTGTGTGTGTGCAAGCGCGCATTCACAGCCCCCCTGCTCTGTGGCAGTTCTGCAGGAACAAACAGGGTTGTCAGGATTGAGTGAAGTTTTAAGTTTGGCAGTCAGAGAGCTGCTACACTTGAAAAGTAATACAAATGACCAGAATTAAACTGAGCAATGAGCCTACAGATTCCATCTCTCTCTCTCTCTCTCTCTCACACACACACACACTCAGACATGGCTGAGTGAGAACAGACTGAAATAAAAAAAGGAGGTGGCTAAGGTAATGAAGCGAATATGTTCTAGGAGAAGTTTGTCGCAGTGATGTAATTTTATAGATTTAATTCATGAAACACATCATGAAGCCGTCTCATCGGTGCAATGGGGAACGTGTTTGATATGTCTGTGCTTTGTTTCATAGTTCATCAATCAAACAAAACGGCAGCATTTCTCTGCTGCAAACGCAATTAAAAGATTAATTAAAAGAAAAGAATTTGGTAAACATTCTACTAAGACAGATCAGTAAGACATCAAATGCCTGTAAATTATCAGATGATACATGTTTCTGAAATACCAGAGATGGTCTACACCAGGTTACTCAGTAACGAGTAGCTGATTGGACATTAAAATCTATTTTTAGACTAATTAATTCATTTAACCTCTTTTTCTTTGTTAAGTCATTAACTGATTAATTTATTAGCAAAATGAAATATTGTGAAATGTAGCGTGTATTGAGAAAATGGCACATGCTCACACATACACACTCTCTCACACATCGTCATTCAGACATCTGCAATTCATAGTAAAGAATGCTGCATCCATTTACTGAAGTCTTCAGGCAATTTCAGTAAATAAAGAAGCAAAAAAAAAGACAACCCTAATTTGAGAAATTGGTCCGAGGGGGCAGAGAAAAAAGCCAAACTCCAGTCTGATCTTGATAAAGTTTGTCATGTTACACAATCCGGCCTGCTCTGCCCCTGCCAAACACCAGTGTAAATGAAATGGCAGGAGACAAAAAGGCTGAAGGGTGCAGGGCAACATTTCTTTCTATAATTGCTTTGGATATTTGTTTTCCTGTTTACCTCATCTGAGAAACTTGTCGCCTGTGAAAAGTGCATTACTGGCTACATGCTCACTCACACTTTCACACACACAGAGCGACATACACTCGCTGGCACAAACACACAGGGGTGTGACTGCACATATCAGCAATTTTTTAATATCTTTTTTAGATTGGTATTTCCTCTTTTCAAACTTTCCCAGCAATGGACATACACACACACACACACATTCCCTGTTTTCCAGGTTATCTACTACCTCTGCAGTAGTCACTTGTTATGGACCACAAACAATAAAGCCAACAAGCCATAAGTTTCTGAGCTGCCATCCTCTGACACACACACACACACACACACAGTTCAGAATGGGATAGTTAGCTGGCTTGTTTCTCTTACTTTGGCTGTTGAGTGTCTTTTCCACAGCCCATACTGAAACGAACAGAACATGTTTTTTTTTTTTTTTCATTATCCACCAGTTTTAGTCTAGAGCCAAACTGACTGCAGGATCTTTTCAGCACAATTAACATTGTCACTAACACTGTTCTTGGGTCTGCTTGCCTCTTATACACCAGTTTATGCTAGCTGCAACTAAAGTACTGACAGAAATTCTTGCTAACAACTGTCATTTTAAATGTTATCAACAATAATGACAAGAATGACAAGTCACCCCACAATAAATGTAAGATTATTTTACATTTCAGCTGTTCAGACTGTTAATGAAAATATGACAAACTAAAATAACATTTTAAGGATGTTATCAGTGTGTGAAAAGCTTGTGTAAAAATGGCGGCCCAATTTATCAGAAAACAGACAACCAAACAACCAACAAACCACAGACTATGCTATATTTTTATTATTATTAGTAGTAGTAGTAGTAATGGTAGTATATTCGTAGCACTAGTATTGCTACTGCTATTACTAATTTAGTTTAGTCTCTGTATATGTTGTTGCCCACTGTGACACGGTGCACACTCCGTGCTTCTAGCTCCATTCCTGAGTATCAAAAACCACACAACGGGATTCTTTGGTATTGCACTGGTGGACAAATTCTTATAGTGATATTAGTCTGATATTTACGCAATGTAAAAATGCACTACTGTTGAAGTTCAGTTTTAGCAGTATGTATTGCTACAGATATGTTAAAGTAAACATAAAGATCCAACTGTCTGCTGTAGTTACACAGGTCATGCACAGGTCTGGTCAGTGTCTAAGAGGCCTGTGGAAGTCAAACATTAGCCCTCATAATGAAATATACTCACTTCATTATAACAATTACCACGGTTCGCTAGCCTGGGGCATGGTGTAATTACACCTATCACCACACCTGCAATTAAATCTTCTGAAATCCACAGACCTGCTGCATCAACCAGCCTACCATCTAACAGCCAGTGTTGTAATGTCATGTTTGTAGGAACATTACAGTATGTATTGCCTTCTAAATCATTGCAGCCATGGGTCCTAGAAATGTAGGACTAGACCTACAAATAATTTTTGCAAAAACATCTATCAATTTGTGGCCATTTTCCTTGAAATCAGATTCCGTTAACATACATGTGTCCCCTCACTCGTGCAGCCTAATTAGCTGTGATGTTTGGTGATTAGTTTTTGACCTGTCATAAGTGTGATCACCAGGAAAAGTCAGTGGCCAGGGTTGATGTGTGTGACACACAGCATGATCGGTATGTCTGCGATGTGTGTGTGTATGTATGTGTGTATATGTGTGTGTGTGAAATGTCAGTCTAATGTGAGGGGCATGTAGGCTGGGGCCAGGGCACGTCATGGCACGCTGTGAGGTACGTCTGATCTCCGCCTGGCCTCTTGTAGCTTTCTGAAAGTTCTGCCTGACGCTATATGATATCCCATACCACTGTGTGCTCCGTCTCTGTCTCCTGGGTGCAGATATTCTGCACTTCATCGCCTCTACCAGCTTTAGACTGCGACAAGTACGGCTAGGTGCTCCTGAAAGGGTTCAGTGTGTTTTCCCTGGAGCCGAAACTATGACTTCATACATGTTATCATCATCACCCTGCTGGCAAGATATCACTACATTCTCAGTCTTGTTTTTGATTTGATAGTGACAAAAAAAGCCTTCATAGCTGATGTTATCTGTTTTTGTAAGGCTTGCTATCCTGAGAGGCTAAAAGCTAATGTTGACCAGACAAGTGAATAAATAATGAAACTATGATTTATGTAAATGCGCTTTTACTATGCACTTAGCATCTTTTTGCCCATTGGATGACGAACAACATGGTGTGCTAATGGTTGGATAGCGCAAAAGCAAATGGAAAAGCGATTAGCTTGGCGTGGGAGAGCGATGTAGATACCCTTCTGCATTCCTGCCGTCGCTCTAATCACTGCAGTCATTTAAAAGAAGAGTCATTGCACCTGTTTAATTACTGTGATAATTGCACACCGTTTGTTTGTAGCCCAGGGGGTCCCGAGCCATGTCGCTAATGTGCCCAGCGTTTTTGACGAGTCCTTAATAACGTTAATGTATCTATGCCATTACAGGAGATGCATTTCCTCCCTCCAGGAGGGATACATGCACTGGACAATGTGTTAGATTGGGGGCTGTATGCCTGCTTACTATGCAGGGAAAACACTGAGGGAGTAAACAATGCCAGTGTTTATTCGATGGTAATGAACATAGCATTAGCCATCTCATTGCTCACTGCTAATGTTGTTCCAGACATGTCTTATGGATAGAGAACCAATAGTTACTACCTCAAGGCAAACAAAAAAAAATGTCCTGGACAGAGGCTACAGTGCACATTTTTCTGCTTAGCCTGCTCTAACACACTTATTTAACACCCACGGTGGGTTGAGTCAGGTGTGTTGGGAGTGTGGAAAACTGTAAAATGTGCAGTGTAGTGCTAGTTCAGGAGCAGGATCAGGAGACAGTCAGGGCCCTGTTTTCTGATTCCACACATACAGTATATGAGACGTGGAATTAAATTGTTCCATGGATTTTCAAATCCATCAAGCTATTCAAAAAAATAAAGTGTATTATTGAACAGAAGAATACTAGCAAAGTCAGTTCTGCTATTTTCAGAGTTGCACACTTTCTTGTTGTATCAAGGAAACTGAGACTGAAAATGTGATGAAAAATAAACAAGACTAAGCAACGTTCTTTCTGATAAACAAGATTACTTGCTTGTATGACTAACTGAACACATGCTATGACCTCTTACACATACTGGTGTAGAAACAATAGATTCACAAAGAAAAGTCAACAGAAAGGCATGGATGATTCAAAGGGTAGTCACAAAAATTACCGCCACTATTTCCTCTTATCACATCCCGGGTTTGTACAGCATTTCCCCAACACTTTAGAGACAGAGAGAGCTCATATATATATATATATATATATATATATATATATATATATATATATATATATAAATAAAAAGTATATTTTTTTATTATGAAACAGAAGAGATAGATACACAAAATATATTTATATG
>CM075003.1:5245867-5273981 GCA_037576675.1 Pangasius sanitwongsei | reverse complement strand
ATCACCTACAGTTTGTATTCACATCTATATTTATATATATATATATACAGAGATATTTATATATATATATATATATATATACATAAACAGTTTATTCCTCTAACACCACAGCAGTTAACGAGCAACAATTACTTGATTACTAATGAACAACACATTTTTTAACTCTTTATAGTTATATTTAATGTTGTGGAACGTCTGTGAGACAAGTTAGTTCCTGTTATCACTAACAGTTAAAGACAGCTCTTCCTTCGGCAGCCTCACTTTTTTATCTCTTGTGACATTAATAACACAAAAATGCAGCCTGTCGTGTTACCTTCAAAACAGAAAGTGTAAAGTTGTCTGTCCTGAAGATGCTGACTGACTGCTACAAAGCACTGACATTGGAGACTCTATCTGTAAATATTAAATAAACACCCCCTTACAGAAAAGATCACCATGTCAACAATCACGTTTTTCTTTGTTAATTAAAAAAAATACTTTTTTTATCGGTTTATTTTTAACCTTAGATTAACCATGAATGACTTGTTACTACAGAAAGGACAGCGTATTAGAGTGAGATAATATAAACCTCTAATTAAAATTCTTGCTGGAATTACTGTCACTTCTGCTGACCAATCAGATTTGAGAATTGAAAAGCACTGGGGTATATTTATAGCTACTATTTATATTGTAGCTAAATTTCTAACTCAATGGAGCACAGCTAGCTAGGTAACTAAGGTTATGCTAAGGGTAGGCATGCTAAATGTATGTATATTATTTTATTTATTGTTCCAAAATCTTGGGGAGTTTAGCACAAATTCTAAATGTTAAGAGCGGGTAATAATCTAATACTTGTTGATGGAACCTGTTCTGGACCAGTGCTCAGTGTCCTAGGCTAATATCAGATTTAAGAGTCTATTTGCATATATTATGGTCAACTCCATTGAGAGAGAACATTGTGGCCTCAGTAGAGACACAAAGTGCACAAGGAAAACTTAACTAGACGCACAGTATTGAAACTATGATGTGCTAATATTTTCTATTAAATGTTATTTATGCTACATGCAATGAAAAAAATTAAGCATTTTCCAGTCAAACACTGAAAAACATCCATTTTAAAAACATCAATTTTAAAATCAAGCATTTTTAAGACCTTCTGAAGTGTCTGTATGGACAGTGAATAAGTCGTTGTATTATGAAAATATCATTTTCCTACCAGACAGAAGAATGAACTCCCTACTGAGAAGCTTTCCAATTTGGTGTTGATTTAAATCTCACAGGAGAGATGTCTTTTCATTCCTTCACTTATCATTCCACATGTACGAATGCAGTTATATTCATGAATAAAAGACACAGGAGGAGAAAACAGAGGCTTAGGAACTCACCAGCACACTTGGTCCTGGCACGCAGTGGTGGACCTGGAGCTCCAGTGCCACCCTCATTGGGTCTTGTTAAAAGAACACTGATCTCATACTCAGTGTCTGGGTCAAGGTGGCCGATCTTGTGGTTCGGCTTATCCACGGGCTGGTTGTCAATCAGGCTTCCAGACATGGTGCGGTACTCCACTTCTTTCTCAATGATAGGGCCGTCACCGTTGATTGAGTTAGCATTGAGCTGGATCCACAGATAGGTGGCACCCACTGCGGTCAGCTGAGGTGGTGCGATTGGGATTGGTGGTTCTGAATGGGAAAAGGAACATCTTTTTACTGACAGCTCTTCAGCTATGTTTTAAATGGTACCATTGTTCATTGTATATAAAGAACAAATAACGTCATACATGTCTTCAAAAAACTGATACACTGCTATCCTGCATATATCATGTTCACTTTAATCGTTCAAAGTTTAGTTTAATGAGGAACCTCTTTTCATAATCATAATACAAGCAAAAATAAAGTGTAATATAAATGTTATATATTCTTGGTATTTATTTGTGCAGGTGGAAACCTGGTGAAGAGTGGCATAATTGCAAAATGGGGCTGGGTTACAATAATTACATCATTAAGAGGTGTGATTTGATAATATCCAGTCAAATCAGCTCCTCTCATTCCATTTAAATGTTACATGTGCTCCAGCACAATACATTTATAGAAAGAACTGACCAATTCTTCTTCACTATAATGGAAAAAAGTTAGTGAGGTATTAAATAGGTTTGTCATTTTATTCATTTTATTAATTATATACAGTTCTGTGGATAAAATGCAGTAACTGACATTCTTCAACCATAACGGATGTTGAAGAGGGAAATGCACTAATAGTATGGATTCACAAAGCTGGGTGGTAAGTAATGAAACAGAACTTAAAAATACCATTTTGGCTTTGCGTTTGTGCAAATAGGTATGTTAGTAATGTTAACACAACTTTGGACCAATGGATTTTAATACATGCTGGTGCGCTGCTCCACCCCTGTCTGTGCAGGTCGTAAAAATATGAACAGAGAGAAAATGGGAAAACTAGTTGCTTATGCCCAACCAAATACGCAATACCACTAAACCCCTTATTCAAATGATATCAGGGTTTAATCTGTGTTGGTGCACTGTGTGGGTCTTCAAGCTGTATAGTATGAGCTGGTGATAGAAGACAGTTTACACAGAGGTACTGACTTAAACCAATTAATTTTTGACCCTCATTGGTTTAGATTATGAGCTGAAATTCATTACTTATCACCCCTATGGTCCTGTTCCATTTCACCATTGACCCATTTTAGTGGGGTTTCATTATAACACGCACACACACGCAGGCACATATAGGCACATGCATAGTACTTCACTGAGAAGGATTTGACTACCCCAGTGCACAGCATAAAAATCTATTACAATAAATAAGAACATAAAGCCAATTTGATTCTGTGTCTGGAGAGAATTTTGTAATTTTATAATGTCTGATTTGATGTCTTTGAGTGATGCTGCTTGTCTAATGGAAACCTGGTTTGTCATGGAAACCTTGTTTTTTGGACAAAGTTGCAATTTCATATTTTGTTTCATTATGCCCTTGAGCCTCCTCATCTTTCATACAGTCTCTGTTATTTTGGAAATTGCCGCCCTAGATCTGTGCTGAACGGCATGTTCATGAACTAATGAAGAGATGAAATGGCTCCTTCTCTCACAGTTGCAGGTTTAGGTAACACGGCAGGTCTGTGGTGCAGAGCAAACATGGGATATGATATTGATTTGGGCCACCGAGAGTGCCAATTACAGCTGCGGTAATGGGGCATCCGTCTTCCTGACAGTTGTGTCCAGGTGTGACCAGAGCCATGTGGTACAGGATGGTTGTAAAAAACAACAACGGTTCTCTCCATCTTCTTTTCTGATGGAATCAGAATTCCAAATGGTACAGTGAGTGTCCAGAGTGGCAGCGCACTGACGGTGAGGAATCAGCACTATATAAGACCGGATGAAGACGTTACCTCATGTCTTCTGTGAAAAGTTCCACTCAAACAGAGGGCTAACAACCGATGGCTGACATGCATGTATATGCATGAATAACTCTCCATACAAGAAGGTGGTGGCAACAGAAACCCAGAAAACCCAGTATCATGGAAAAAGGCTGTGTCCTAAACTGCATCCTTCTGCATACTACAGTCGTACAGTGGGGAGCATTGCTGCCTCACAGGTCCTTGGTCCCTGATTCAGTCCTAAGCTCATGTTACTGTGTGTGTGAAGCTTTACCTGTTCTCCCATGTGGGTTTCTTCTGGGTTCTCTGGTTTCCACCCACCACCCAAAAACATGCTGGTAAGTGAATTGTCTATGCTAACCTGAATGTGTGTCCATGATGCATAGGGGCAGTGGTGGCTTGGTGGTTAAGGCTCTGGCCTGCTGATTAGAGGTTGTGAATTTGAATCATTTAAATGTAAAAATGCAGTGGAGGGTAATCCAGGATGTATTCCCACCACATGTCCAATTTGGGATTGGCACCAATTACTGAAAATGAATGAATGTAAATATTTAATGCAGTTGTATGTGATTTGGGATGTACCCAATCAAAGTAACCTAGCTACCACTTTCAAGCCACTGTGAATCTGTTTAAAAACATCTACTCAGCCATTTTGTTTTAAATATACAACTAGATACAGTACATGAGATGAGCAGAAGTTGAGAAATGCTGAGCGGATGAGCTGAAGTTGAAAAAGATGAATGAGATATTCTCTATGTGTGCTCTCTAGAGATTGCTGTTTGCTTGCTTTGCTCGCTAGGCTGAACAACCAATCATAGACCATGCACTGCTGCCAGCTTATGACGCTGATGGGCACTGAAAACACAATAGACGGATGTGTCAGGGCACTAAATATAAATGCAAAATTTCTAAGCAGAACAAGTTGTTAGTGTTAGTCATTTAGGTGTCAGCATATCATGTCATGCTGGTGTCAAATAAAACACAGCTATTTATATCAGTTTAACATAGGGTGTGCTGAGAGGAAATCTGCTTTGCCTGGGTAGGTTGGTTAAGGTAACTTTTCCTCTCTCCACTGAATCATATCAAGTTGCTTTATTTGCTGCCAAAAAGGCCTGGTCTTGCACATACAAGAGGCTTGGCAAGAGGCAAAGTGCAAACAAGGTGCGAAATGCAAACATGGTGTGAAGTGCAAACAAGGGTATCCAGGCAAAAAAAAAAATGTCTGAAAGCTCAGATTGTATCTTTATCAGCATCCAAACATATGACATGGCCCCCTTGTCAAAACACAAGCCTCCATGTCTGTCTCCACTGCTGTATAATATTGCATGTGGCAATTTAACTGTCTTCCTCTCTCACTCTTGTAAGCCCACTCCCTGTGGCCCTGTCTGACATCTCAATTTCAGCCTGGCAGACACGGAGCAGGTGTAGACGCCCACAGTGAGGGGGTAAGGTATTGTCTCCAAAAGAAACAAGCCTTCACGCAACATTCATTCACTGCTGCGTTACGCGAGATAAAGTGACATTTCAATCTGGCCGGAAAACACATTTTAAAGCAGAGATTGTACGGAGGATTGTACGGAGACAGCAATGCATCATTGGCTCCATTCTGTCCATGTGTCATTACATTTATTTGAGTTTTGGCAGGAGGGGGCATAGGGGTCTGATTGATCTGACATTCTCCTATCTGTTTTTTCTATGCTCTCATGTGGAAACATAGCCATTGACGATCTAACCACAAGTCAACATACAGTATTATAACTGATTCTTGGCACATCTCTATGGATATTGATCATTTCTAGGATGGCTTAAAAAACCTTTGTCAGCATCCAAGCAAAAAAAAAAAAATCTATGATCCAGAAATAAATGGTATTGAATTCAAATTCTGGAGAATTAAACTCCCAAGAAATAGTCAAAATGCTAGAGCACACTTCATCCCAGGCAGATACAGAAAAAAGAAAAACTTAGCTTATTATTCAATTATTCTCATTAAAGCCTATTATTCAGCAAGCATTAGTTATTCAGGAACTACAGTGAAAGTAATGTAGTTAGGATATTGGGGAATCTAAGACTGGACCTGCTGACGGCTCCCAGGAGGTTAGGTCACAGAGAGAACCATTACAACCATGATGTGGGGCGCTGGTTTACAGGCATGACTACTGCTGGCCATACTGAGTGTGTGTTTTACAGCACACAGCTGTGTGTCTCCATGCCATTGCACCTGGCACACATATCCATTCACTAAATCCTGTTCCACATTTGGATAAATTTAGAAGCTTATGGCCATGCAACCTGACCCCTATACCCACATGATCTCTCTGATATAATCCATTCTTTCTGTGTAAAACTGCCAGGATCGCTGTCTCACAAGGAACCTATTTGTTATTTTGAGGGTCAGTGCTTCTACTCTGTTATCTGGCTACTCTGTTATTTGGACTTGGTTTGGTCTGGTTTCACAAAGTTTTCCAATTAAGCAGCATGCAGAAGTTTCAAAAGCACTTCCTACAGCACCTCAAGTACTCATTCTGTCTTTTCAATCCATGACACACCAAGACAACTGTTGGCTGTTGTGTCTCCAACTTCAACTTCTTCTTAAAAAACAAATCTCATCCTTTTACACTAAATGTTTGCATCCAAATGGCAGAGCAAAGCCTTAAAATTACAAGCAGATCATTTAAACAGATTCATAGTGGCATTAGTGTGTAATGGTAGTTAAGCTAATTTATTTTGTAACAGCCCAAATGGCATCCTACTGCACTAAATAGTATGTCAAAACAGTACACCATGATAGGTTCTGACACTGGTAGATATGTACCATACGTTTTTGACATACTGTTTAGTACAGTATAGGGAAGTAAAAAAAGCTTTTCAGAATGATTCACAGGCCATCAGGTTGAGATTAGAGGTGTACATCGGGACTGTGATCGCAAGGGACGTACCAAAAAAAGTTTCCTGAGCAACTACTTTTATGCTAGAGCAAGTGAGCAGTTAGATATGAAGCTTGCAGGACAAAGAAAGGCCACGGTCATTAAAACATACAACATTTATTCATATATCCTTAATAACTGCCTGAGCAGGAGATTTAAATCAGGCTACTAGTTTGTTTATATTTTGGGAACTAAATTCACTTGAATATATCATTCAAATACTGTGCTAGTGAGAAAAAACAGTCCCGAATCCTGAGACCGATTACAGTAACTCCAGTGATGCAGCTTGAGAAAGAGGTTGAGAAACGGTCAGAGCCAGAATTCAGACACCATGCTAACAGTGCACAGTTTTTTTCCCCAGTTTTAGATAGGGGTCGAGTTTAGGACACACCCACTTAGGGTTTAAATCCAAATACAGATGCAGATATGGATATCTGGAGCATGTCCAGATATCTATATAGATACAGACACTGCCATTGTGTTATACTCTTAGTACAGTGAATATAATTTTCTTTGCAATGCTGTGTTTTCCAGTTTTCTTGGTTGGTGGTACTTCTTTGACAACTGCCGTATTCCTCTATCTTCTATTGCCTTCTGGCCACCTACCATGCAGAAAATAAAAAAAAAAAACCAAATGAAAGAAAAACAGAGGGATACAGCACACCTGTGGCAACTGCAGGCGTACGCTGCAATGCCCATATGCGCACTGGTGGCTCTTGGAGGCTTGTAATGGCCGTATGGGGTGTGAAACAAAGTATAAGAGCAGAGTGTGAATGATTTATGTTAGCCATCATGCTGCCTCAGGAGGGCAGGTCAGCTTTGTTAACCTGCAGGCTTTGGGCATGCTGTTGTACATATTGCCCTCGGCCAATTCTTCATGGTACTGCACTAAGAACAGCCTGAATTAGTGCTCCCTTTAGCAGACGCTCATAATGAGATGCATCAGCCTTGCAAAGCGAACAGGTTGTGCTCAATGAGCGCATCGGATACATGGCCGGGAAATGGGATAATGTTTAATCGGGAAACACGGCACAGCTACAGCAACCGAAAACACTGAAATGAATTTGGGCAAATAATAGGAAGAAGTTGCTGCCGTTGTAATGCACTCCATTTCCAAGCGCATAGAATTGCCCCCTCCTCTAATGCTGCCTAAATAATGATGAATAATATGAGACGGCGGACAGGAGCCAGCTTCTGCTGCGTGTGAAAAAATCAAAGCAAGATTTAGTGCTGAATACTCTAGCACACTTCAGCTCATTTACACTGACAGGTCTCATATATATCTCACATAATAATGCCTGCACACACACACACACATTCTGTAATCTGCACTAAGACATCCACTCACACACATACCGTTATGTAAAATAAACCACAATGGTGCAGAATGTTATGGGAAAATAATCAAAAACTTGTTGGTGAGTTTGAACATGAAACCTGTTTACCACCCAGAAGTTGATTATTTTCCTAAAAAAGCAAATCCCAATGTGTTTAATTCCTCTTATACCACAGAAATTTGCCAATAATTAAATTTTTTTATTGATTAAAGAACGACACATTTTTTTATCCATTTATAATTACACTTTATGTTGTGGAAAGCTACTTCATGTTACTATTTACATTCTAAACAGTCATTCTTTCTCTTTCTCTTAAAGTTAATAAGACCATATATTTCAGAATTTAGCTTGTTGCCAAGGAAAAGCAAAGTGCAACATTCTCCAACCTCCAGCTCTCCTGTAGAAACTCCTTTCATAATTGTTAAATAAGCTGTAAATTTTTATACAGAACACTTACCAATAAGTTTTTCTTTGTTAAATAATATAATTTAGCAATATATTTAATATCGGCCATGCAATCCCTGTGTATGAGCTGTTACTAAAAAAAACAACAGATTATTAGAACAAGCACATTAAGATAAAGCTGTGATTTGAATTACAGCCAGCACTACTGTAAGGGCGGCTGTTATTGAAAATTAATCAACACCTCAGATTTCGTGAGTTAAACGGTGCTGTGGCATAATGTGCTTTAATGCCATGGAACAGCTCTACACTTCTACTGTCATTAAAAATACCAGGATCTAGGAATATATATTAATATATCAATAGCACTAACTAATGTAGCTAGTCAGCAAACTAACTGCTAAGAATTATACACAAGTGGGATTTCGGTGTCTGTGACTTGATTGGCATTGTTATATTCTTAGAGATTTTTTTACCAATACTGTCAAAATATACCAAGATTTTGTTTATTACTAACATTATTGTTAGTTATTTATCAGGATGGCTAGCTAACTGCTAGTGACTAACTGAACCAATTCCTGAGAAAGTCTCTGTTTTAAACATAAAATGTGATTTTTTTTTGTGCTGTCTTAACAAATTTGAACCAAAACAACAATTTCTGAGTTCAGAGGCACTTTAAGGCCATGAGCTATGAAATGACAGAGGCCAACCTATGGCAAGCACATTGGAAAAGTGCTTCAGAAAAATGAAAAATAAAGAGTTTGTCTTAGGCCACACACTCTGCTGTTTAACAAAATACAGTACCACAGGGGAAGAAGGGTGTTTCTTGCAGTTTTATAATTTACATTGTAACAATATTTTTACTCAGAAGGAAAAGTATTTTAAATGTAGCACTCTTATATTTCAGCTGTTGCTCTGTCAGAACCAGAGACAGCCGTTTTGGGTCATGTGTTTGACAAAAACACACACACACACACATACACACACAGTGTTGGCCTGTAGTTTGTTCTCTCCCGCACAAAAAGACTGAACCACACTCATTTTAATCTAAACATCAAAAATGTATTTCATTACGGCACTGGATACATTGAGCAAAACACCTTCCTGAATATATAATATATAACACTACTATTTCTGATCAAAATCACCGTAGAATTTATATAAAATATATACATTTTTACTCAGAATTTATATAAAATATATAAAATTCTACCACGCAGGCCTAATTATAGTTACAGTTCTGTTTACAGTTCAGTTTTGATTTTTATTTATTTGTATGTAGCCTTAAACCTAATTTCATTGTATTGGTAATAGACAACAAGGCTATTCTATTCTATTCTATTCTATTCTATTCTATTCTATTCTATTCTATTCTGCTGTTGTATTCTATTTCATTTCATGTTTGCATTGCTCTATGATACTATATACTATTCTATTTTCTGTTCTATTCTGCTGCTGTATTCTATTTCTTCATTCTGATGAAATAATCGATTCCATTCTAACCTACTCTACAAGGTGTTCTAAAAGTCTCCATACACAGGGGAAATAAATAGGGGAATACATAAATAAGGGAATTTAGCAAAATGTCTTCCAAAGTTTTTTTTTTTACTTGGTTTATATTATATATACATTTTTTTTCAGATAGCCTTAAAAGAATGCCTTTGACAAAAGAAGAATGTATTGAAACCATTGTCATGGCTGGATCGGGAAGCTGTCGCAAGGTTGCGATGGACTTTAACAGGAAACATGGCACATCACACACGACACGACATCCACGAACACTCCACTGACGAAGGCACAACCGACATGGTGCTGGAGTACATAGTCCCCGGATGTATGGAGACTTTTGGGACACCCTGTATACTAATTTCTATTCTATTTTATTCTGCTGTAGTAGTCTATCTGTATTCTTTGCTACTCTATTCTATTTTCGATTCAATTGTATTCAATCTACTCTATTCAGCTGTTTTATTCCACTGTATTTTAATCTTTATTCTCTATTTATTCTATTCTTTATTCTATTTGAATTTTATTCTATTTCCCTCCATTTTGCTCTGCTCTATTTTATACTATTTTATATTTGATTTTGCCCTTTTTGATTCTATTTTATTCTATTTCACTTTGTTTTGCTCTGCCCTGTGCTACTCTATTCTATTCAATTCTGCTGTTTCTTCTATTTTTCTTCTATTTCACTGTTTTGCACTGCTCAATGCTATTCTGTGCTACTTTATTCTGCTGTTTTAATCCATTGTATTCTATTTTATTTTATTTCATTCTATTTTATTATATTCCATTGTATTCTATACTGCTGTGGTATCCTACTCTATTCTACTCTCAAGGGCTGAGCACTTGGTGCAAGGAAAGAATTAAAGTTAAATGAGTTTACTGATGCTTGTTTTCAAGCATCAGCAACTTCAGCTTGGTGAGTCATTGAAATCCCAGTTGTAAGATTTGTGTTGTGACGTTTAACACTTACGTTTCACTATGAGCTCAGCGTAGCTGGACACTCCCACTCCCTTGTCTGATTGGACGATGCAGCGGTAACGGCCTGAATCCCCCTTGGTTGTGTTCACCACATCAAACGTTGCCATGTAGCGCCTGAGGTTCACTGGCTTAGTGTCCTTCATCGGAGCCTCACGGCCTCCGATACCCTGAGAGAAATAACAGGAATTTCAGATATTCCTGTAATAATACAGTAAACAAACACATTCTTGTCTGTCAAAAAACATTCCTGTGACCCATTACGTGGGAAGGAGTGCAAGGCTGCTGTAAAATTATCCAAAATGGAAAGCATAAACATGAATAGTTTAGGCAGTTAGATGGGTTCAGCATCCCAGAGGGATAATTTAGAGAATAGTTTGAGGCATGATTTTGATGTCTGATCACGAGGTCTGGACATTCCTCAGGAGTGTTTATCAGTGAATGAAGCAAAAAGCAAGCAGGCAGCTGCAGATCTCCTGGGAAAGAAGCACACACAGCCTTGGACTGCTCACAGAGTGTATAAAACTTTAGAGACAAAAGTAGTTCTAGCCAAACAGACTCAATGGACTGGATACATCCTCGCAAACTCTAATCTAAACTGAGTTTCAATATCAGACTGTTCAGCCAAACCAAGAGCTTTGTACATGTGTGTGTGTGTCTGTGTGTGTGTGTGTGCATGAGTGTGTGTTCATTTCTGTACTCCTGCTCTGTTTATATAGTGGAATGGTGGATTCTCAGACAGAAAGAGAGAGAGAGCTGTTTATTCTACTCTGGGCACGCACTCACTTGCCACTGATTCCCTACAGCTGTCTCACACACACACACACACACACACACACACACATATACACACTCACACGCACTTCAACATCCAAAAACACACAACTGTGTGTCCTTGTGCACGCACATCCGCATGCTGTGGGCAGATGGGGACATTTATTCCTTGGAAATATTTCTTCATTAATGTCATGGGACGCATCTCTCTAATTGACTGTGTTTCATCTTTGCTGTTACAAAAAGCCGAGTAGGACATTAATAACCCAGGAAATGTAGACAATAAAATAAAGCATGAAACCATTAGAAGGCATGAAGCAGAAGTACAGTGTTACCTGTAACCACAGTTTGTAGTTGACATGGTCCTTGGGCTGGCCGTTTATGGTACAGTGGAAAGTAGCTGTTTGCCTGGCATTAACCTCTACACCTTTAATATGCAGGAAGTGTGGCGTGCTCACTGCAACACAAACACACACAAATATCAGTGGGTCCATTTATATTTACATACATTTCTATCATGTCTAAATTATGCACTTTATGATTAGTAGGATGGTCTTCTGGGATATAGAGCACAGTTGATAAGAAATATTTTGTGTTATTTCCTCTTCTTGCTCCAGCCCTAAATAAATATGATGTAAAGGTGCAGAATGTCGACTCAAATTCACGAGGATTTATATTTATATTGGGTTAATCATATAGGAATCATAACTCTTTATATAATCCTCAATTTCAGTGGCTTGTAAGTTATTGTATTAAAGAAATACATCAGCATTTCTCTACCCACCACATGTTGCCATTTACAGAGAAGAGAAAATTGATCAAATTCATTTATAATGGAAGTCTAAGGGCAGTTGTTGAATTTTATCAACAAACTGAACAAAATATGTGACTATATAAAATAAATTAAAAACTACAATCATTAAACCCTTAAACAAACTTGAGCAAATGTCCTAAAAAAACTGTTTTACATAGCTTTATCCAACTTAAAAAAACTGAAGAAACACCTTAAAGAGCAATTTTGGTTACTTACACTTTAATACAGGTTTTGTGGTGATCATGTGCCAACTTTATCAGTAAAACACAATGACAAATTTTTCCCCTCTGAACAAATTGTGACAGCTATTCATACAGTTAGATTTACATATATAGTTATATTTATACAGAGCTTAATTTCCAAATACCTTCCAATCATAAATATTTTTAATGCCCCACCAAAAAATGTTGTGAAATGTTGAAATTATTGTCCACTGTTATCGCTCATACCCTACAGATGCACTCGATAGAAATTAGACTGAAAAACACTGGAGTATTCCTTTAACACCTTAAATAAAACTAGTAAAACCATTCAAATTCAAACATGGCCTGTGACCCCGGTCTTAAATACCCTGAGGCAAATCTGTAGGGATTCAAATGCAAAATTGACTGTTTTTGTCTTCCAGGTCAGCTGTGTCACAGTTTTCAATTAGGATATTATGCTGAGAGGCAATGAGACCATGCAGTACTGCTGGTATTTATTCCAGCCAGTGAGTGCAAGCCTGTCAGCTTCAGCTCAGGTTCAAGGCAGCTGAGGAAGGTTTTACAGGCACAGCATTAAAACACACTGGAAAATAAGGACAGGCAGGACTTGATGATGGCTACAACAATTATTTCCACCTTAAGACCTTACCACCGGCACTGAACACCACCCCCATAATATCCTCATTAAAGGCTGATTGCAGCCTAATGTTATTATAATTTCATGGCAGTACTGACAACAAAGTGAAACAGGAATCTGGGTTGATGTGAATACATAATGGAAAGTTATATATAAAGATCACAGGTGAAGATGAAAGTCCATGTTAATTGAATATATATATATATATATAAAATTAGCCCCCTCATTCATCGCCAGATAAAGTGAACCATGATGACTTTCATTGGAACAGTAGGCAGGCTTCAGAACAGAACCTCCGGCCTGCTGTTTCTCTTTCTCTTCATTCAAAACTCGGTTGACGTGGATAGACCGTGTGACCCTTACTAGCAGACGGCAGCTACGTTTACTTTCACCTAGAGTTCAAAACGTGCTACACTGTGTTAAGGAAAAATGTGGATGGAAACCAGCTGTTATAAGATTAAGACTTGTGTCAAGATGCATTTAGAAAAATGATACAAGGTTTTACTACTTAACTATAACTATAAAATGTGTTCATAGCAAACTTAATTTCATAACCATTTTAAAATGAAAACAGAGCATTGGTTTCTTATTGAACGTTTTTTTAACTGAACAAAATTAATTAAAAACACACTGATTATTTAAGTCAAACTGAAGCTTTTGTTACTCTTTGGCACTGCCTGAATTTTAGCGAAACTGGTGTGTGATTAGCAGTAGTAGTTAGGTTATGTGTGTATTCCTAAAATGAGAAGATGCTGAGCATCTAGTTACAATTTATTTCAGGAATGTTTGACTGCATATGTCAGGATTCGTATCATGTACCTCATGTTTTCAGCTACATGGTAATATATTACGTTAGCGCCTCCTTAGCATTGTGGAATAGCACCCCGTAAAACTGTTACTAGCAATACGTGAGGAGAAGAGGAAAGAAAGAGTACAGACATATTATTATCCAAATGAAAAACAAGTGTGACAAAAAGGTGTGGTATTGAATGAATTCAGTTGAATTCAATGGCATTGAATAAAAAAAAAAAAATCCAGTTTATTTAACTGATATTGACATCTTTGAACATTTGAACATTTATGTATGGAGACCTGTGCAAAACACATTAACAAACAAA
Organism: Pangasius sanitwongsei; assembly: GCA_037576675.1. Lineage (NCBI taxonomy): Eukaryota > Metazoa > Chordata > Actinopteri > Siluriformes > Pangasiidae > Pangasius > Pangasius sanitwongsei. Next base: position 5,259,921 of record CM075003.1, on the reverse strand, counting down.
GTCGCAAAAGAAAATCAGTTATTCGGAAATTAACTCATTTTCACTAGGCTAACTATGCTGCTAGTTGTGGATTTGCTGTTGCATGTTTAGTCTGTTAATGGGTTTTGAATGTACCAGTCACTTACTGTTTGGTAAAACACATGTTCACTAATATACATATATAATAATCCTATTATAATGCTAATGTTATATATAGAATTACTGAGATTATACCAAAATAACTCAAAAGCTTTATATCATCAAAAATTAATATAAAAATTAATAATTAGAAATCATCTTTTGTTACAAAGTGGCAATTAGATCTTAAAGCAGATACTTTTAGTAGTTACTTTATACCTTATTGTATAAGTGAAAGGCTGTCAAAAAGGAAAATGCAATGAGCTGGAGATATAAAAAAAAAAAGAAGTGAGAGACGTAAGTAATGCGGGAAATATCAGGAGGCAGAGATCTGTTAGGAAGCTGAAGGAATGATGGAATAAGCGAGGGACTGACACAGCATGAGAGAGAGCGGAAGATGAAGGGGTGAAAAGTCAAACGCTGTGAGAGAGAAGTGGATTAGCAGGTGGAAGGCAGAAGGTGAAAACTGAGACAGAGTGAAGAACGGTTGAAAAGAGACACCAGACAGCTCAAACAGTTTTATAGGCATCACTCTTCTTGTTTTTAATCCTGAGCTGTGAGTAAAACTTCAAGGTGAAATAATACGGTGAGGAACTTCTTACATACAACCACTAATAACACACCCATGTAGCCTATCACAAATATTTCATTATTACTAAAAAATTAAACAGCTTGCGTTCGAAAGGAATGCATTATCCCATCTTGACAGATATCATAACAGATATCAGGCCATGCTATCAGAGTTAATACTGAATGACAAGCCAAATGAAATGGAAATTATAAAGTTAATGCATCTGTCCTCTCTCATTTCCGCAGCTCTGATATATGAAAATATGATTTTATGAAAGTTCTGTGTCTTTAGTCAGTGAAAGTATATAATTAGTCTACAACTGGTTCTTGCAAACTATTTTCATATGAATAATAAATTAGTACCATGTAGCAGGATAGTGTGTTAAAACACATTACTGTAACAAATCCGTGATAGCACTTTTTTGCATTATTTCCTATTCCAAGGGACCGGTCTCGTAGCTGAGTACCCATGCTGAATCTCCTGGGAACCATGAGTACTGAACAGGGGAATGTAGGCGGCGCCATAAATTGTGCAGAACACTGATGACTTAAACAAAGTTGTCATTCAAACCAATCAACCAAACAACCATTGTGAGAAAAAATACCCATTAGGACTAGTGCAGTGATCATTTCTTTCACTTTTTTAAATATCTTTTTTTTTCTTCGGTGCATTAAAGGGCAACATTGCAATTTTTCATAATATCATTTTTGTTCCGGTTTTGTTTGTATTAAGTTGCCAACAGTAACATGTTCTTGTCTTTGATATTCATTTTTGATTTAACAGATAAATCAAAAATAATGTACTATCCATTATCCACATAAAATCCACTACTGTAAGGTTTAGCTGAATCCCAGCTGGCTTCCTATTCACTACATATGCTCACTACATAAAATATAACATAACAGCATTGTAGAATGTGTGTAGTGCATTTGAGATTCGGCCACAGAAAAAGTATGTTTTTTACTCAAACTTCTCTATATTTTCAAAAATTATTGACACAGTTGCTGTTTAGATCTCTGGCCACCATTGAAACAAACTTTTTGTGCTATACACATTAACATGAAATAGCCCATATTAAAAAAATAGTGTCTTACTAATCCATTGTTTACTTAACAATTACATAATTAGTCCACCACCAGGGAATGGTGCTGGAAATGTACCAAGCCTCATCACACTGCCATGTGAAAAAGCACCATATGACACCCAAATAGTTCAGTCCTAACTTTAATTAATGCTACAATGTACACAAAATGTTTATTATGTTTGAAATGGCATATTTAAGAATAGTCTCAGAGTACATTCTCATAATATTCTGGTATTCAGGATTTGGCATATGGTATATATATTGGGAACAAAATACATGTATTTCATGGTGCATAAGAAAGAAAGAGTGACAGAGAGAGAACTTACTGCATTGATGTCCCTGGAGGGAAATGTCCTTAATAGCCAGCAACCCCGGCTGTCCTGAGGTCACAACTTCAAAGATGAGCTGGAGAGAGAGAGAGAGAGAGAGAGAGAGATTTTAAATGACTAATATTAAATCAAATATCAACAACTCTCAATGTAATGCATGAAGAACTCAGGTTAATGTTATGGAAATGATTCATAAGTTGATGGGCTTTACTAGAGGTGTGCATCTCACGGGACCCAACAAAAAAGCTTTTTTTTTCTCCATTGTTTTGTGTGGGAGCAGGCGGTCACATATGAAACTCGCAGGACAATGAAAGGCCACATTCCTTAACACGACAGCATGTAGGTTACTGTTTTCATCCATTCATCATTAGTAACTGCTTTATCCTGTGCAAGGTCACAGATACAAGTTTGTCAGAAACTAAGTTTGTCCGAAAATATCTCAGGCTTGTGCAAACAATAATAACTGCAGGACTGGTCAAATTGTGGGAGTGGGTGGGAAACCCAGTCCCACACATGCCTCTAGCTTGTACCTCAGTGTGAGTTTCCTCTCTGTTACAATAAACAGTTGAACAGTTGAAAAGTGTAAAAACAGTGAACAGCTGGTTAGTTTTAAGAGGCCCAGAGCGTTTGTGTGCTCCTATATTTTCAGAGGAGGGCTGACTGTGTGAGGGAGTCCGTCCTTTCCATACATTCATCAAAACCAACAGGCATCTTGCTATTGTGAGAAAACTGATTTCCCATAGGCCTCAGCGGAGCACAGAGTCAGGTTTCCATGACCTCTTTACATTAGTGATTTGGGTTACTAATAGCAGCTGCTGTGAGCGGTTTATAAATTGATCTTTTTTACAGACAACACTCTGTAGTGTCATTCTCTCACTCTGACCACCAAACCACACAACAGACGGAGAGAAACAATGACAGAGGAAAAGGGATAGGGGGAGGGGGGCAATGTGTCTCACTAACCCTATCACTCAGGAAGCAACTGGTTAAAACACACATGCTGCTTTTTCCTGCGTGCCCAGATTTCTGGAGGCCTGCTACGGACTCGGTTTACATCAGACTTGACACGTGCAAACAACACCCACTTATCCAATCATTTCCACTCAATGTCTCTCTGATTTTTTTTTTCTTCCATCCCTTTACTAACTCAATAATTCTTGAAAGTGACTTGCCAAATTGTGAGAGGACAGTCAAGCTGGTTTGATGGTTTTTAAGGTTGACTGTCAATATGTGGTAGAAAAATACAACTACTGGAAAAAATGTGTTTGTGAGAGTGCAGATACAATGTAAAGTGTGAAATGCAGAGTGGAAAAATGCAATAATGCAGGTCTAGGGATCTACATGGAGAATGAAATGCCAAACTTTAAATACAGCAAAAAAAAAAAAAAACTATTTGCACACATCTTTAAGTCTGTAGAATATTAATAATAGTACTCACATGCCTTAAATTCTTTTTTTTTTTTTTTGTATAGAGCTTTTAACGATAGATATTTTCACAAAGTAGCTTTACAGAAATTGAGACGTAGATTTGGATCTCAGTGACAGTGACAATGGCAAGGAAAAACTCCATGAGATGACATGAGATAGAATCCTTGAGAGGAACCAGACTCAAAAAAAATCACATCCTTCATTATAAGACAAAGAATATGACAAAGCTATATCAGTTGTGCAGGGAAAATGCCCTCTTCTTCTTCCTTTCTCAATAAAAAAGTACATTCTTTCAAAACCATTTAGTCTGCCCTTGAGTTAATACAAAGACAGCTTTATTAATATAGAAATACAGGAAAGTGGTCAGCGTGTCTAAAACATATTATCATTCCATTTTATAAACCTCAATTTCTACTATTAAATGGGATTCAATAATAACAGCAGGTGACAGTTTTTCCTCAAACCCATTTACGTTGCCTAGTAAGATTGAGTGTGTCACTCCAATGTATGCTGAACAAAGATCATCCAAACAAGTCATTAGTGCTAGATAACACTGAGAGGCCATTCAAACGTGATGCTTTTTAGGTCATTCAAATGGGTTTAAATTGATTTATTTTGAGGAACAATTATAAGTGACCTGGCCGCTAATTAGAGCTTTATGAGGGGCTAATTTAAAATAAAATGAAAAGCCAGTCTTGGGCATGTTAAATGTCATGGCAAGCTGGAGGGAGATTAAATCTGTGGTGTTGATGTGTGTCACTACACTGCACAGTAAAAACGTTCTGGTCCCCAGAGGTCTCTTAAGTATGGCCAATGCGCCAAGGGTTCTCTGTTGTTGGATTGTTTTCATTAGCTGAATTTATAATTACTCAATTACTGAAGCCACTATGGCTTCTTAACAATCTGCATTTTCTATATAGAAGCAATCACTGTGAGACAATAGCTTATACAGATATTTATTTTTCCCTCAGTAGTTATTGTATTCTATACATAGCAGAATAGAATAGTTTGCCTGAAATATATGAGACTGTGATGATTCTGCACATTACAGTGGACAATTTAGACAACTGTATAATGTATCAATTAGTCTATCACTACATTTCATAAATGCCTCATTGAAACTAAGCATTAGGCTTCAGCTCCTTTTGTCATCTTGACAGATGTGTGTATATATATATAATTGTTCTTAGAGCGACAAGTTCTCCTCTTTCATTCGGAACTGATCATGCACGAGTGGTCTTTTCCTCACACCTGTAATTGTGATCCAGATGCTATAAACAGAAGCACAATAACATGCTTCAGAACTAAACACCAAAAAAATGTCAGTGAAGTTCAGAGAGCACCAGGCCATGGACATTAGCATATTCAGACTGCATGCTGTTATTTATTAAAAGTTTTGAAAAGCGACCAAGCTGGAGGAGTAATTAGAGCTAGTGATGTTCTCTCATTGTACAGCAGAAGAAAAGTGCAAAGGGAGCTGAGAAAGGATAAAAACACAAAACCCATAATTACAAAATAAGAGACAAAGTAAGTTCTCAGTACCAGGTGGTTTCATTTTGACAAACGCTTAAGATACTGTGCAATTATGCAAACCCTTAATTACCTCACCATTGCTAATTAGCTACAATAACATAGATTGCAGATTCTATTGTTAATCATTGTAATATTAAGAAGTCGCAACTGCAGTCTTCACCAATAACACCTTGCTGCGGCATAGAGAAAGAGAGCTGAGAAGATGGTGAAGTGTCTCCTTACACCCACCCTAAATACCCATCAGGTGGTGGTTATTTCTCTGGAGACCTTTGGTTTCATTTGGAATTCCTTCTTCCTCTGTAAAGCTGCAGCCATATAATATATTACATCATACGTATATGTCTACATGCTGCTTCTCTGTTGCTGGGAAGTGGTTTTACTCTAGATCAGAGGTCGTCAACTGTATGCAACCCTTGTATATTCATATATATTATTTAACTGGCTGCTCGTCAGAGCAGAGACTAGCTATAGAGCTAGAGAATTTTCACAGATTTTTCCTAGATTTTTATTTCATTTACTGAACAGAGAAGAATGCATTTATTTTCCTTGCATAAAATTATAATTTCAAAACGTGAAGCACCAGTGCAAAACCAAAACATAACCACTTCAAAATGAAGTAGCCATGAACTAATCGTCAGCGGTTAAGCATTAAATGTAATCACTGCAACCATTCATCCATGTTAGTCAGTTACCCGTACCTTTGTAACAAAGGAATTTTAATAAAACTGGACCTTCACAAATTTTAGTTGAATAACCTTGTTCTAGATATCGAATGGCCATTTGCATGAATGCTCATGTTTGGCTATACAAAACTACATTCAACCTCTACAACCATTTTTGCTAGCAGAATAAAGTCGACAGATAAACACACATTAGCATGAACACATCTTCTTAGTTTGGAATTTGAACTCTGCGACTTTCTATGATTGAATGAAGGAGGAATTTGATAGAGGTTACCAGGCATGGGCGAGTAACCTTAATTACCCCCAGTTACTGTGAATTATACTGAGGAAAACTGGAAACTGCACAAGCTCACATGCTTTAACTGTAATGAAAACAGAAGTAACTCTATGTTAAAACATGTGACAAGCATTCCATGGCCATTCAACTCTCTATCACAGGTTCTCTCCTGGTTTCAGCGCCTCAAAATTTTGCAGCAAGTTGCAAATGTAAAATTTGTTATTTAGGGTCAAATTTGTGATTAATCATGATTAACCACACACAGCAATACAATGAGTCTTCATTACATTAAAAAAAACTATATTAAAAATGTTGTTCCAAACTGTTCAGACACTACAGCATATCCAACTTTGTATGGGTTTCAGGATCTACTGAATCATACAGCACACAAGATGAAGTGTATTGCAGAATTCAGACGTTTGTAGTGCACAGCCCAAGGTAACAAGCATCTTGTTTATAAATGTTATTATTATTAAATTAAATAGCAAAAAAAAAAAAAAAAATATATATATATATATATATATATATATATGTATATTAAAAGCCAGTTCAAACTGTTCAATGTGCAGAATTTTGAATGACCTCCCTTCTGACTACCTGGTGAATCAGTTCTGTAAAAGAACCATTGAAGTCTATGTATTAAGGGCCAAAGAAGCAAGTCCTCTGCAGTCATTCCAATCCTTAACCTTATGTTATATCCTGACAAACACGGAGTAGCACTTCCCTTCTCTGACTAAACCTTGATACTTTTGCTACCTCTTTTCTCCCGTTTGTGCTGAAATGTTCATCTCCAGTTGAGTCAATGAAAGATCTATTCTGTCACAAAAAGCTCTCCTATGGTGCCACTTCTTTACACAATGACTTTTCAGCCATTAAAGGTGCATGCTGGGTCCTTTCTGAATGACTGAAGTGCAGAGATTGGTTCTTATTCTTCCTCTATTCAACCAAACCCGGAGGAGCAGTCCAGAATCAGCTGCAAGAGCACCAGGAGTCGATTTTGCAAGAAGTAATTGGGAATTTCTCTTGCAATTAAAATAGATTCCCTATGAGGATCAACAGGCAGTGTTACACCAACATGGCGGGAGTCAAATCAGCCTACCTGGGCAGCTTAGTGGTTACATGTCAAGTGTGAATAAGCTCTCTATGTGAACTGAATTAATTAAGATTCTCTGCAGTGTATGATGCCAAAAGAAGCTTGTTCTTCTGTTGTGAAGATGGTAAACAGTATGAATCTGAGTCTAGGAATTTCACAAATATTATGATGACAATAGCACCATGTCTTTTTCCCCTTTAATGTCAATGATGATACCAAGCTCAAAAGTAGAAACCGTTCTGCAGCCATTTCCCAGGATTCTGCCAATCGTATGCATTGTGGCACCCACAAATTGTTCATCTCATTTTTAATCTTTTTGGTAGTTGCCTTTTAAGATGTAACAGACATAAACATTTCAAAGCCTTATTCCTAACAGTTGTCAGCTACCATAAAGACTGCTTCTGTCACTTCTGACAACACCTGTGTCGAGTTACGTAGATCATTACTGTATCTTGGGGCAATGTATTTTTGTAGCTCAGTGTAATGGTGATGAGTTATGTGCATTTTCTCTTACATTCTGGCAATTGCTATGATAATATCATAACAGAGTTATGTGTATTTGTTCTGGCCCTGCCTGATTCATCCTGATGATGTACTTCTGCGTATCTTATCTGGATACTGTAGACTTGTACTTAAGAAATGTGGTAATCATAGAGTTCGCATTCCGGGACTCTTATTCACAATATACTCATAATAAATTTCCATTCAACATCCTTAGTACTGTTTACTTTTACTTTTCTTCAGCTATATACAATTGCATAGTATGCATGTATAGATAGTAATTTATTATCTCACTATCCAGTGTGATTCAGAAGAGGATGGGTTCCCTTTTGAGTCAAGATTTCTGATCTGTATTGTCTCAGAGAGGTTTTCATTGCCAATGTTGCCTCTTGTTTGCTCATTACAGATCTCTATCTATATCCAGATTTCTGTAAATAAAACTGAACTGAAATCCATATCATGACACTGTAGTGACAGAGTTAAGTATATTTTCTCTGACCTTAAATTAGAGTTTGGCTTTGATGTTAGGCATGTTAAATCATCAGCATTATGTGACTCTGATAAAGCAGAAGCACACGGCGCTAAAACACTAATCGTCGTGGCATTCTGACTTACAATAAGTCTCCTAGAAAGTGTTATAAGAACCACAAGTCAACAAAAATCAGGACATCGAAATTGCCATAGCAGTCTTTATGTTAGTTGACACCTTTTGGAATAAACCTTTATTAGCATTTATGTAGGGTTATGTCAGATATGTATGTGTCATAGCCCTATGAACAAAGCCATATGAATAAAATATTACTGATAATTACACCTCTTGTTGGACTATACAGATTAGTAGAGGTATACCAATGAGATATAGCATACTATGAGATACAAAAGTTCTCACCTGGTAAAAGTTGGGCCAGAAGGTGCTGACTGCCAGTTCAACTTGCCTCCATGTATGAAAGGCAGGCCCAGTTGAGTTCCACACAGGGAAACCCACTGGACTGTTGTTCTCTTTGACATAGATGTAGAGCTGGCCAGGACTCGAACCCTCACCACTGGCTCCATAATACTGGAATATAAGGCAGTGTGTATCGTTCTCCTTCAGCTGAGGGACAACCAGTTGAGCTCTCTGTCCAGGGAACCTTCCAGAAGTGTTGACCATCATAAAGGCTGAGCCTGCACAGACAAAAGGCCATATTTGAAAACATTTACAGTGATGTATGTAGCATTTAATAGGCTCCTGTCAGATGTGAAAATGACAAGCAGGTAAAATAAGCCACAGAAATTAGTTTGTACTTTTTCAGATTTGCATACTGTATATAGCATATACACTATATATTGCCAGACCTAGTTTGTGTGTGTGTGTGCGTGTGTGTGTGTGTGTGTGTGTATAGACAATATATTGTTCAGAAAATCACTTACCAATGACACACACTCAATGAGAAATGGTGATCAATACTGTTAGCAGAATTGTGCACACACAACCTATGCAGCTGTTTGTCCAGGAAATACAACACTCACTAAACACATTGTTCTCTGCACAACAGTGTGGACACACCAAGGTCACCAGATACACTCACTACTTCCTCTGTCCCAGCAAACACACTGTGCATATTTCAAATCTTTAGGTCTAATCTTCAGTACAAAATTGGTGTAAAACTCTATCACTTAACAAAGTCTCAAGGTTTTCTTTCCACATTCACTCATTCACTGCAGTGAGAAATTCAAGATACGATCCATGAGAAAACTGAAATGTGCCAGTCAGTGATCTAAACCATATGCTCTAAAAAGCTTGAATGTGTGAACAGTCTGCCCGGCTAACACCACGACAGAAGGAAGGGTTCAAAACACACAGAGGAAGTGTGTATTCCGAATGGTTAATGAATAACTTCTGCATAACATTAATAACAGCTTTTTTTTATCCTGGAAACCCAGCTATTGACTCTGGAGGCTGCGTGTTGACACAGCTCTGAGAGTGTGAGAGAGAGATAGAGAGAGAGAGAATGAGAGAGAGATGGACAGACTCGTCAGGAGTCATTTTCACACATTTTAAGTGCATGAAATGAGCTTGGCATGTTTGTTATGGTATGTCAAGTGACAAGATTAGGGGGAGTTGCTCTGGCTTGCGTCCCCCTTCACTCTTTACACAGGAATGTAGATTAACCCCTTAAATGCCTGAATCATCATTCATATTTGTTACTGTACATCAAAACTGTGGAGCTCAATACCACTTTGCATTAAGCCGTCAAGCTTCCGTACACTCTTTTTTAAAAGCATTTGAAAACGTCTTTTTAATTTGCCATTTAATTGTATTATATAAATATTTTTAAAAATATATTATTATTATTAATGAATTTTTTCTGTCCTTACACTTATTTTTATAGTATAATAATACTATGAATTATTCACTGTTTACAGTAAACCTAATGGGAAAAGTATTTCGTTACAAGAGTGAGGAATTTAAATTTAAGGGGTTAGGAAACAAAAATCCTCACATTCTCTACTGTGGTCCTTAATGCTCAGCTTAATGTAGGAATTTCACTACAACAACAATTGCTCTTGACAGTGTTTCTTAACCGCATAAGAAGGTATGCAGCCTCCATAGCCTGCAGACATAATCATACTACTGAAGTGTCAGAGTCAAACAAACACCAAACGTATTCATAGCAGATCCTTCAGGCAAGGGCTAAGACAGAGCACATAACACACATAGCATACATCTATCACATATAGATCTGAAACATCTCAAATCCCTATGTAAATAGATGAGAGATACAGACAGAACTACAGTGACGTTATGTTGAGCCTCAGACTGTTGGAAGCACACATGTCAATGCCAGCATCAAACTCTGCACTCGGATTCGTTCTAATCCCTTTCTAGCTTTTTTTTTTTTATTTCATTGCATGTAGGATATAAAGTAGCTATGTAAATTCAGCCTAAGCAGCTGAAGCCTGCATTGTTTGTGTTTATTTCAGTCTTAAAAACTCCTACCAATTCATATGATTCCATTTATATTAAACATTAGAAAGCATAAGTTTGGGTGTCATTATTAGGTTATTATTACGGTCATGCGTTCATTTTCAGTATTCATTCTCACCTAGTTCATTTTCACCATTGGTCAGATAAATTCCTATTTTCTGTAACTTATTTCAAGGGGGAATACCAAAGCCAGATTTGAATGCATAACATCTGATCCCCAGCTAACAGTGTGTGTAAAGACTGATAAACTGTTCGTGAAATACAACTTCTGTACTCCATATGCCACAAGTCATCACACAATGAACTCATTACTGAACTGCTGAGACTGCGCTATACTGGAGCCATCACCTCTTAGTAAGTAACCCAAGACATCTGTGTGTGTGTGTGTGTGAGAGAGAGAGAGAGAGAGACTACAGTAATTCCACATGACTACAATAAAGCCATAGCCCTCATGTTACCTGGATTATTTGTGTTCGTGACTGTTACTTTGTGAATAAAAAAATACTGATGTGCCCCAACATCTTTTAACACACTGAATCCACATAGACATGTCCAAATCTGGGCCCCAATCCCACCTCAGTTCAGCAGCCAGTTGCTGCCTCAAGACAGATGATGCAAGGTCCTTGTCTAGCTCGGGATTCGTTGTTTGCCCTGTTACAGGATCCCTGTTTATAGCACATACATTGTGTGAACATAGTTTTGGTAATTATTAAATTGTTTTTTTTTTCGTATAGTAAATATTCATTTGTCTGTACTAAGCACTTCTGGAAATCAGGTGTATAGCGTGGCGCTCAGGCAGAATCCTGTTCACTAGAAAGAGATAGAGGGAAATGGCGTGTTGTTTAGTTTTAGGCCTTAACCTCCCTCAGCTGCATTGCCGTCCTGCAGGGCGTACCATGGAAACGAGAAGTGTGGAGCAGGGATGTAGCAAGCAGGTTAGTCTGAATTAGTCCATTAGTATGTCATGGCTACCTTTCAAGCATGGCTTCGAGCTGAGGCCTAGAGAGAAGACGGATCAATAAGACCACAATACTTTCTCGAGTGCAGTGAGGGGCAAATTGAGCTTGAGAGGCTCCATGCCAGCTCTTGACAATCACCACTCTGTGGGTCAAGGGTTATTACAGAGGCACTCCTGTCTATTTCAGGATTATAAATCCCTAATCACAGAGCACAACTCTCTGAAGAGGGAAATAAAGAAGGCCCTTTGGATAATGAATACATAATGTCCATTTTATATAATAATTTTTGAAAGAGGAAAACAACAAAAAATCGTGTGCACATGCACTAAACTCAGGTGCAGGGTAGAGACACAATATCAAATATGAAAATGGAAACGAAATAAATAATAAATAAAACCTGAACTCTAAGTAATGCTTCAACATTCTTTTATTTAAAAAAGGAGGTTTTGTCAGGTCTAATCATGAGTCATGGTGCTAAACAAGAGATCCAAAGCAACTTACAAGTGAGCAGTCGAAGGTTAATGGCATTGCTCTGGCAGGCCATGAAGATTTGAACTTATAATTTATTGGTGTCTGTCTGAGAACCTTAACCGGTTAGCCATCACTGCCTTTTTAAAAAAAAAGCAATAGAAACAAATATATTTTCATGACTCCATTAGTCATCTCCATCACAAGAAAGACTTAATATCAAATTCCTGGTTTAAAGCCCTTTCAAAGGGTCTAATGTATAAATACCTGTTCAAAGAGCCCTGAGTTCACATTAGCAAGTGACAAGTCGCTCATGACTCTTGTAATCTGTTTCGTGTGGGTGTGTGCGGTAAGCACAACCACTGTTGCTCATGGGTGTACACTGTCTGGCCTTTTTTAAGTTCTGATATGAAATAGTAGTATCCAAAAATGTATACATATGTACAGTAAAAATTGACTGTTACCTTTGTAACAGTATTTATGTATTTTATGAACATGGTGTTCTTTCATTTTTGAGCACCAAAGAAGAGGATGCTGGGAACAATTGAAAACCTGCGCTTTGGAAAGGATTGGAAAAATTCACTGTACACAATCAGATTTGTCTCTTTACTGCATCATACCTATATCATGGTCATCTGTAGCTTTGTAGCGTGCTAGCGTGAATGCAGTGTAATTCGCACTGGATTTACATCCATTTAAATCCACAATAAATTGCTACTGTAGTATATGTTTTATTATGAAAGCATTTTAAAACTGAGAAAGAACAAAACACCACTGGTAATTATCAGTACAATTACGCAAAACACCACTGACATTTACAAAGCACAGAAAATTATAACTATGGACAAGCTTGTGCCAAACATCAGCTGTCTGGTTTGTAGCCCTTTCCGGAGCGGCCTATAATCAAAGAAAGAGATTTCGACACTCTGAGTTTCTCCTATTAGGGTCTGTACCTGGACTGAGCATGTCTGGACAGGACGGGAAGCTGCAAACAGACACCTTTACATCAACTCAAGGGCTCCTTTGTGGTAGCAGCTGCAAAACAATAACCGAGGCATGGCAACATGCTCAGTCTTGTCCATTTGTGCTTTCCGGTATCTAGCTGAAATTGAAGGTTGGGGTGTTAAGTTTCCCCCTGGATGATTCATTTCCTAGACAATCATATCGTTGATCTCTTTTAGCCTCTGTGAATGGCAAGGGGTAGTGATTTGATCATTCATAACCATGGTAATGCTGCAGCAACTTAAGAAAGCCGAGAGGACTGTGATGAAAATGGGAGAAGAGAAGCCTAGGCAGGAACTGACCCCCTCAGTCGAGACTGAACCTCCCTTTGAGATCGTTCATTAAACCCTTCTATTAAAACCTTATTGCACTGAACTAATTTAACTGCACTTTAATTATTGACCCCCGAGAGAAAGAGAGAAGAGAGAGAGAGAAAACACATTCAATCCACCGTCTCTTTCAACTCTACCATGTCTGTGACATTATCACATCAGATTGTGTCCCTGATGTTTCTGAGGCTAAAAGAGATACACCAAGCTTGATTATGAGAGTTTTGAAAGCTGTTTAACCACCAAATAATAACCAAATCTTAAATTTTAAAGTGATGCCTAAAGGAAACTCAATGCCTGGTTTGAGCAGCTTATAGCTTTGTATTAGGGCTGGATAATATGATAATATGTTATCAATATCATGATATAATAAAGACACTTTTCTAAGTATTGTCAGGTGTCAATGCTTTGTACTACTTACTAAAAAGTAGCTGAATGGACATTAAAAACTATACTTTTTTTATTTTTATCGCCTTTGATTTGAGACATATTTAAATTTTTATAAATGCTGCACAAAAATACATAAGCCCCGCTATGTTGTTGGTGCTTTGTTAGAAAAACCTTAGCTAATATATATATATATATATATATATATATATACACACACAGTCAGGTCCATAAATATTGGGACATCAACACAATTCTAACATTTTTGGCTCTATACACCACCACAATGGATTTCAAATGAAACGAACAAGATGTGCTTTAACTG